>OX596008.2:4667953-4741890 GCA_951394115.2 Drosophila phalerata | reverse complement strand
AAGTACCTGTCAAAAAATTGTGTTGTACAATACGATAGCTTAAATGAGCTAGCTACTTTCATCATGAAAGTATACGCCTGGTTTGATATTAAAACAAGGTCTTCTTGTAAATATGGTCCGATTCACGTTTTTAACATGGTTAAAATAAGTTTATATTTAAGAGACGATTTGAAGTGCATTGTTCTGAAAACCATACCGAGAATTTATTCTTTGCACATCTAGAAAATATGTTGTTGGCCATGTTATTAGATGATGTGTCTCATATTAGACAACTGGCTTTGCACTACATATTGAATGCGCGAAAGATGACAAAAAAATCAATAGTTCGTGAATTTCGTCTGCCAAAATTGCAAGCTCATGCGTCAAACTATTATGATTTAATAGATTGGAGGACAGAAATTATTGCAGAACCTCCATTGACAATGAAGTTTACAAATGCCGATATTACAAACTTGATTTTTTCGGGAATTAATATCGTAGAATTCGAGATGTTTCCTTGCCATTCTCAAGCTGTAGAAAGATGTGTAAAGCTTGTGACAGAGGCTTCCTTATCTGTTTGTGGACAAGAAGCTAGGGATGGGTTTATTTGAACCCAGATAAAAGCCAGGCAGATGATTCCACGTTTCGAAATCAAAGCTCATTTTTTCCAACCTTGATTTATGAAATTCTATAATTTAGTATATTTTCGTTACATAATAAAACTGATATATGCAAAAAAAGATTTTACTCTCTGTGTATTCTATTGGACGTAAGACCTAAAAACCTAATTTTGGTAAACAGGTGCCTAATTTTGTATTTTGGAAAGTTCAATCATAAACTTTCTGCAGCTGCGATCATAAATCAATTGTTTTCACGTTGAACTCTTTACTGAAAGAAATAATTGTAAAATAACCGCCCTTTTTTTAGGACAGGTAATTGTACCACACCATTTTTTGACAGGTACTTGTACCTAGTATAGTTTTAGGGTATTTTGTGGTTTTCACACGCCCATATTATTAAATTTAGCAACCCAAAAAATTCATTCAAAAATTTGCCAAAAATTACGTGCCTGCTTCATACATTCTACACATTCCAAAAGAACGTGTCCGCCCCAAATGTAACGGCTTTTTGACAATTTTGCTATTCTTAAAAAATCTGTAAGTTCGATATTTTTCCACCGATCTTAAAAGTTGATATGGGTTTAGAAAGCTAACAGTTAGGGCTAACTAAGAAAAATATAATTTATTTTTTAAATCATTATCTTTTGGGGTTAAATTTCAGTTATATTGGATTTTTAGAATTTTTTGACCGATTTCTCAAAATACATCGTCGATGCGCCACCTCAGGATGACCTCCAAAAAAATTGATTTTTTTTTACAGATATTGCATTTATACCGTATCATCCATAAATGATACAGCGTTTTCGAAAATCGAAAAAAAGTGGAATTCACTCCACACTAATGTACATGCATGTACAAGCAGAAAAAAAAAAATACAAAAACAACACTGTCGCTTTCGGTCATACTAGAACGGTCACGAACGGGTACGAGTCATACGACTAGAACGCTACTCGACCCGAATTGTCCGAAAGCAAAACAAATAATACCCGTGACTCATTCGAAAGCAAAACGAATCATACACGTGATTCGTTCGAAAGCAAAGAGACTCGTGACTCGATCGAACACGTTGCGTCGCACTGATGTTCGAACATACTCGAACATACCCGTTGCAGCTCTCTGGTAAGCACAAACAAAAACTAGTCGGACGGTGCTACAGTCGAGCATACTCGACTGTCGGAGACCCCGTACTTACTATCCAAAAGCAGCCACTGCTAAAAATTAAATAATATTTAAAATAAACTTAAAATAACTTATAGTTTATATGCCTTCCTAGGGTCTTCTGTTAAACATTATTTATGAACACTAGTCGCACCATTTATCTAATTAAGTTACACTCGTTAAATCGCAAAGTCAATTTCAAAATCACTCGAAGACAACGCGCAAAAAAGAATTGAAGAAGAGCCAATGTAATGTCAAATAGACATACATATGCGTAAAGCATTAGGGAGAGCGAGACAGCCATATACACAGTTCTAAGATCTGTTAAGTGCACACATACATACATATTTAAGCACGCGACAAAACAAAAGAAGTTTCTAGCTTAACATTATTATTTGGTCTTGTGAAGCATATGTAAAACATTAACAGAGATAAAACTAAAACTACACGTTTAACATGCAAAATGTTGTAATAAATAAATTAACCAACACTTAATTCATATAGTAACATAATTGAAGCTCAAAATTTAGTTTAATAATAATATTTGAATCAAAAGAAATTAAAGAAAAATTTATTAAAAACATGAAGTTACATAGTAAATGTAAATAACATTACATTTACATAGAATTCTAGCACAACATTTATATAACTGCCAATATAACATTATTTAAATAAAATGATTTAACAGGTATTCGATGCTTATATGTCAATACAAAATTATTAGATAATAATACAAAAAGCCAGGATTCGAAACCGCCAAAATAAAAATGTTGTTGGAGCCGGGAATCGAACCCACGACCTAGTTTTAAAAGAAAATTCAAAACTTCGGTGGCTCAACCCATTGACCCACACATCGCATTGCGTGCAAGTCGCCAAATTTCTATAGTATTTCATAATTTTAAAAACGTTTGTTAATTGGTATATTATATGTTATCATAACATTAATAAATACAAATTGAATTTCAATGCAAAATGATTGAATTAAAAAACATATGTTCCTGCCAGGGTTTGAACTCACGGTCGGATGACTAACCATATCACGAGCGCTGCGACTCAGCACACTACGCCACAGAAGCCCATTATGCATAGGAGGCCAATTTGTTATATAATATGTTTATTCAATTTTCATGTTTTCAAGTTATTCAAATCTTAATTACTGCCAACGCTCCATCATCGAAACAGCAAAATTTATTAATTTAATATCTTGGTTATTTACTGTCCGATCGGAATGAAATTTTCGTCAATTCGTCTGTGCAAAATCTTGAATCTCTAACTTTTAAATTGCCCTTATAATTTGGATACGAAATTTTCTGTGTCAATTTTAGGGGATAAAGGGGGCGTGGCCAAATTCTGAAACAAACTTGATCTGCTTGCAATATAGAGGAACCTACATACCAATTTTGGTGTCTCTAGCATTTAAACTGCTCTTTTAAAAGGGATATGAAATTTTCTATGTCGATTTTTGGGCGGTAAAGGGGGCATGGTCGAGTTCTGAAACAAACTTGATCTGCTTGCAATATAGAGGAACCTACATACCAATTTTGGTGTCTCTAGCATTTAAAGTGCTCTTTTAATATGGATATGACATTGTCTATGTCGATTTTTGGGCGGTAAAGGGGGCGTGGCCGATTTCTGAAACAAACTTGATCTGCTTGCAAAATAGACAAAGCTACATACCAAATTTGGTGTCTCTAACTTTTATAGTTTCTGAGATCTAGGTGTTCATACAGACGTCAGGACAGACTGACATTGCTATATCGACTTGGCTATTGATGCTGATCAAGAATATATATACTTTATGGGGTCTGCCACGCCTCCTTCTGCCTGTTACGCACATATTCGTTAAAGCAAACCCAATAGACCCCTGTTCATTTTTTAAGTACGGGGTCTAACAATTGTTGTGCTTACAATAACAACAATCTTGTGTGAATGAGGTGTATCATAAGCCGAACCTATTGCTTTACCCGAATCGTCCTGAGCAACATTTTTTCGAATTTATTAATGAAACTTTCAGGACTGATAAATTTGAGTTCGCAGAATCCGAAAAAAATATTCATTTTGATCGTCCTTGTCAGGATAATCGACAGGACCATTTTTTCGACTGTTACCATATGGTAACGCTGGGAAGTACAGGGTACAGGTTTACTTAATACTACAAAATACAAATATTTTTGAAAAAATCAAATAAATACAGCTTCATTCAACAGGGGGGCTCTTCCTTGATATATAGGACCAAATTTGGGTGAAATCGGTGCAATATATCGTATATATAACACAACTGTCATAGGAACAAATGGGGTCAAATTCACCTTTATTAAGGAAAACTTTTTTCTATTCTGGCATATCTCAACCAAACTCTTAGAATATGTATTTTATATGCTCCTATACATCCTGACCAAATTTGGTTCAAATCGGACCACTATATCATATAGATTCCATAGGACCAATCATATTTTATGAACAAAACAGTGCGAAACGCGAATAAAATGTATGGAAAAAACCTGTACCCTGTACTTCCCAGCGTTACCATATGGTAACACGAAAATAAAAAATGAAAATTAAGAGAGAAAAAGTGGTTTTTATTTAGAATTTTTTTCATAATTAATAAGTGCACTCTTTTACCTTTCTAATGATGTGTGCATTGCATACTTGCGACGAATTGCCAACATAAAGCTCATTTTTCGATCAGCTAACTTCAAGAGATTGTTTCAATCAACTTTTTATCAGTTAGAGACAACAATTTACTCTTAGAATATCTTATAAAATTTAATCTAATGTTAATATGTTGTCTAAAAATTAAGTTTTAGTAAATGCCTATTGCTTGTTACCATATGGTAACGCTGGGAAGATTCGGGTTAAATAAAAGGTTAGGTTCGAAAAAAAAAATTACATCATTTTTATTAGTGATGTAAAAGTTCATCAAAATATCGACATCTCGATTTTTGCGAAAACGACGATCTATCGCGTTGATTGAAATGATTTCTATGAAAACATCGACAACTCACTGGAGTTTGTTTATCCTAGATCATATGCAGAACTAAAAGATCTACAATCGAATTATTTCTCGGAACTTAGTGCTTATCGAGAAGTGAAGTGAATTAAATAGCGCGGAAAGAAAACAAGTTCACTTAAGTTATATTATAACATAAAATTCATAATATAATATTTAATATTTAAACTATTTTAAAACAATATATATTTTTTTAAGTTTACTTCGATTTAAAATTAAGAAAAATTGTATTAAAAAAAAAAAATTTTTTTACACATAATTGAGCAAAGGCTTGAACACAAACCTTGGGCCTAGGAGGTATATAAGCCGGTTTGCTAACCGAACTTATGACTTGCACTATGGTTCAAACCATCGAACCGAACCTTTACCAAAGTTTTGGTGGTTTGCAGCCTTGCCTTTAACAACATTGCAAGATATGTGTTTGATGGAAAGAGGGGACAACACATAACAAATTTCTCAAATAAAATATTTAACATGTCATTAATGGCATTTATAAAATTTAGGATATTGATCTTTACGCATAAATTTCTTGTGACTAAAGAGTCAGCATACCTATATTGCAAATTCTAATTCGCATCCTCCAGAAGGACTATCGTTATAAGCTTACTGCATCTGAAAAACATTTCTACATCAACGCTGTTCGCTTGGAGAATGATCTACAGCAAACCATAAAAGCAACCGTTAAAACAACACATCTTTGAAACAGACTTACTACACACCTACAAATCAATTATAAATCAGTGAATTTAGATATTAACATAATGTAATCAAAAATATGATAAAAGAATCTATGTGAATACCCTTAATTATCATTAATAATAGTAACATTGTACTTTAACATTAAAAATATTCAATGTAATGACTAGTGTAAAAATTTATAAGTAAACTTTCTACTTGTAACACTAGGAAACAATTAAATAAATATAAATAAATGAAAACGGAGCCGCTGTTATAGTCGATGACGCAAGTCATCAGGCGGCCTCGGCCGTCCTAGCCAGGATGTTTACCAACCAATAGCTTGGGGTAGCTATAACGCCTAGCTAATAACGCCTACTGCAATAACGCCCGCAAAAAATGTGGGTTAAGACCCGCGGGCGTTATTACACTTATAGATGTGCAATAACGCCCATGAGTTACAAAATTTGTTATCTTCGACGAAACTTTAGATCAAAACAGAACCAAAAAAAAAATGTCCTCAAATTCTGTTTTAAATTTAGGCAATGGATAGGTTGGAGTTTTGTATAAAATTAAAAATCCTAAAGACTTGTATTTAAAAACGGCAAACTCAAACACTGCAGAAGAAACATTATTACTATCAGCATAATGTCGACCACTGGAACAAAGACTAACATTCTTGAAAAGTTCATTTTTTATGAAAATAAGAATGCCTCTGTTTGGCCGAGTTCCGTTAGATAATGACTCACAATCAAGACGGACTACGCTGTTATACCCAGGTATTTCAAATGTCTCGTTTGAAAAAGTAGAAGTCTCGACAAAACATAAAAGGGAAGAATGAAGCATTAATTGATCTGAGCAAATATCATTAATGTGGCAATGCAAGCTCTTTGTATTATGAAACAATGCATTAATTGTATTGCTGTCGTAAAGACTGTTATAGTGGGTACTCAATACTTTGGTGCTCCGCAGACTTTGAAGCTCTTGCTCTACTGGTGAGTGGGGCTCGATTTTGGGGGAATGAATCCTCCAAAAATGAAAAGGCCTGCAGCACTAGTGGCTCTACTGCAAGCTACATAAAGGGCCTCACGGATCATCCTGGAAGTTGTTTGAACTACCACTTTACTGTATGTTGCTACTTGGATTTTATGAATAGTTATACCTTCTGCAGGAATAACTGGAAATTGTTTACGGTCGATGTTTATTTGTTGATTTGAATGAAATTGAAAACTTTTAGTGGTTTTCTGAATTGGGGTCCAAGAAGACTCTAGAGGATGGGGGCACTTGGCCCGAGCGTTAATTCCTACACTTTCATCTATGAATTGTAACCAGAGAACTTGAGGAGTATTGGATGAATTAAAACTTATATCCAGAAGAATTTCGGAGGCACCATTTACTAAGCCATCTGCCGTATCTATGTTGACCGTAATCATATACTTGGCAGTGGTTTTCAATATAAGAGACGTACATATCCCTTGAGTTTTGGACGTTTGAAAGTTTTTGACAGCCTCCAGATGCCTATTTTTCACTTCTGTGGTAAGATGTGAACCCTTTATAAAATCAAGAGCAGTGGAAATGTGTTGAGCAGTTGGAATAGAATTTAATTTTGACGCGTTAAAAACAGAAGTATCCTGATTCCTATAAAAGAAATGAATTGCATCATTTGGTAACTGACCTTCTTCAAGTTCGGGATCTTAACAAAGAAATGTCATCAGATGACATATGACCGGATGCCATGTTATTTAATGCTTTTGCAAAAGCTTGGTCATCGCGCTGTCGCATTATCTCTGTGAGTTCAGAAAACTTAAAAGAGTCCCACAGAGACGACCCATATATTGCAATGTATGGGTCATGCAACGCTGTATTGGGTTTGAATATCCAGCGATCTCCAACAGGACTTAGCTGTCTAAGATCGCCGAAAGCAATAACAGATATCCCTCCGAATGGTAGGTCTCTGTTATTTACAATTTGTTTTAGGCGAGAGTCCAAATGGGAAAACATTTTGGCACCGACCATTGAAATTTCGTCAATTATTAAAACTTTCAGATCCATGAATCTGAAACGGAGGGTGTTTAATAAGTCATCTCCAGGATTTTTGAAGGAGGACCCAGATTGATTCACTGGAAGTGAAAACATAGAATGAAGTGTAGAACCTCCGATTCCGAAAGCTGCTTTTCCTGTGGGAGCACACAGAAGAATTTTGGCAGTATTTGGGTTACACCCTGGTCTGCGTACACTCAGAAAAAAAATCAAGATTTCCGTACTTAAACAGGCGATTTTCAAGTACAAACGTTCTCAAAAGCTGGGTAAGTTCGGAATTCCTAAAACTGAGTACAAAAATCTTAATTCAAGTTCGGTTTTCGCAAGTACGGAAATCTTAAAATGAGATTTTTTCGGGATACTTTAAGTACGTTTTGGGCTTAATTCAAGTCTGTAAAAATGTAAAACATACTACTTTAAGTACAAAACAATCTTGAACTTAATCCTAAATATACTTATTCCAAGTACAAAAAAATTTTAATAAATAACACTAGGCAACAGCCAAAAAATTACACGAACCAAACCCACTTTTTTGGATAGATTTGGGGCCAAAAACGACGAAAAACATTTTTTTTTTTTTTTCTATGGTGAAATTTTTTTTTTAGAATTTTTTAAAAATCTGGCTTTTTTTTCGTACTTTTTTTCAGAGGTGCGCCGACTTATGTCATCATTACTCGAGAATGGCTAAACCGATTTTCAAAAGCTTTACTATTTCTGAAAGTCAATGAATATATCTATAATTCATTACTACAAAGTTTTTGATTTAAACTTATAGTTTAAGAGATATCAATTTTTGAATTAAGAAAATGATGATTTTTTTTAAGCTTTTTTATTAGCTTTTTTTATTTTAAAATTCGAGGAAAAGTCGAAAAAAATTTATTACATTTTGTCTTTAATTTTATTTGCATAGCTGCATTAATTACGCGTCGTTTATGATATGTCTTATCAAAATCTGTGGAGAGACAACGATTTATTATTTTTTTTTGTCTAGGCATGTTTTTGTCGAATTTTATGACTTCCTTGTAGAGCGGCATGACCTTTAGTATGAAAATTTTTTGTGATTTTTAAGATATCTTCACCAATCTCACACAATATCAAATTGTTGTTATTTTACACATTTTGACCAAATTTGGTTCAAATCGGTCTACTATATCATATAGCTGTCATAGGAACGATCGTTTGAAAATCAATGTTCAGTATTAAAAAGTTTTTTGTTTTTTGAGATATTTTAACCAATCTGACAGAATATGCATTTAAGATGGTCATCTGAACTATTAAATTTGTTTATATATATATAGCTATATTAATTACCAATCGTTGCGTATGTTTACCGTTAAAATCTATGGAAGGACGGCTAAGTTATTAGTATATTGACAATAAAACAATTTTTACGCAAAGGTAGACTTTCGACTGACCGGTCCCATGGAAGCTATATGTTATAGTGATCCGATGCCCACCAAATTTGGACAGGTTGTATAAGGCAAAAGAAGGCTTATAACTTGTAAGTTTTGAACAGATAACTTTAAAAACAAAAAAGTTTTTCATACTAAAGGTTGCTTATCGACCGTTCGTATCGATTGTTCCTATGGCAGCTATATGATATAGTGGTCCGATTTCTACCAAATTTGGTAAGGATGTAATGGGCAATTAAAGATACCCAATTTATGAGTTTTATTGAGATTTCTCCAAAAACAAAAAAGTTTTTTATACTAAAACATGATTTTCTACCGATCGGGCCTATGACAGCTATATGATATAGTGGACCGATTTGAACCAACTTTGGTCAGGATGCATAAGACCAACTTATATGCATATTCTATCAGTTTAGTTAAGATATCTCAAAAAACACAAAAGTTTTTTATACTAAAACTTGTTTTTAGACCGATCGGTCCTATGGCAGCTGTATGATATAGTAGACAGATTCGAACCAAAATAAATAAAGATGTAAAGGACAACAAAGAGTACACAATTTGTGAGTTCGATTAAAATATCTTAGAAAATAAAAAAGTTTTTCATACTAAAGGTGAATTTTCGACTGATCGTTCCTATGGCAGCTATATTGAATAGTGATCCGATTTGAACCAATTTTGGTAGGGATACATACCACATTACTAAATACATAACCAGCAAGATTGGATGATATATCTCAAAAAACAAAAAACTTTTTCATACTAACCCTTGTATTTCTAACGATCGTTCCTATGGCAGCTATATGATATAGTAATCTGATTTAGACCAAATTTGGTCAGGGTGTTTGAGACAGTCCCAAATACACTATCTGTGAGTTTGGTTAAGATATCTTAAGAAACCAAAAAGTTTTGCATACTAAATGTCATGCCGCTCTACAAGGAAGTCATAAAATTCGACAAAAACATGCCTAGACAAAAAAAAATAATACATCGCTGTCTCTCCACAGATTTTAATAAGACATATCATAAACGACGCGTAATTAATGCAGCTATCCAAATAAAATTAAAGACAAAATGTAATAAATTTTTTTCAACTTTTCCTCGAATTTTAAAGTAAAAAAAGCTAATAAAAAAGCTTAAAAAAAATCATCATTTTCTTAATTCAAAAATATATATCTCTTAAACTATAAGTTTAAATCCAAAACTTTGTATTAATGAATTATAGATATATTCAATGGCTTTCAGGAAAATTAATGTTTTTGAAAATCGGTTTCGGCGTTCTCGAGTAATGATGAAAAAACTGGGCGCACCTCTGAAAAAAAGTACGAAAAAAAAAGCCAAATTTCAAAAAACTCTAAAAAAAAAATTTCACCATAAAAAAAAAAAAAAAAATGTTTTTCGTCATTTGGAGCCCCAAATCTATCCAAAAAAGTGGGTTTGGTTCGTGTAATAGACAAAAAGTTGAAAATTGTTGCCTAGTGTAATTAATTGTAATTTTAAAACATACTTTAGTATGTATACTAAAATTAAGCAAAATACCAAAATTAAATACCATTTAATAATGGTGTATTTTTTTGGATAGCGACCTTTCGAAATAGGTGCTGATTTTACCAGCGAACCAAGCCTAACGTCATATTTGCGTAGCTAGAACCAGTTGAGAATTCTAAGGTACGACAATGCAAAAGAAATATTCCGAAATGTACTTGATTTTAGTTCGAAACGTTCTCATTTTTAACTTTCTTTCCATCTTGATAATTCTAAATTTTAGATCGATTCATACTCAGTTTAAGATTTTAGTACACAACAATCTTAAATTTTTAAAATAGATGTTTAGTACTCAAAACTCTGTTGATTTTAAAGATATCTCAACCAAACTCACAGATTATGCTTTTGGCATGGTCTAACTAAGTCTGACTTAGTTTGGTTGAAATCGGACTATTAAATCACATTATTGTCTGTAAAAAATTTAAAATTAAGATCGAATCATACTTAATTTAAGATTTTTAGTACACAGGAATCTTAAAATTTTAAGTACAAAACGGGATAAATTTAAGTGCGGTTGTACTTAATTCTAGGATGGCATTTTTTTCTGAGTGTAGATATATTTGAGAAAGGGACTGAAAAAGTTCTGAAATTAACCCACTTTTGCCAACACTTGCTCCGCCTCCCACAAATTCGTGGAAAACAATGTTATGGTGGGCATTATGAAGAGCATGAGAAAATAAGTTTTTTGCTTTAAATTTAAAGATCGAACAATGTTCGACAAGCTCTCTGGAGATATTACGGGGCTGAAGCTTTACTATTCGCATAGTATCATCCGAATCTTCATTATGATCATTTTGATCGTTATTGCCATTTATATTTAAAACATTTAAATGAGAGCTTATCTCAGGAAACGCTAAAACCCTGAATTCATCGTCTACCTGGCCATCTAGTTGCTTCTAAGCACGTCTTCCAAATCTTTAATATATTATATATTATATCTTTAAATATATTATACTTCCTAAAGTTAAACCTAATTGTCTCCTCATTTTCTGCATAAAATTCCTCACAATTTTTTTGAACTAGTTCTAGCTCTTCATTTCTCCATGAGAAGTAAGAGCATTACTAGTTCCCTAAAGTAATTTGGCCTATCGGTATTTAAATTAAAACTCCTAAATCTTATTATTTTTGCCTTTGTTTTCTTCCTGACAAGACCACTTCCATCGAGGAGAGGAAGCGGTAAACCCCCTAAGTTTTCATTTTCGTCAACATTATCTTCGTCATTTTCGCTACTCTGACGAGTTCCGCTTGCGGATTTTGTATAATTATACTCAGCAGGAAAATCGGCTAAACACAGGCCGTCGAGACTATGTGGTCACTGTTCGTAGTGATTGAGCAAACCCACTAAAAATATTACTATGCTCCGGTTGTAAAGTGTTAATATACACTTCTGCGTTGCTAGTCTCAGACAATCGCATACCTAAACAACAATAGGCGGCTTCCTGAGCTGAAATCTCAGTGCCGGTAATGAATTTGTGACCAATATACTGCAGCTTTTGCCTGATGGATAGATTGCCATTCTTAATCCCTTTGATGGCATCACGAACCAGTTTAGAAATGCCCCGTTGGGATTTGTTTATATAATTAATTATATAGCTGCAGCATGCGTACGGATCCAATATGAATTGTATATCAATATTGGCTCGTTGCATTTCAAGAATGTGTTTATTATATGCATTAACATTTATAGCTGCAAAACTTCTCTTAAGGAAAATTTGTGGCTTTTCAAAGCAGACCTAATGGCATATATGTAGTCCTCGAAAGTGAGGTTCACTTGATCGTGAGATAAAATATTTTCGAATATGCTTAAGTGATTTACGGTGTCCGAATCGAAAGACAAATTTAAAATATTCTGAATCTTTTCAAATTTTCACGATGTAGAGAAATTTGAGGAGTTACTTCAGGCAGTGGCATTAAAATTTTAGTTTGGGGCATTGGAAAATAGGGAAAAATAGACAAATAGAGTTTCCTCTCACTTCACGTCTGCATGAGTGCCCGTGCTTGTGCTTTTGGTATTTTGGTAATGACCTCAGAGAGGTCATTATTTGTTACATCCGTGGTAACAAATCGATCAATGAAGTCTATTACTAGAGAAATAGATGCATCATTTTCAGCCAAAACATTCCGTGGATGTGAGGTGAACCTCTCTGTTGGAACTCAACTCGCCAGTAGTGCATAACAACAAAATCTTCTCCGAAAACACCCCCTCGCATCCTCATAAGCTTAAATAGCTGCCTAAACCGATATTCAAAATAGCGAGCACAAGTTACAGAGTCGGTGCGGATTAACCGCACTTTCTCTTGCGAGGACAAATTAAATGCTTTGTCTTCTGTAACTTTTTGGATGTCCACATTATCTTTCAATAGGACAATCATCTCTAACCACCTACTTTCAGCAGCCGACAATGTAATAAAGAAAGTTGGTAGGCCAAACTGACGAATCTTGGCCATAACTTTCTTTTTTTCTGCTTCCCAATGAGCAGGAGACGTGCGAATACCTTTAAGGACCCTATAGCCTTTATCGTGGCGAATAAGATGGTCCATATGTTCTTCATTAAGAGCGTTAGAAGCTGTAATAGCGCGTGAGGCGCTGCGCTTTCTTAAGAAAATCGAAGTATTGTTTCTTATACTGATTAGCTCTAACTTTTTATAATTAATGAATAATTTATCAAATCTACAACCTCTCCTATCAATATTTCGAAGATCATGTCTAACAATGGTTGTAAAACTTTCTGAAGTCTTTCTTTTGATGCCAGCATATATAGTTGGAAATGCCAATTCCTTAGAGTCAGCATCCATAATCATATCCAGGGGTCTTTGGCCTTCGCCAGGAGCAATTATGATTCTTTGCATGGCAACATGATTATTCTCAAGCAGAGTTTTTTGACCCCCAGGATTAAGCTCATCTGTTTAAACATCCTCTTCAGGATGAAACTGTTGCTGAAATTCTCGATTGAGTTCTTCTACTAACTCTGCGTCTGCTTGAGAAACTACAAAGGGAACAGTGTCAGAAGTATAAGTTAAAATCCAAAACTACATTGTGCTTCAAATAAAAATCTGTATTTATTAAATGCCTAATGGCATCTGTAACCTTTAGGGGTCTAATGGTCTCAGTCATATAATCATGTCTATATTCCATTCTTCGTTTGAGGTGGAGCTGTATTACCTCTGCTTCATTGAAAGCTCGTGGAAGGGATGTCACGATATCGCTTACCGGAATAGGAACGTTGACTACAGCTCCTTTAATTGCACTCTGACGACCAACGCCTAAAGACTTTATTACCATAAATGGAAGACGTGGCGATATAAGCCTTTCTTCTAAAGAAGTGAGACCTTTAAGACACGGGGGCAAATCAGGGAAATCTGAGCCATTTGTAATGGCAAATTTTGGTTTCTTTCCAATCTCAATGTTACTGAGACATGTACTGCACAACAGAAGTTTGTTGTCATCCGAAAGAAGCTCACTAGAATGGCATAAAATAGATGCATTACTTTCAACGAAAGCTCGAGAAATATTTTTAACTTGATTTGGAAACCACAGGCCTTTGCAACAAAGGCAAACTTGGTTTGGCCCCAATTTTATATTCTTATAATATTGACATATTTTAACCTCCAATAGGGTTACGACGTCGTCCTGAGAATTACTCGCACGATTCCCTCTCATAAGGTCAGCATTTCGTCGGTTGTCTGCTTCCCTGTTTTGACTAATGCTCCTATTTTGGCACACTCTTTGACTAATACGTCTAATGGCGTCAGCGATTGCTTGTCGCTGTAACAATCGAGCACTTTGTCTTCGTGCACTGTTAACAGCTTGATCGACAATCCTCCTCGCAGGATTATCTCTAGCTTGAGATCTAGCAATTCTATCTCTCTCTCTTTCTAATAAGCGAGTCTCAGGATCCGAACGACAACTCGAAGTTGTGAGTTACGTATCTGTTCGTTGATTCTATGTATATTGTTTTGTCGTCATATGGATCTTCTCAAATTATCGGACAACCTTTCCCTCTCCCGAATCTCAGTGTCGGTACGTCTCTGTCTCCTACTCTGTGTGTTGTTCTGCTGCTCAGTTTCCCGTACGTTCGTATTCCGTCTTCGGTTCGATCTACGGAGTCTATCGGCCACCCTTTCTGTATCCCGAATCTCAGCGTTTGTACGTCTCCTATTCCGTGTATTTACATGCTGATCAGTAAAACCGACGCTCGGATCCCGTCTACGGTTCAATCTGCGGAGATTATTCTGCACATGCTCCTGATGTCCAATCTGAAGATTTCGTCTCCCACTTGAGCGTGTCCTATCAATAACTCGTTCTTCTCCCCTAATCTCAGAATCTTCTCTACGCTCTCTCTATTCTCATTTTCTCTCGCTGAATAAGAAGTATTCTCCCTATTTAAAATATTCTTTAAACGGCGATTGTTAGCACGCTGAGAAGCAGACTGCCGAGATAGGCGTGGCATTTCGGACAAAATTTTTTAAATAAAATAATGAAAAATATATATATAATTATAATATTTAATTTAAAAGAATAATATATAAATTTAATATAATACTCTATAATAATAATAATAAGATATAAACTATATTTAATAAAAGAAGTAATATATATGCGTGGGTGTATTGATCGTTTAATTACTCGTGCAATTAGATGCGCGAAAACCGTAACCGAACGTCAACAGCCGTGCACAAAAAAAAGATAAATTAATAAAATAATATTATTAATTAAAATTAAGAAAATTAAAATGTTTTATTATTTATTTATTACTTATACATGTATAAATACATACAAACACACACAGGTGCACAAAGCAAGGCCGTCAAATGTATACGCCAATGCTATGTGTATATGTGTTATGAAATTATGTACATACATATGTATAAATATTCAAAAGTTTATACACAGAAATAAACAGGTGCACAAAGCAATGCATTTAAAAATCCACGCAAATGCTACGTACATATGTTATATTAAGCTATGTACGTAAGTAGATATATTTATTATTTTATACAAATATTTTTTATTACTATTGTTGGTTATCATAACACACACGCACACACGCACATAAACGCAGTGCACTGCAGTGCGCCAAATTAAACATAAACACTTTCTCACTTTAAAACATATAAACTTATAGTTTATATGCCTTCCTAGGGTCTTATGTTAAACACTATTCAAGAGCACTAGTCACACCGTTTAACTAATTAAGTAACACTTGTCAAATCGCACAATTAATTTTTTAAATCACTCGAATACAACGCGCACAAAAAGAGTTGAAGAAGAGTAAATGTAAAGTCAAATAGACATACATATGGGTTAAGCATTAGAAAGAGCGGGACAGCCATATATGCAATTCTAAAATCTGTTAAGTGCACACATACATACATACATATGTAAGCACGCGCCAAAACAAAAGAAGTTTCTAGCTTAACATTCAATATATAAACATGCCTACATACATATTTGGCCATGTTTATCACTGCGAACGGCAGTTCGCTCTAGTGACGAAAGCAACACGAAGGGTGCGAAAGGCGACTAGTCACTGAGAACGGCAGTTCGCTCTAGTGACGAAAGCAGCACGAAGGGTGCGAAAGGTGACTAGCAATATATACAGCTAATTTGGAAAATTTGCTACGACTGTCCGATCAGATCGAGTTATATACCGATCGAAAGGTTGAGTCCTAACTTACAAAATGGCATACTAAAACTTCTTCTAACTCACCTGGTTCATGAGATACGGGGGTGTAAGTGGGAGGGGAAAAATTTAAGCAATCGCAGCTAATGGGGCCGTTGGGGCCTTTTTGTAACATTTTTTATTTTTATTCTAATTCTAATCAAAAATACGCGTCGATTGATACCTCGATCACCCAAATCCGATAACTGGTTCAAAAGATAATAAAATTGGAAATTTTTAGTGGACTTTTCAAATTAAGATGAAAAGTCAATTTGTTTGTCGGTTCGTTTGTCCGTATCAAAGCGCTAAAAAAGCTTAGATGTATGATGAGGATTTGTTTCTTTTTAAAAATATAGAAATGTTTGTTCTACGACTTTTTGAATTTCCCGCTAGTTTAGCGGGAAAACGCTATTTCCCGCTAAAATTGAAACACCAATAGTTTGCAAACTATAGAAGAAGAAGAACAGATATGTCCTATATATCATTGGAAAGGTGAGTTTGAGGGCTTTTTGACGTAACTTCTAACCTTTTTTCTAAAGTACTCAGGTAACATTTTACAGGTGAAATATGGTTTTTTAGCTTATATTTAGGCGATTTCTGACAAAACGGCTCTACCGATTTTTATTAAATTTAAGTATATTGTAGTACAATTCAGCGTTTTTTTGTATATAACACATAAATTTTGGTTGAGGGGTTTGGAAGATATTGCCTGTTAACTGAATATATACATTTTTCTATCGGTCGAAAATCACGTTTTAGTTCGAAAATCACGTTTTAGTACTAAAAACTTTTTGGTTTTATGAGATATCTCAACCAAACTAATAAAATACGCATTTTACATAGTTTTATATATTCTGACCAAAGTTGGTTCAAATCGGACCACTATATCATATAGCTGTCATAGGACTGACTGGGTCAAAGTTAGGTTTTAGTATGAAAAACTTTTTTGTTTTATGAGATATTTAAACCAAATTGATAGAATATGCATTTAAGTTAGTTTTATACATCCTGACCGAAATTGGTTCATATTGGACCGCTATATCATATAGCTGTCATAGGACCGATCGGGTCAAAATTAGGTTTTAGTATGAAAAACTTTTTTGGTTTTAAGATATTTTAACCAAATTGATAGAACATGCATTTAAGATAGTTTTATACATCCTGAGCGAAGTTGGTAACCGGTAATCAAACCACTATATCAAGCGCTAAAAAATAACAGTATTCAAGGATGGGACGGACTAAAGAGACGTAAAGGAGTTTAGTGGTGAAAGGATCATTGAATTCTTTCTACCAACGCCCAATAAAACCCGAAGCAACGTGATTACCCGAGCAATCCCTGCTGGCAAGGTTGCCAACTCATGCGAAATGAGCAATACTTTACTTGACAGGGTGCTAAAAGAGCTCAAAACAGCCTTACAATAGGAGTAAGTTACATTTTCTGAATTTGCAAGGCTAAATGCCAGGGCTTTTAAAACGTTCGCTGCTCTGCTATGTATTTTGGTTACGCCCTCGCCTTCGCAAAGAGAGACAAAAACTCTGTTAACTACCACGAAAGAGCGGGCAAAGCATAATTAGCGCGATTTTTACCGTTTTTTTTTTCTGTCTCTTTTGCTGTTTTCTTGGCGATCGTCCTATACTTGTAATTTTTCAATCTCAAAAAAGAAGAAGCTGCCGTCGAGTACACACGCGTTTTCAAAGTGATTGTGAAATGTGAAAAAACTTGGAAATTAATTATTTGTATATCACGTAAGTATTAAAATATATTGTATTCCTTTTGCATTTATACTTTTTATTGTATAATTAGTTATAAAATAAATTCTAACATTTCTTTTTATTTGTTATTTATTTATTTAGGAGCCGTCAAATATCAGATTTATGTATATTAATACATAAAAATGAGTGGTTCGACTTTATATTAATATGTAAGTACGAGTCGACATTATTTTATATAATACAGTGTTTAATTCGTAAAGTTTTTTTTATTCTTTTCATTTCTTAAAGTGTGGATGCACTCGCAAAACCAAGACACGCTATTGGAATAAAGAAAACCAAACCAAGACAAGACAACACACTGGGGAAGACGAAAACGTTTGAATATGTTCTATTCATAGTTATTATTATTATTATTTTCATTATGTAATTATTTATACCTCGATTGTTTAAATAAATATATGCATTTTCAATAATTCTTGTGTTTTAATGTACATTCTCGCAGCGAACGCCGCATTCCTGCCTTTTTACTGCCTACTACCTTGCATTGTAATGCATTCAAAATACCTTCCAAAGCAATGCCTTCTGGATGCATTATTTTCGAAGCGAACGCCACAGGCCTGCTTTACTGCCTTCCAAAAGAAGGCCTGCAGCAACGTTGTTTTTGGAAATGGGCGTTGGAAAGGGAAATGGGCGTTAACAGAGCCATAACAGAAGCCCTGACAAACTACCTTGCAAAAACACCCTTCTTTCAGCGTTTCACCCCTGTATAAAAGCGAATGGAAGACTTCAGATTTATCAACTGCTGACACATTACTTGCGGTGTTGTTTAAAGTAGCTTTTAGTAGGTGTAAAGTCTTACTGGGCGTTTAATGAAACCAAGTACTCCTTTGGCATCATTAACTATAGTGGAGATGTGCAAATTGAAGCATAATTTGCAGTCAAATAAAACTTCAAGATCCTTTACAGTTTTTATACGTTGCAAAGGGATATTGTCAATCGTATAAGAACCTAAGTAGGGCCTAGAACGACTAAATGTCATAAACATACACTTCGAACAATTGAGATGCAACTTATTGGCCGAGCACCATAGTTGCATAGTGTTCAAATCGTCTTGCAGACGATTGTGAAACAGGGGATCAGTGTATGAAAAAATAAGCTTAACATCATCTGCATACATTAAAATATAAGAATGGGACAGAATAGTGGGTAGATGGTTAATGAACAGTGTAAAAAATAAAGGTCCTAAGTGACTACCTTGAGGTACACCAGAAGTTACACGAACCGAACTCGAAATGGTTGACCTAAGAAGCACTTTTTGGGTCCTACCTTTTAAATAAGTGGAAACCCAACGTATAAAGGTGGGAGGGAAACCTATGCAGTATATATGATATAGTAGACCGATTTGAACCAAATTTGTTCAAAATGTGTATAATAATAACAGATTGATATTGTGTAAGATTGGTGAAGATATCTTAAAAATCACAAAAAAATTTCATACTTAAGGTTATGCCACTCTACAAGGAAGTCAAAAAAGTCGACAAAAACATGCCTAGACACAAAAAAATATTATATCGCCGTCTCTTCACAGATTTTGATAAGACTTATCTTTAACGACGCGTAATTAATGCAGATATGCAAATAAAATTAAAAACAAAATGTAATAAATTTTTTTCGACTTTTCCTCGAATTTTAAAGTAAAAAAAGCTAAAAAAAAAGCTTTAAAAAAATCATCATTTTCTTAATTCAAAAATTGATATCTTTTAAACTATAAGTTTACATCTAAAACTTTGTATTAATGAATTATAGATATATTCATTGACTTTCAGAAATAGTAAAGCTTTTGAAAATCGGCTTTTTTGGCTGTTGCCTAGTGTAATATGTTAACTCAATTTTCATGTTATCAAGATATTCAAATCTTAATTACTGCCAACGGTCCATCATCGAAACAGCAAAACTTATTATTATGAATATGAATGAGTATCTTGGCAATTTACTATCCGATCGAAATGAGATTTTCAGAAAAAATCTAGGACAATTTTCTCTTTGTCTGTGCAAAATCTAGAATCTCTAGCTTTTAAATTGCTCTTATAATTTGGATATGAAATTTTCTATGTAAATTTTTAGACGGTAAAGGGGGCGTGGCCAAATTCTGAAACAAACTTGATCTGCTTGCAATACAGAGGAACCTACATACCAAGTTTGGTGTCTCTAACTCTTATAGTTTCTGAGATCTAGGTGTTCATACAGACGTCAGGACAGACGGACAGACGCACATTGCTATATCGACTTGGCTATTGATGCTGATCAAGAATATATATACTTTATGGGGTCTGCCACGCCTCCTTCTGGCGGGGTCTAAAAAAAACAGTAAATTAGCTCAAAACATTAGCTGCGAGGGATAGTTCAATCAGTACATCGTTAATCGTTAAAGCTAACACTCGCGAAATTTCATTAAGCGAAAGCATTAATTGCATTCATGAGCATACTCCTCAAGAGGATGTAGATTTTAAAAATTAAGCCTGATTAACTCTGTTAAGGATCAGTGTGAGAAAAAAGGTCTTAAAAGACTAAAAAGAGATGCATTAGTGTATTTTACAAAAATTCGAAGGCAGCTTTTAAGACCCCGTACTTAAAAAAAGTACAGGGGTCTATTGGGTTTGTTTTAACGAAAATGTGCGTAACAGGCAGAAGGAGGCGTGGCAGACCCTATAAAGTATATATATTCCTGATCAGAATCAATAGCCAAGTCGATATAGCAATGTCCGTCTGTCTGTCTGTCTGTCTGTCTGTATGAACACCTAGATCTCAGAGACTATAAGAGCTAGAGACACCAAACTTGGTATGTAGGTTCGTCTATATTGCACGCAGTTCAAGTTTGTTTCAAAATTTGGCCACGCCCCCTTTGTCATCCACAAATCGAAAAACAAAATTTAAAATCCAAATTATAAGAACAATTTAAAAGCTAGTGACACCAAACTTGATATGTAGATTCCTCTATATCGCAGACAGATCAAGTTTGTTTCTTTTTTCGATCGGACCACTATATCATATAGCTGCCATAGAACCGATCGGGCGAAAATCAAGTCTTAGTATGAAAAACTTTTTTGTTTTATGAGGTATCTCAACAAAACTATTACAGTATGCATATAACTTGGGTGTATATATCCTGTCAGAAGCTTGTTTAAATCGGACCACTATATAATATAGCTGCCATAGGACCGATCGGACGAAAATCAAGTCTTAGTAAGAAACACTTTTTTGTTTTATGAGATATCTCAACAAAACTAACAGAATGTGCATTAAAGTAAGTCTTATATATATTCTGACCGAAGTTGGTTCAAATCGGACTACTATATCATATAGCTGCCGGTCCTGTGGCAGCTATATGATATAGTAGTCCGATTTGAACCAACTTCGGTCAGAATATATATAAGACTTACTTTAATGCACATTCTGTTAGTTTTGTTGAGATATCTCATAAAACAAAAAAGTGTTTCTTACTAAGACTTGATTTTCGTCCGATCGGGCGAAAATCAAGTCTTAGTATGAAAAAATTGTATGTTTTATAAGATATCTCAACCAAACTAATAGAATATGCATTTAAGTTAGTCATATATATTTTGAACGAAGTTGGTTCAAATCGGTCCAATATATCATATAGCTGTCATTGAAAAAAGTAGTCGAAAATGTATTACAATTCTCTGCAACAGCATCAAGCGAGCAAAATATTTTTTAATTTTTGTCTGCTTTTCTATTTCCATAGTAAGTACGGGGTCTCCGACAGTCGAGAATTCTCGACTGTAGCATCGTGAGCGAAGCGAGGGGGGGGGTTGGCGAGCGAAACGAGCAGGGGGCGGTGCCCCCTAGTTATTATTAGGAGAGATGGAATGAGGACAATTTTGGGTAATCAATAATTCTGTCTCCACGCATATTCGATATTATTCAAAAATGCAAGTAAAATGAAAATTGAGGGAAGCGTACCAGCACCTTTTTGGCTTTATAAACAAAAACCTGTTTAATTACGAAGCTATCAGTTTTATGACTGACTACGAATTGGTTCTTCGTAAAGTATAAAGCGTAAAGCGGTATTTCCGAAAGCGAATTTAAAAGGATGCTGGTTCCACTATTGCCAGGTATTGAATCAAAATTTCTTAAAAATAAATAAATTGAAGTCTATGCTACAATTGGTACCGCACGTTCCAAAGTTTACCATTGGTGAATCCGCATCAAATTGAGCAAATCTTTTAAATCTGCCCAAGACCAGCCATGGTGAGCTGCAAAGATTTGTAATACATTTTGAAAAAGAATGGATGGCAATAATAATTGTGTTTATTAGACCCCGTACTTAAAAAAAGTACAGGGGTCTATTGGGTTTGTTTTAACGAAAATGTGCGTAACAGGCAGAAGGAGACGGGGCAGACCCTATAAAGTATATATATTCTTGATCAGCATCAATAGCCAAGTCGATATAGCAATGTTCGTCTGTCCTGACGTCCTGCTGTCCTGACGTCTGTATGAACACCTAGATCTCGGAGACTATAAGAGCTAGGAACACCAAACTTGGTATGTATCTTCCTCTATATTGCAAGCAGATCAAGTTTGTTTCAGAATTTGGCCACGCCCTCTTTACCGCCCAAAAATCGAAATAGAAAATTTCATATTCATATTATAAGAGCACTTTAAATGCTAGAGACACCAAAATTGGTATGTAGGTTCCTCTATATTGCAAGCAGATCAAGTTTGTTTCAGAATTCGGCCCCGCCCCCTTTACCGCCCAAAAATCGATATAGAAAATTTTATATCCAAATTATAAGAGCAATTTAAGATCTGGAGATTCCAGATTTTGGTTAGACAAAGCTGGAAGTGTCCTAGGTATTTGCTGAAAATTTCATTCTGATCGGACAGTAAATAGCCAAGATATTCAAATTATAAATTTAGCCGTTTTGATGATGGAGCGTTGGCAGTTATTAAAATTTGAGTAACTTGATTACATGAAAATTAAGTCAACATACTATATAAGAGATTGGCGTCCGATCAGTCATGGGCTTCTGTGGCGTAGTGTGCTGAGTCGCAGCACTCAGGATATGGTTGGTCAGCCGGTCGTGAGTTCGAACCCTGGCAGGGACGTGTTTTTTTTGATTCAATAATTTTGCATAGACATTCAATTTTTATTTATTAATGTTATGATAACATATAATATTAACATTTTTAGTGTTAATAAATATTTTGAAAATTATGAAATAGAGTACCGTAAAACTAATATGGCAATTTGGCGTCCTATTTACAACACCCTGTATGGCTCAATTGGTTGAGCCACCGAAGTTTTAAACTTTCTTAAAAATTAGGTCGTGGGTTCGATTCCCGGCTCCATCAAAATTTTTTTTTGTATTTTATAGTTTTTGTTAAAATTTTTTGTTTTTTTGATAATTGTTTTGTCATGTATATATATATATGTTTTATACATATGCATGTGTGTTCTTAACAAAATCTCGGAAATGAACATTTCGCTTGGAAAAAATCAAGTTTATTAGATATGTATCTTAACCAAATTAATAGCATTTGCATGTGGCTTATTTTTTCTAATTCATGACCGAAGTTGGTGCAAATCGGACAGCTATATCATAGAGCGCCCGTAGGAGTAATC
The DNA here is from genome assembly GCA_951394115.2 of Drosophila phalerata. Classification (NCBI taxonomy): domain Eukaryota; kingdom Metazoa; phylum Arthropoda; class Insecta; order Diptera; family Drosophilidae; genus Drosophila; species Drosophila phalerata. Next base: position 4,718,435 of record OX596008.2, on the reverse strand, counting down.
GGAATAAATCAAGTTTTAGTATGAAAAACTTTCTTGTTGTACAATATATCGTTACCAAACTTTTACTATATATGCATTTAAGTTATATATCTTATATATCCTTAGCGAAGTTGGTTTAAATCGGACCACTATATCACATAGCTGTAATAGGAGCGATCGGTCGAAAATCAGGTCTAAGTATGAAAAACTTTTTTGTTATATCGTAACCAAACTGATATATTATATTATGCATTAAAGTTAGTCTTATATATTCATATCGAAGTTGCTTCAAATCGGTCAAATATATCATATAGCTGTCATTGAAAAAAGAAGTCGAAAATGTATTACAACTCTCTGCAACAGCATCAAGCGAGCTAAATATTTTTTAATTTTTGTAGTCTTTTCTATTTCCATAATAAGTACGGGGTCTCCGACAGTCGAGTATGGTCGACTGTAGCATCTGTAGGGGGGTCGGCGAGCGAAGCGAGCAGGGGGCGGAGCCCCTAGTTATAATTCAAATTCTTTCCTTAATACAGACCACACCCTAGGAGTTTTCTGTCCATGATCAAAATATGAGAACAACAAGTGCACGAAAACTGCCGAAACATGGCCCATTTTACAAATTTCTTGATGCTATACGAGATAAGGTTTTACTTTGGGAATGCCACTCAAAGAGTTTTGAATGCCCCCAGCGAGCAACGAAAAAAAAAACAAAAGATAAAAGAAAAACGTGTGCAGAATATAACCATTCAATTGAAAGACAAGTAGATTTCGCTTAGTGAGTTCTTTCAGAGTCTTATCAATAAAGAAAATACTTTCTTGGAATGGAACATTAAATTTGAAGCTTCCGATTTGGAGTCCGAGTGTGGTAAAGATGATGACGAGAGTGATGATCCTCGGTTCCAATTTAGTCTAATGATGGACGTTCTTTCATGCATTATATGCTCCGATTTGTCACGCGATTTGGTATTAATGCCCTGTAGCCACTCTAAGATTTGGGAAAATTGTTTTGAAAAGTTGGCTGTGTGCAAGCTATATTTTGGAATAATCGAAAAAGTAAAACAAGTTTATATTATTTTAACCCGAATCGTCCTGAGCAACATTTTTTCGAATTTCTTAATGAAACTGTCAGGATTGATAAATTTTAGTTCGCTGAATCCGAAAAAAACATTCATTTTGTTCGTCCTTGTCAGGATAATCGACAGGACCATTTTTTCGGCTGTTACCATATGGTAACGCTGGGAAGTACAGGGTACAGGTTTTCTTAATGCTACAAAATACAAATGTTTGAGAAAAAGTCTAATAAACACAACTTAATCTAACAGGGAGGCTCTTCCTTGATATAAAGGACCAAATTTGGGTCAAATCGGTGCAGTATATCGTATATATAACACAACTGTCATAGGAACAATCGGGGTCAAATTCACCTTTAGTAAGAAAAACTTTTTTCTATTCTGAGATATCTCAACCAAACTCTTAGAATATGTGTCTTATGTGTTGCTACACATACTGACCAAATTTGGACCAAATCGGACCACTATATCATATAGCTGCCATAGGAGCAATCATATTTTATGAACAAAACAGTGCGAAACGCGAATAAAATGTATGGAAAAAACCTGTACCCTGTATTTCCCAGCGTTACCATATGGTAACACGAAAATTAAAAGCGTAAATTAACTTTAAAAAAGTGTTTTTTATTTAAAATTTGTTTTTTAATTAAAAAGAGCACTTTTTTACCTTTCTAATGATGGGTGCATTGCATATAGTTCAGTACTAAAATTAGTTAAACGATTTAAATATACTTGCGACGAATTGACAAATGCCGTTTTTTAGCACTGCAGAATATAATGCGCAACTTAAAGCTCATTATTCGATCAGCTAACTTCAAGAGATTTGTTCAATCAACTTTTTATTAGTTAGAAACAACAATTTACTCTTAGAATATCAAATAAAAGTTAATCTAACGTTAATATGTTGTCTAAAAATAAAGTTTTAGTAAATGCCTATTGTTTGTTACCATATGGTAACGCTGGGAAGATTCGGGTTAATATACAATTTTGGAATTTTTAATGGAAGAGGTTCTAAGCGAGACTGCCTTATACAATGTTCATATGTTATATACATTGCCTTGATGACAAATATCTCGTTGAGTATATGATGCGGCATTTGCTTCTAACAGGCTGAGAAAAATAATTCCCTATTGCTCTGCCCATATTGCCGACAAATTGTTGAAAGTCATAATAAAATATACCAATTAAAATATATTTAACTTATGTTAAAAAGTTAGCCGGTTCCTCGAACTTGTTTTTCAAAGGAATTGAAACTTCGCAAAATATCCAAATATATATATTTTACTTTTTGATGACATTATTTTTATATTAAGAGTTTTACAATTATATTGAAAATTCATTTAGATTTTGCGTTGTTGAAGATGACAGATCACAAAGCACTAATATTGGTAAACGGGTCGTTATATTGACATTCTGTATTAAAATTACACTTCCATCGCCCATGCTACAGTCGAGCATACTCGACTGTCGGAGACCCCGTACTTACTCTGAAAATAGAAAAGACTACAAAAATTCAAAAATATTATTATGCGGTTGCAGAGAGTTGTAATACATTTTCGACTTATTTTTTCAATGACAGCTATTTGATATATTGAACCGATTTGAACCAACTTCGGTCAGGATATGTAAGACTAACTTTAATGCATATTCTATTAGTTTGGTTGAGATATCTCATAAAACATAGAATTTTTTCATACTAAGAATCATTTGGAAGCTATATGGTATAGTAGTCCGATTTAAACCAACTTCGGATAGGATATATGAAACCAAGTTATATGCATACTGTAATAGTTTTGTTGAGATATCTCATAAAACAAAAAAGTTTTTCATACTCAGACTTGATTTTCGCCCGAACGGTCCAATGGCAGCTATATGATATAGTGGTCCGATTTGAACCAAATTTGGACAGGATATATAAAAGAAATTTATATGCATATTGTATATGGTTAAGATATCTCATAAAACAAAAAAGTTTTTCATACTAAGACTTGATTTTCGCCCAATCGGTCCTATAGAAGCTATATGATATAGTGGTCCGATCTAAAAAAGAAACAAACTTGATATGCCTGCAATATAGAGGAATCTACATTTTAAGTTTGGTGTCACTAGCTTTGAAATTGTTCTTATAATTTGGATTTGAAATTTTGATTTTCGAGTTGTGGGCGACAAAGGGGTCGTGGCCAAATTTTAAAACAAACTTGATCTGCGTGCAATATAGACGAACCTTCATACCAAGTTTGGTGTCTCTAGCTCTTATAGTCTCTGAGATCTAGGTGTTCATACAGACAGACAGATAGACAGACGGACAGACGGACATTGCTATATCGACCTGGCTATTGATGCTGATCAAGAATATATATACTTTATAGGGTCTGCCACGCCTCCTTCTGCCTGTTACGGACATTCTCGTTAAAACAAACCCAATAGACCTCTGTACTTTTTTTAAGTACGGGGACTAAAAATAGTTGAGAATCTCAACTAATATGTATCTACGAGCTCATCATAGATCGGTTTCTTTTTGGGATTTATTTTTTGATTGGCCCCGACTATTACTAAAAAGTGAAATAACGTCCGTGGGCGTTATTGCATGCACCCGTACAGGAGCCATGGTAAAACAATGGCAACAAAAGGCCTGTACATACCACACTCGAAGCGGAATCTTGTATCAAAGGGATCCAGTACCTTGAACATGCATAATGGTAAGGAAATGTATTAATTAATAATTATACTATCCTTTCAGAATTTCTCAGCTGGGACTGAGTTCCAATAGTCGTGCAGATGATTGGTCACACCCGCACCACCGTTGTGGCATCGGCGTACTTCGCCGGCGATGGACTTGCCCGCCAACGGAGATCGCCCGGCTGGCAGAACATTGCCGTAAAGAGAAGCTTCTTATACTCTACGGGTGCGACGCACAACACAAGGATTGGGGCAGCACAAACATGGATGAATCGCCATGGAACTAGAGAGAGAGGTAGGTACTTTAAACAGTAGCATAATAAATTCATATGAAGAAAGCTGTCCTTTCGGAAGCAAGCGCAAAGAGACTGACGCCCCTTGGTGAATCGACAGCCTTGAGAGGATACGACTCACTTGCCGCCTCTTCAACAGAGCAAAGAGGGACGGAAAATGGGACTCATACCGTGAAAGCCGGATCTCCTACAATAAGGAGATAAGAAAGGCCAAACGAAAGAATTACCGCGAGTTCTGCGAAAGTATAGAAAGTAAAATTGAGGCTGCCCGGTACCATAGGGAACTTTCGAAGCGAGCAACGGAAACGAACCTAGCTTTGAAAAGAAGGGATGGCACCTTCACGAACAGTAGCATAGCAAGACTAGAGCTTCTAATTAAGACGCACTTCCCAGGGAGCATCCCCTTACATGAAGAATCTTTCGAAATAAGGAACATCATCAGGCCAACCTACACCGACTGGGAAATTACCAAGTCTTTCCAGCCAATCAAGTCTCCAGGCCTAGATATGATATCACCATTCTTTCTACAGCAAGTGCAGAGTATACTCCTCCCAATCCTTAGAAGGATAATAACTACCAGCCTTGCACTTGGCCACATACCGAGTACATGGCGTAGACTTAGGGTGGTCTTCATTCAGAAGGCAGGGAAGATATATATCACCAACCACAAGTCCTTCAGACCAATCAGGTTGACATCGTTTTTGCTGAAAACGTTAAAAAAAAAGCTGGTGGACTACTGCTGATGCAAACTCCACTGCACCCAACGCAGCATGCATACAGAGCTGGCCGATCCACGGATACGGCCCTATATCAGCTACACCGCACTTTAAGCACAGCAGAGTATATGTTCGTGCAGAATTTCGAAGTGAGCCTGAGCATCAAGAAGGAATGGACAACACTCACCGTGGTCCACCCAGTGTAGCCACTCACCATAAAATGATATACCGATGGATCCTTTACTAACAAGGGTACACGACTAGGAGTTGTATGCCCTCGGGTATGATACCATGAATCTCTGGGAACATATACTAGCTTCTTCCAAGCTAAAGTATGTACGATGGGGAGGTGTGCTGACCTAAATCTCAAAGCGCAACTATCGGAATAGAGAAATTGTCATCTTATCTGACAAAATTACGTCTAAAATAGTACATGAGGTGCCGACAAAGCTTAACCAACTGAGATCACACAAAATGCTAACCCTAAGATGGATCACATGCCACATGGATAAAGCAGGGAACGAAGCAGCTGACAAACTAGCCAGAATTACTGCAGATAAGCACCTAATAGGTCCAGAACCGATCTGTGGAATAGGAAGACATACGATACATGCGTACCTACGCAAAGAGGAGAGACGACTACAACAGTCGTTTTGGACGGGGACTACAGGTCTTAGACAAGCCAAACGTCTCCTAGTTACTTATAACCCAAAACGGTTTAAACAACTAATCTTATTGGGGAAGAATTGACTTAGGATACTTACCGGGCTCATGACAACGCACTGTAAACTGAGAAGTCACCTAACTTAATTGGGAATTATAAGCAACGTAACCTGCCGTTCTTGTAACTGCGAGGATGCATATCTTAAAAGAATTTGCTGCCTTATCTTATCGTAGATGTAACCTTCTAGGAAGGTACGTCCTGGTGGACGTTGCAGACCTCAATCCTGTTAAAATTCTAGAATTTGTGCGAGAAATTGGGTTGATGGATAAGCTATAGGCTTAGTAGGGGGCACAATAGACCCAATGGGTCGCAGTGCAGTTTTCCCTGCTACAATAATAATTATCTCCGCTTTCAGTTCCGCTATTATTATATTGCCTTTATATAGTGGGCGCATAGCCTAGGCCTTACAGGGTGTTTATCAAGGCTGCTGTTGGGTCAAATGGCATTAATATCTATTTCTTGATTGGTACTTGAGTTATTTGCCAACGTTTTTATCTATCATTGTCATTTACACTAACTCTTGCTTACACTCATTGCCATTTACACTAACTCTTGCTTACACTCATTGTCACTCACTCTCATTCTATGCTTACACACGTTCGCCTAATTATGAGCAAGGCACCCTTTGTAATTTAGTATACTGAGAACATTGTGAATAAACGGTTGCACCTACGACGTGCTGAATTTAATATACAGCATGTGGTTTTGTTGAACATCATTCCCCGATCCTATTGAGAATCTTGTGCGGAACAGGATAACGCTCCTGATCCTTCATTTTGGCGCCCAACGTGGGGCTGTGGTGTTCAAATCCTTGCAACAATATCCTGGGATATTCACATAAGGAAATAGTTGGAAAACTACCCAGCTTACAAGTGCTTACTGTGTCAACATAAGTCTTGTATTGCTAACAGGTGGATCGCCGAGACACAACGCTGGTTAGTTGTCTGGTTTGCTGTCGCTCTGTGACCCCTCGCCGTCGCATCACCGAACCATCGCCAACATAACGAACGCGCATACAACATTGTACAGTCTCGTCGTTAGTTTACAGCAAAGCAACAGCTCGCAGTCACTATTCGTCTTTGTCATTTTGTCTCGCATGATCGAATAGCCGTTGCCCTAGCCAAAGAGAGGGAAAATCTGCGCCAACGCAAGCCGAGTTGAAGTGTCGACTGGAAGTATTAGAAGCTTATTTCAAGCAAGTAATGTCTGTGCAAAATCTAATTGAGAAAGAAGTTGAAACCGACACAGGCCGCCCCGATCTGGAGGATTTGTACATTGACATAAAGGTGTGCATAACGGAGCAGCTTACCGATGAGATGCACGATTCAACGTTCGCTGCGGGATCAGTGCCTACGTCGCTCTCAAAGTTGCCCAGACTGACGCTACCAACATTCGCCGGCAATTATGCAGATTACAAAAACTTTATCACATTGTTTAATCAAATGGTGGATCAACAGCACAGTCTATCGAATATCGAGAAATTCAATCAGCTGCTTAGCTGTTTATCGGGAACGGCCTTGGAAACTGTGAAGTCATTTCAGATTACACCTGAAAATTATCGAAAGGCACTCGATCGCTTAAACCAGCGCTACGACAACCCATCATTGGTGTTCTTGGATAATATTTCGTCGTTGTTTAAATTGAAGAGTGTTACACAGCCAAACAGTCAAGAACTTCTTAGTTTGATTGACAACTCTGCAGCATTGTACAACTCGTTAAAATCACTAGGTAGCGAAGTGCCAATTGCGCAGGCCATGTTAATCGCCATTGTCATGGATAAGGTGGATCTGGAAACTAAGCGCAAATGGAACAAGTCATTGGATTATTCCACTTTATCAACATGGGATCTGTTCGTACAGGTAGTAGAGAGACATTGCCAATATTTGGAATCGTTCGATAAGTCCGAATCTAGCCAAACTCGCACTGCAGCTGCTGGCAAACAACGCGGTCAGTCGACACCGAGACATGGCTCATCATTTACTTGTTGAACTCAAGCATGTGCTATTTGTTCTAGTTCAGAACATCGAGTCACACGCTGCACTCAGTTCAAGGACATGTCGGTTACGGAGCGCTATGAGGCAGCCAAACGCCTTGCTCTTTGCCTCAACTGCCTTGGCAAGGGGCATCTGGCTGGCAAGTGTCCGTCGACTCAAAGACGCCGGACTTGCTCACGACTTCATCATACCTTCCTACATCGGGAGACTTCCGAGGATAAGCCATCACCTATGTCTCCTACGACTTCGACTTCGTTTATGACAACACTCCCCAGCGATTTTGTCGCACACACGCACACCAATAAACCTTCAGACCAAGTCATCTTGGCAACGGCCATCGTCCAGGTCAGGGATGCGTCTGGAAAATACAGGATTGGTCGTGCACTTTTGGATTCCTGTTCACAGGTCAATTTTATATCGGAAGAGTTCGCACAATCGCTGCGATTGCCGAAAGTCAAAAGGCACATGAGGATCTGCAGCATTGGCAAATCGCACACTCATATCAAGTTTGGCACTTCGGCCACAATCAAGTCACGTTTGGATAACTTCGAAATGCCTATCGACTTTTGCGTAACTTCACACATCGCATATCAGCCAGATTCTAATATCGATATTTCATCATGGAACATACCCAAGAATACACCGTTGGCTAATGATCAATTTAACAAAACTCGTCATATTGATCTACTAATTGGAACTGAAATCTTCTTTGAAATCCTTGCCGTGGGACAAATCAAATTGGGTCCTTGCCTTCCTACGCTCCAGAAAACGCTGCTTGGATGGATTGTATCTGGCCGCTATGAGGGATCGCGCAGTTATTCGCTTTCACTAGAGGAGTCCATCAACGAGAATCTCGAAAGACTTTGGCGCATTGACGACTTAAAAAAATCCATTGATAAATTGACTCCAGAACAACGTCAGTGCGAACAAATATTCAATCAAACGGTTCATCAGCAACCAGATGGGAGAATTGTTGTCCGGCTCCCATTTAAGGATGATGCACGTCACCTGGGATCTTCGTTCGAGTCAGCCAAGCAGAGATTTGAAGCTTTGGAGCGGCGCTTTAATCGCAATCCTGAGTTAAGGGCAGCCTATATTGAATTTCTGCGCGAATATGAAGAACTGAAGCATATGGAGCAGCCACACAACTACATTCCTCATCACTGCGTTGTTAAGTTAAATAGCACCTCAACGAAACTCAGGGTGGTCTTTGACGCATTAAGTCAAACATCATCGCAACGGTCACTCAATGACTTGTTAATGGTGGGCCCAACAATCCAGACCGATTTGTACACGCTTCTACTGCGCTTTCGAACACTCCGGTACGCAATCACTGCTGATGTCGTTAAAATGTTCAGGCAAGTATTAGTGGATCATCGTAACCACAAGTTTCAATATATTCTTTGGAGAGAATCGGCAGATCAACCGCTGCAGACTTATGAGCTGAATACAGTTACGTATGGGACGGCAACAGCACCATATCTCGCTATACGCAGTATGACTTATCTAGCGGATCTACATATGCAAGCCAAGAGCATTGAAGCGCATGCCATAAGGTCATCATTCTACGTGGATGACTTCCTGTGCGGTCACGACACGGCTGAAGGCTTGCGACAACTTAAGGCAGAGGCTACCGAGATAGTTGGCAAAGGCAAGTTTCAATTAGCGAAATGGCACTCGAATCACCCGGTCACCTTTGTCGATGACAACACTATTAAGGATCTGAATCTGGAGGATGCATCAGTTACCAGCGCATTGGGCTTAACTTGGAACCAACGACAAGACGTATTACTGTTTGCTTTTCGACCCAAGCGTTCTTTCAACGTAGTCACCAAGCGGACGATTCTATCTTTGGCATCATCACTTTTTGATCCGTTGGGATTGGTACCGCCGGTCATCGTCACTGCAAAGATTATCTTACAGGAGCTATGGATACTTAAGCTTCACTGGGATGAGTCTGTGCCACAAGCACTTTGTCAAGCTTGGACATCGTTCGCAGCATCGCTACCGTCCCTGGAGTCGCTGGCAATCCCTCGATTCTGTCTGCAGTCGAACACCAAGGAGCTGCAGCTACATGGATTTTGCGATGCTTCCATTCGCGCATATGGATGCTGCATTTACGCACGCACGGTCTCCGCAGAAGGCAAGATCAGGGTACGGCTTGTCACATCAAAATACAGGGTGGCACCAACTCGCAAAGTGTCACTACCGAAATTGGAACTCGCTGCTGCCCACCTCTTGGCACAGCTCTTCGTCAAAATCAAGGGGATTTTTGTACTAAAACATATCACATACCTGTGGAACGACTCACAGATAGTGCTCCATTGGATACAACAACATTCTGCTACTTTATCGACATTTGTTGGTAACCGCGTTTCGGACATACAAGAAAGCACACTAGACTGTCATTGGAGACACGTCCCAACGCAACTTAATCCAGCCGATCTAGTCTCGAGAGGATGTTCACCTGTGGAATTGGAGAACTCGATCTGGTTTTTGGGGCCGGCGTATCTGACACAGAGCCCATGCGCCTGGCCAAAGGCCAAACGTAGTGAACCGGATCCGGAGGTAGTTACGCTCGAGAAGCGCAAGTCAGCGTTCAAGGCTACTACAAACGGCAACTATCTGCTCGAGGCTATACGCAACATAAGCTCTCATCGATCTTCCTTGCGTAATATTGCTTATATGATGCGCTTTAACTACGCTAGCAGGAGGATCATTAAGCACGATAAAACCTATAAACCTTCGGACCGTGCAGACGTGTTTCTATAAAGCGCTCCGTAATAATCTTAATCTAAATAGAACCCACGTGCGGTAAAAATCTAGATTTAGGCCAAGAGCCCCCTAGTGCGATGTGCGCGCCCACTAAACTAGTTTTGCGAATATAATAAAACTATTCTATAAACTATAAACAAATCAAATAGAATTTGTATTGAACAAGTGCTAACTACGATGAGTCACTACGATACCCGTGCCCACCGTCAGCGCGAGCAAGACGAGCGACGACTCTCTTTGGCCAAAAATAACGCTTACTTTAGCTATGTCTCCGACACAACAGCACAAATAACCGAAAAATCAAAGCAGAACCTCTTAGCCGCAGAAGATACGAGAGCGCGTTCTTGCTCTCCGAATTTACCAACTACAACTCCAAAAAGCTGGAGCGAAGAGTGTGCCTCTCCAATGCCAATCGTCTCCCCGCATAAACCACTATCACCACCAAATTTGCCCTCACAAGCCGCTGCAGCTGACGCTACAGCAACAACAACTTTAACTGTGTCAACAGTCGTCGTACCATCTTCTGCTGACCAAGCACAATCTTTCTCAACTACAGCTTCGAATGCAAGCGCAGCGTCAAAACCAACGGTTCCGGCTAGGCAGACCGGAATGGATCGCTACTTTCAAATAGTACCCAAGCGAAAACTAAGCCCACAAAAAATACTGGGAAATAAAACAAAAATAAGCCGCGGTGACTTAAACCAAACTGCTGGGGACCCAATAAACACCAACAATAGGCTTGCGCCGCTGGCTGATACTGTCAACGAACAACCTACCGAAGCTGGACATGGACCAAAGAAACTTAAGCCCCCACCTATATACATTAGGGAGAAGATATCCAACGCACTGGTGAACAAGATTGTTGATCTCATTGGAAACAACAACTTTCATGTCATTCCTCTAATAAAAGGGAATATTCACGAAATAAAGCTCCAAACAAAAGACGAGGAGCATTTCCGTAAAATCTCCCGTTATCTAAATGAAGCTAAAAAAAGCTTCTACACTTACCAACTAAAAAGCAGCAAAGGCCTGCAGGTGGTACTTAAAGGTATTGAACCGGATGTCCCCCCTTCCGAGATCTCAAGTGCGTTAAAAGAAAAGGGCTTTCTCGCTAAGAGAGTCACAAATATAATAAACAAAAATAAAATACCGCAACCTCTCTTCAAAGTTGAGCTGGAGCCAGACAGTAAAGCTCCAAAGAAAAATGAAGTGCACCCGATCTACAAGATACAGCTCCTGTTGCATCGCCGGATCACTGTTGAGGAACCACACAAACGGAACGGCCCAGTTCAATGCTCGAACTGCCAGGAATATGGGTATACCAGGTCGTATTGCATGTTGCGTCCGGTATGTGTAGCTTGTGGAGACTCACATGGTCCAGACTCCTGCTCAATCAACAAAGATGACCCTAATACAAAAAAGTGCGGCAACTGCGGTGAAAATCACACAGCGAACTACAGAGGCTGTCCAGTGTACAAGGAACTAAAAAACCGTATCCGACGAGTACCAACAACGCGTCATCAGCACCTGCCAGCTGCAGTTATAGCATCCCAAACTACACCCGACGTCTTTTTCGCCAAAGCAGCCAGGTCCTCATTTGGTCCCGCAAGCACTATCAACGGCATTTCTTTCGCTGGTGCTTTAAAATCTGGCTTGTAAAAACCAGCTCCCTTAGCAGCACCTCCTAGTGTAATCCAAGAAGATTTGAGTATGGTTAACGCTCAGCAGCCCATGCAGCAGTCACAAAGCTCTATTGAAGCAATGATTTTCACACTACAACAAAGTATGATGGAATTCATGTCGTTTATGAGATCAACTATGCAAAACCTTATGCAAAATCAAAACACCTTGATACAGATGCTTGCATCTCAACAATCAAAATAATCAATGGCGCCTCTACGAATATCTCTGTGGAACGCCAACGGTGTTTCACGGCATAAACTTGAACTTACTCAATTCCTAAACGACAAACACATTGATGTAATGCTGCTTTCTGAGACGCATCTCACTAACAAATATAACTTCCAAATTCACGGCTATATATTCTACGGCACAGATCATCCGGACGGAAATAGCACACGGTGGAACCGGTATTCTAATAAGAAACCGCATCAAACATCAATTCCACAAAAGGTACGCGAAAAACTATCTACAAGCCACATCCATAACTGTACAATCGGACATCAATAATCTTACTATTGCCGCTGTATACTGTCCTCCCCGTTTTACAATCTCTGAAGATCAATTCATGCAATTCTACAACTCACTGGGACAGCGATTCTTAGCAGCAGGAGACTACAATGCGAAACACCCGCACTGGGGCTCTCGCCTTGTGACCACTAAGGGAAGGCAGTTATACAATGCAATCATAAAACCAACCAACAAACTCAATTATGTTTCCCCGGGTAGTCCTACATACTGGCCAGCAGACCCTAACAAACAACCAGACTTAATAGATTTTGCTGTGACAAAAAACATCCCACGCAATCTAATAAGCGCCGAAGCACTTTCGGATCTGTCATCCGACCACTCCCCCGTGTTATTAAATCTACTCCAATCCCCGGAATATATGGAATATCCTAATAGACTTACAACACACACAACCAACTGGCTCAAGTACAAGAAATACGTAAGCACTCACCTCGATCTTACCCCGCAATTCAACATTGAAGCGGACATCGACTGCTCCGCTGATTTATTAGAATCTGTACTGGTAGAAGCAGCTAAAATCTCTACTCCACAACATGCGCATGTGCAGACCAAACAACGCAAAACTAATCTTCAAATAGAACAACTTGTTCTGGAAAAGCGACGATTGCGACGTGAATGGCAGTCCCACCGGTCGCCATCTACCAAACAACGCTTTAAAGATGCTTCGCGCAGACTCAGCAAAGCTCTAAAGCAAGAAGAAACAGATGTCCAACGCCGCTACATAGAGCAATTGTCACCAACCAGTACCAAGCATCCTTTGTGGAGGGCTCACCCAACGCTAAGTGCGCCGATCGAAACGGTAACGCCTATAAGAAACTCTTCAGGCTACTGGGCCCGTAGCGACATAGACAGAGCCAACACATTTGCCACTCACCTACGTAATGTATTCCAACCAAATCCCGCAACAAATTCATTCGTACTTTCTTCCTGCGCACCTCATAATCCAGGCGAGTCTGAACCACCTCAGTTCCGAGCGAACGAAATTGGAAAAGTCATAAAAGAACAGATGAAACCAAAAAAAGCTCCAGGCTGTGATCAAATAACTCAAAAAATGATCATTGAACTTCCAAACTGTGCTATTTCCCTCATCTGTAAGCTTTTCAACGCGATTACAACACTTGGCTACTTCCCAAAAAAATGGAAGAAGTCGGTCATTATAATGATACCCAAACCTGGAAAAGATCATACAATACCATCATCTTATAGACCAATTAGTCTACTACCGTGCTTGTCTAAGCTTTTTGAAAAATGCCTACTGACGCGCATAATTCCTCATCTGATAACACGCAATGCAATCCCAACACATCAATTTGGCTTCAGAGAAAAGCATGGAACTATCGAGCAAGTCAACCGAATAACATCAGAAATACGTACAGCATACGAACATCGGGAATACTGCAGTGCAATATTCCTCGACGTCTCCCAGGCTTTCGATCGAGTGTGGCTTGATGGCCTCATGCACAAAATCAAAACGACGCTTCCGGTGTACACTCATAAGCTACTCGAGTCGTACCTCTACAATAGAGTCTTCGCAGTTAGATGCAACACTACTACATCTAACGATCACATTATAGAAGCTGGAGTTCCTCAGGGAAGTGTTCTGGGACCAACACTATACGTAATATACACAGCGGACATCCCGATAAATGAGCGGCTAACAACATCCACGTTTGCAGACGATACCGCAATCCTCAGTCGCTCCAGATGCCCCATTCAGGCAACAGCACGTCTAGCTGAACATTTGGCGGTAGTAGAGAAATGGTTAGCCGACTGGCGTATTAAAATAAATAACCAAAAATGTAAACACATCACGTTTACCCTCAACATGCAAACATGTCCTCCGTTAACACTCTCTAATAGGCAACTTCCACAAGCCAAAGAAGTAACGTACCTTGGCGTTCATCTTGATAGGCGGCTCACCTGGCGTCGTCACATTGAAGCAAAGAAAACGCAGATTAAACTGAAAGCCAATAAACTTTATTGGCTTTTAAACCACCGATCTCCTCTCAGCTTGGACTACAAGGTCCTACTCTACAATTCCACCATAAAACCAGTGTGGACCTACGGCTCGCAGCTATGGGGAAACGCGTGCAGTAGCAATATTGATATCATCCAGCGAGTACAATCGAAAATCTTGAGGACTATCACTGGGGCACCGTGGTATGTTCGAAACGACAACATTCATAGAGATTTGAACGTTATATACGTTAAAGATGAGATATCACGACAAAAGACGAGCTACAACATTAAGTTATCCCTGCACCCCAATCCACTTGCTCGGCAATTAACTCGGGTTTGCAGTCGAACCCGTCTTCAACGAAACGACCTTCCAGCCCAGCAATAAACACTTGGGGCACCGTAGTTCATATTAAGTCAACATGACTGTTAGTTAAGCTTTAAATATAAGATTTGATAAACTTATTGTAAGTCTCCCTTGGAGAAGATTCAATAAATAAAGCCAACGTAATTTAAAAAAAAAAAAAAAAAAAAAAAAAAGCACGATACGCCATCACCGACACCTCAAGAGCTGCAACGCGCATTTCACTGCATTATTTGGAATCTGCAGCAACAACACTTCACCGAGGAAGTCCACGCTCTTCGCAAAAATAGGCAAATATCAAGTCACCTAAAATATCTGAATCCATTTTTACAGATCTCAGATGGATTCCTGATGCTGAAGGTTGGAGGTCGTCTAGAATTGGCAGAGGCTCCAGAGACTAGAAAACATCCAATACTACTTCCAAGTAAAGACGACTTCATTCGACATTACGTGCAATTCCTTTATAGACACAACTACCATGCTGGCCCGAAGGCACTAATTGCACTGCTGCGGTTGCAGTTTTGGATCGTGGACGCTCGAGAGTTGGCCCGCACTATCTTCAGGGGATGTGTGCACTGTGTGCGCTACAAACCCAGGCTACGACAACAACTTATGGGAAATCTGCCGGTGGTGCGGTTGACTCCATCGAGACCCTTTGCGCATTGTGGGGTGGACTTCTGTTGACCAGTCAACGTCTACCTCCGCATTCGAGGCAAGGCACCTAGCAAGAACTACATTGCCATATTTTTATGCTTTACCACGAAGGCAGTGCACATCGAAGTGGTATCCGACCTATCGACGGATGCCTTCCTGGCCGCCTTAACCCGAATCTTCCCAGCGTTACCATATGGTAACAAGCAATAGGCATTTACTAAAACTTAATTTTTAGACAACATATTAACGTTAGATTAACTTTTATAAGATATTCTAAGAGTAAATTGTTGTCTCTAACTGATAAAAAGTTGATTGAAACAATCTCTTTAAGTTAGCTGATCGAAAAATGAGCTTTAAGTTGCTCATTATATTCTGCAGTGCAAAAAACGGCATTTGGCAATTCGTCGCAAGTAAACTTAAACCGTTTGACTAAATTTAGTACTGAACTATATGTATAGGAACATATAAGATACATATGCTAAGAGTTTGGTTGAGATATGCCAGAATAGAAATAAGTTTTCGTTACTAAAGGTGAATTTGACCCCGTTTGTTCCTATGACATTTTTGTTATACATACGATATACTGCACCGATTTGACCCAAATTTGGTCCTATATATCAAGGAAGAGCCCCCTGTTGAATGAAGCTGTATTTATTTGATTTTTTCAAAAATATTTGTACTTTGTAGTATTAAGTAAACCTGTACCCTGTACTTCCCAGCGTTACCATATGGTAACAGTCGAAAAAATGGTCCTGTCAATTATCCTGACAAGGACGATCAAAATGAATATTTTTTTCGGATTCAGCGAACTCAAATTTATCAGTCCTGAAAGTTTCATTAATAAATTCGAAAATATCCGAATACCAATTTTCGTGTTTTTTTTTTAATAATTTTTATTTTTATTTAAAATTTTTATAATAAACTGAATTTTGCTCGTCACACAATTGGATATCAGAAATTTTGGGGCTAAAAATTGCTTTCGTCACTAGACTTTTACCTCGTGTAGAGGTTGTTTTTGTTGGATATCAGAAATTTTTGCAATTGCTTTTGCTTTTGACATTTTAACTTTATCATTAATGCAAGGAGATAGTAAAATATATAACTAAGAGGCTCCGCCCCTGTTTGCTTCGCTCGCGTTACTACTGTATCCCACAAAAAAAACCTCTACACGAGGTAAAAGTCTAGTGACGAAAGCAATTTTTAGCTCCAAAATTTCTGATATCCAATTGTGTGACGAGCAAAATTCAGTTTATTATAAAAACTTTAAATAAAAATAAAAATTATTAAAAAAAAAAAACACGAAAATTGGCATTGTGCACTGTGCTCAAAAAGGGCGAGCTTCTTTGTACATAAAAATTACTTTTTGCACAGTGCCGAATACCAATTTTCGTGTTTTTTTTTTTTTTTATAATTTTTATTTTTATTTAAAGTTTTTATAATAAACTGAATTTTGCTCGTCACACAATTGGATATCAGAAATTTTGGAGCTAAAAATTGCTTTCGTCACTAGACTTTTACCTCGTGTAGAGGTTTTTTTTGTGGGATATCAGAAATTTTTGCAATTGCTTTTGACATTTTAACTTTATCATAAATGCAGGGAGATAGTAAAATATATAGCTAAGAGACTCCGCCCCTGTTTGCTTCGCTCGCGTTACTACTGTCTACTTTTCATATTAAGACTTTTCGCCCGATCGGTCCTATCATATAGCTGATATAGTGGTTTGATTACCGGTTACCAATTTCGGTCAGGATGTATAAAACTAACTTAAATGCATATTCTATCAATTTGGTTAAAATATCTCATAAATCAAAAAAGTTTTTCATACTAAAACCTAATTTTGACCCGATCGGTCCTATGACAGCTATATGATATAGCGGTCCGATATGAACCAATTTCGGTCAGGATGTATAAAACTACCTTAAATGCATATTCTATCAATTTGGTTAAAATATCTCATAAACCAAAAAAGTTTTTCATACTAAAACCTAATTTTGACCCGAACGGTACTATGACAGCTATATGATATAGTGGTCCGATATGAACCAACTTTGGTCAGGATATATAAAACTATGTAAAATGCGTATTTTACCAGTTTGGTTGAGATATCTCATAAAACCAAAAAGTTTTTAGTACTAAAACGTGATTTTCGAACTAAAACGTGATTTTCGACCGATGGAAAAATGTATATATTCAGTTAACAGGCAATATCTTCCAAACCCCTCATCCAAAATTTATGTGTTATGTACCAAAAAACGAAGAATTTTATGTACTACAATATACTTAAATTTTATAAAAATCGTTAGAGCCGTTTTGTCAGAAATCGCCAAAATATAAGCTAAAAAACCTTATTTCACCTGTAAAATGTTACCTGAGTACTTTAGAAAAAAAGTTTGAAGGTACGTCAAAAAGCCCTCAAACTCATAGGACATATCTGTAGCTTCTATGGCTTACAAACTATTGGGGTTTCAATTTAGCGTTTTCCCGCTAAACTAGCGGGAAATTCAAAAAGTCGTAGAACAAACATTTCTATATTTTTGAAAAGAAACAAATCCTCATCATTACATCTAAGCTTATTTAGCGCTTTGATACGGACAAACGAACCGACAAACAAACTGACTTTTCATCTTAATTTGAAAGTCCACTAAAAATTTCAAATTTTATTATCTTTTGAACCAGTTATCGGTTTTGATCGAGGTATCAATCGACGCGTATTTTTTATTAGAATTTTTTAAAAATAAAAAATTTTACAAAAAGGCCCCAACGGCCCCATTAGCTGCGATTGTTTAAATTTTCCCCTCCCACTTACACCCCCGTATCTCATGAACCAGGTGAGTTAGAAGAAGTTTTAGTATGCCATTTTGTAAGTTAGGACTCAACCTTTCGATCGGTATATAACTCGATCTGTATTAAATTAGCTGTATATATTGCTAGTTTCCTTTCGCACCCTTCGTGCTGCTTTCGTCACTAGAGCGAACTGCCGTTCGCAGTGACATTGTGGCACACTAAATTTTTTTGTTGCACATCGAAATTTTAAATTACGGTAAAAAAACCTTTTTTTCGAGGTTGATATAGTTAATCAATCATATTCCTTAAGCTATGCATCCTACATAATATAATCCGTAATTGGAAAGAGAATTGTAAAACCTTTCCAACGATGTATTTCACTAAAAGCTCAGATAAAAATTGAGGGAGTTACGTGTCAAAATATATGGATTTTTTCAGTTTTTTGCAACTTCAACGTACTTTGAACGAAAATGGCTAAGTTAAATTGGTAAAAGACTATAATTTTTTGGTATGCAGTTTCAAAATACATTTAATTCTGCGTCTTATGCAACTTACTTTTTAAAAATTGAGTAATTATTCACTGAGCTATTCAAGTTTCTAGGAAAACAGCCATTTGTCCATATTTAAGTTTTATTATGTGTTTTAACTTTCGCGTTAATTCAATTTGTCAGTATTGTTTGAATTTGTTGCTAACAATAAAATAAACATTATATAAATAAAATGCCGATTGGAATTGGCATGCAAGGTGAAAACACGAAGTATCCATGTTATCTTTGTGAATGGGACAGCCAAAACGCTATGAACGCGAAGAATGGCCATCACGTGCGTTACCTCAAATTGGTACTAAAATGTCCTAAACATCCCTTTAGTAAATTCTAAAAATATACTTTTGCCACCACTACATTTGAAACTAGGTTATATGAAACAATTCGTTAAAAAGTTGAATATAAACAGCGAATCTCTTCATAATCTAACAGCAACTTTTCCACGACTAAGAAAAGCAAAAATAAAAGCAGGTATGCTTTTCTTTTCAAAGTGTTGATAGTGTTTGAAATTTTTATCGGATCACATATTCGAAAGCTTATGAAAAGTGAAATTTGAACAAAATTGAACCCTGTGGAGAAGCGAGCTTGGGAAAGTTATATTGCACTTTGTGATATTTTTCTTGGCAATAACAAATGCGCCGATTATGTAACTGTTGTAAAGGATTTTTTAAGGGCGTACAATGACATGGGCTGCAACATCGATAAAAATTCATTTTTTACATTCCCACCTAAGCTTTTTCCCAGAAAATTTGGGGCAGTTCAGCGATGAACAAGGGGAACGTTTTCACCAAGAGATCGCTGCTATTGAACAGCGATTTGATGGAAAAATAAGTTAACATGATTGCAAATTACTGCTGGTCACTTAAGCGAGAAACCGATGATAATCAGATAAATAGAAAAAGACCAATTAAACATTTTTGACTTTTTTCTATAAGTTCAAAAATAAAGAAAAAATGTATATATTTAAGAAGCTTGATATGCTTTATTTTATTTTACAGTAATTAGATACATTTTCATTCTTACTATAATGTGTTCAACATTATTACGCTCAACAGTGCTATAATGGCGCGCCTCATAAACATATTGCGCAACATATGGTTTCCGAAAATCTTTTTTAGCTTTCGTAATTATTGACCGATTTAAAAAAATAAAAAAGCTTTTTTCTCGTAAAAATATGTTCTTTTTAAATAAAATATCAAAGTTAGAGGGTTTTGTAGCAAAATAGTGTTCAAAAACATCACTAAAGTCAAAAAATTTAAAAAAAAAAACCAAAAAAAAATGTTTTACTTTTTGAATACTCTAATAAGGCAATTAAAACCTGTTAAGTCAAGTATGGACCATAAACACCTAAGTTTCTTCTTTCCAAAACTCACCGGTTATAATCGGTGAACATTTGACGAAGCTATGTGCGTTTAAGTGAGCGCAAGTATGAAAAAACGTTTTTTTTTACCGTAATTTAAAATTTCGATGCGATCCAAAAAATTCTAGTATGCAAAAAAATTTTATTTTGTCCATACCTACAACATACGCTATGTCCCATCCCAGAAGTTTTGTTTTGTATTGCTTTTTTTTTTGTAACACTGTAATTTTTCTTGATATAAAAAATTTAAAAAAAAATATATAATTTTATAATAGTCTAAATTTTGTATAAAGATGACCTATTATTTAATGATTTTTATATTATAATATAATTTAAGTGAACTTGTTTTCTTTCCGCGCTATTTAATTCAGTTTACT
Source organism: Drosophila phalerata (assembly GCA_951394115.2). Lineage (NCBI taxonomy): Eukaryota > Metazoa > Arthropoda > Insecta > Diptera > Drosophilidae > Drosophila > Drosophila phalerata. Next base: position 4,697,950 of record OX596008.2, on the reverse strand, counting down.
TCTCGATAAGCACTTAATTCCAAGAAAAGTTTCGAATGTAGATCATTTGGTTCTGCAAATGCGATACGATGAACAAACTCCAGTGAGATGTCGTTGTTTTTATGAAAATCGATTCAATCAACTCAATAGATCGTCACTTTTGCGAAAATCGAGCATTCGACATAACGATGTATTTTACATCGTAATAATAAAATAATAATAAATAGAATATAATTAATTTTTTTCGAACCGAACATGTTATTTAAGAAATGGGTTCGGTTCAGGTTCACGAAGTATTCAACATCATATGTTCGGTTCAAGATCCGGCTCGGATTGCTTAAAAACCCTAATCGGCTCAATGAGGTTCGGTTCAGAACCGGTTTGCAGCCTACCTATCTCTTCACACTACTGTGCAGGAGCCATAATATGCTGTTTTAATTTGAGCACCTCACCTGCCTTACAATTACCTTGGGACAGAATGCTTAAATTTTGGATACATGCTCAAAAAACTTTCGTAATTACCAACTAAAACCAAACAGCGTAGCCAAATACAAATGGCAATACATTTACACATACACCAGTAACACTTACACTCATACAGATATGAAACAATATTTATGTATGATTTTGTCGGTAGACTGACTGGAAGGCAGTCCAACTTTTGTTTAAAAGTATGTGTGTGCGTGTTTGTTTGTGCTTGTATATTTAGCATATTTACAGGAATTGAACTTGTATGCAGAGCAAAAATTACAAATGAGGACAACAGGAAGAGCCTTGCAGATTGTCTTTGTACCACCAACCAGCGACATGTCATATGCCTACATACATATGTATAATTATGTACATGTTAATGTTTTCAGAAAAATAACAGCTAAAACTGATATAAGTTCACAATTGCAAAGCAAGCATGCAAGTATGGATACACTGACAAAAAAGTTGCGTTGTAAAATTAAATATTTTCATATTTACTTTCGAAATAACCACATTAATATTAGAATTAAATATAAAACACTTCGATTTAACTAAAAACATGTTAACTTATTGTAGTTAATATGAAAAATATTTAGATCAATGAGTAAATCAATTGATTTAAATATATTCCTATTACTTTTTAAGTTGTTTTATTATATGTGCATATTTAAAACAAGTGGGAAAGGCTATAGTCGAGATCCCGACCATAGGATACCCGTTACTTATTTCAATACATTAGCGATTCAATTCTAATGTCATACTTGCGTTGCCAGAACTACTTGAGAATTTGAAGCATTCTAATAAGGTTTAACAATACAAAAACTATTGCATACTCTGGGGGGAACCTGTTGATTCCACAACTCAGGCACGCAATAACTGCTGTTCTACTTGTCCGATCTTGTTGCGATTCAGTGGGATAATAGATAATAATAACAGATATCGGTTATTACAAAAAAATACGTATTATATGAAAAATTGTGGGTGAGGTGGTTTTTCGAGATTTGCGGGGGCGGAGGGGGGCGTGGCTTAAATTTGAAACAAACTTGATCTGCGAGAGTTATATGGAAATCTGTGTGACAAATTTGGCTATTCTATCTCTTATAGTCTCTGAGATTCTTGTGTTTATACAGACGGATGACCAGTTTTTCGCGAATTACGGGCGTGGAAGTAGGCGGGTCCAAAATTTAAAACAAACTTGACCTGCTCCAACGCATTTCTGATCTACGTGTGAAAGTTTGGTTACTCTATCTCTTATGGTCTCTGAGATCTAGGCGCTCACACGGACAGACAGACGGACAGACACGCATTGCTATATCGACTCGGCTGTTGATGCTGATCAAGAATATATATACTTTATGTGGTCGGAGATGCCTCCTTCTACCTGTTACGCACATTCCAACGAACACAATATACCCTTATACTTATTTTTTATAAGTAACGGGTATAAAAATCAATATTAAATTAAATATGATTTGTAATAAATTTTAATACTTTATACTACTTAAAATAAAGTTTTTTTTATTTGTTTCAAATATATCGTATGCATATTTAAATTCAATATATTTCATATTAAAATAATATTTTTTCTAAGCGCATTGTGAGAAAATACGTACATATGTATGTACATATGTGTGCATGTATGTATGTTGATTAAAGAGAAATCTGTTGCAGGGGCATAAGGGGGCATGGAAAAGAATTTGTACAAACTTGATCTAGGTGGGATCAATAGAATTTTGTGTGGTTTGTGTGGTATGTACATATGTGCATATACGTGCATGCTCGTGTGTGTATGTACATACGTATGTAATATGTACAATTTGTATTTATTGATATTTCTTTCTAGCGTTAAAATATATGCATTACGTACATATGTATGTATATTTAAAACATGTGTTTCCTTATAATGATGCCTATAAAAAAACACAAATCACAATATGTATTATGGTACATACATACGTATGTACGTACACGTATTTATTTATGCATGTAAAAAGAAAGACAAGAAACAACAATTTGCAAAAAGCATTCGAATACACACATACATACATACACGCTAGTTTGTATACATGTGTGTACACATAAGAAGCGGGCCACGTTAATAACAAAAATTGTCTATTCCTTTTTTTCGTTGCACAGTGGTTCTCGAGAATCTTGAAAAGTGAAACATATACATATACTAATGCAGATCTAAAGTATTTGCTAGTTTCATAAATTACACAGTCACAAGAACCACTAATACTATTTTAAAAAATAAATAATTATAAGTAAATAAATATATTTTTTATATTATAGTATTAAAGTAATAAATTAAGTTAAGCCGACGCACAAAAAGAAACATTTCATTGTGTTTTTTTCATGTTATGTCACACTGTGTCAAATGCAGAGATCGCGTTCTTTGCTACTCACACAGCCGCGTGTTGTAACGGTAATCGTAACTCTTCTTCATCTCTGACGCAAAATTCAGCGACAGAGTTGCTGTGAGATTTAGTGCGGTTTAATTTTTTGGCCAAGCTAGACCTGTGAGCATATTGGATATTGAAAGTGAAATAAATGAAAGTGAGAATAATTAAAAGTGAACAATTAACAATAAATAAATTAAAGAAAAAAGAACATTAGCCGAGATTAGCGCCGGTCTCATTAAAAAAAAAATGTTAAATGAATAGTGCATATACATACATACATATGTATATAACAGACGGAAAATTAAAAGTGATTCGACAAAAAAACGGTAAGTGTAAAGTTATGTATGTACATATGTTTTTAGTGTAGACAGAGGATATGTGAAAGGTGAATTTTCTAAATTCACCCAGGTTTAATAGCTTAGCATGAAAATTATCAGCCATAACAAAATAGAATTTATTTAAGTACATATGTTTTTTTTTATATTCATTTATTTGCACTTATCTAAATTTACGTCTACAATGTATAATAAAAATTGTGCGAGAACGAATCGAGAGTCGTGTGTCTGCGGTACCGCCGATTTAGCATTGCCTCGCAGACACCGGGACCCCCCTTCCGCTCTACTCCGCTCTCCTGCTTCGTTCGGCTCTTCTCAGCGCCGTCATGACCGCCGTAGCGAATGTGCAAACTGCGCTCCATTTCTGTGGCGACACCAGCATTAACGGAACCAAATTTGCAACTGTTATGTGGCTGCCAACTGACCCCTCCAGCGTATGCCTGAGTCCTGCAAACCTCCTGCATTCGAAGATGACGTGGTGTGCGTCCTCCACCTTGTGACGACCACAGCTGTGGTATCGTGACCAAATCGCTTTAAGTAGCTCCTGAAGCAGCCATGGCCCGACAGCAGTTGAGTCAGGTGAAAATTCACCTCGCCGTGCTTTCGTCCAAGCCACATTGCAAGGTCGGGGATGAGACGATACGTCCAGCGACCTTTCGGCGTCGTGTCCCATCTTGCTTGCCACCGTCTGATGCATCGCTGCATGGCGTACCTCCGTTGATCAGCAGCTCCGTAGGTTATCTCCGATTCTAATATAAGTTCCGTGATCGGGATCATCCCCGCGATAACTAATGCAGCCTCGTCAGATATCGTTCTGAAACCGCAGCTCACACGGATGGCGCTAAGTCTGTATACCGAGCAGATTCCTCGACAGTAGCTCGGCGTGGAAACAGCTCTGTACCACACAGGCGCAGCATACAGGATAATAGCCCTAGAAACGCTCATAAGGAGATGACGCCGCTGTTGTTTCGGCCCGCGTGTGTTCAGCATTATGCGTGCGAGTGACCGGGTCGAGTCCGCGGCCTTTTGGTACACATACTCCATGTGCTCACGAAACGACATCCTCGTATCCAGCATCACCCCAAGATATTTTATGGCCCTCTTGGACACGACTGTAGTGCCGCCGACGATGATGTGAGCAGTTTCCACCGAGCCCTGTGGAACGCCAGCTGACACGTGATAGGTGGAGGGCCCATCTGCTGTAGCGTATCGGATCAGCCTTCCTGAAAAATAGCTGCGTATTATATTGACGAGGTAGATGGGAACTCGAAAGTCGTCCAGCGCCTTAAGGATAGAGTCCCAATTGGCCGTATTGAAGGCGTTTTTTATATCCAACGTCACTATGAGACAATACTTCTTAGAACCTCCTCGCCATCTGGATCCTTGGATTGCATTTGTGGCAGTGTCTACAACCTTGCCAAGTGCGTCCAAGTTCGATCTCGCCTTGCGGAAGCCAAACTGGTTTGGTGATAGGCCCCCTGCTCTACTGACTGCAGATTCAAGTCTGGAGCAGAGCAGTTTCTCAAACACCTTACCCACACTGTCGAGCAGGCAGATAGGTCGGTAGGAGGACGGGTCGCCTGGGGGCTTGCCTGGTTTAGGCAGGAGCACCAAATTTTGAATTTTCCAAATGGATGGAAATGTCCGCTCCACTAGACATGCGTTGAACAGCTCCGTGAACACAGAAGGGTGCAGAAAGATGGCCATCTTAAGTGCACGATTTGGGATGCAGTCCGGTCCTGGTGATTTCCTGGGCTTGAGGCTTCTGGCTGCTGCAAGGACCTCGTCATCCGTCACCAAGTCGACTGAATTTTGAGAATCCCGATGCAGTGGCGGTGCGCATGGATTGATCACACTAGGTCTGTTGGGGAAGAGCGTTTGCACGATCGCCGTCATTTCAGCTGCGTCGAAAATGTATGTATGTATGCAAGAACGCTTAAGCGTGTGTAATTTTCGTTCGTGCTTTTGATATTCGTTGCCTATAGTGTTTTAAGAAAGTATTTTAACAAATGAAACCGTGCGTTAAATTAAAAGATGCGTTTACAATTCAAATTTTTTTATTTTCTTTTATTACGATCGCTTAAAGTGTTTGTTGAATTGTAATAAAAAATTATTTTTCTATAAATTGTTTCAATCGTTACAGTCTCTAATAAAATACTTTCTTGACGTAGGGTTAGGCACAAATACATAAGTACAAAAAGAAATGTACACTCAGGGCAACATAAATTCGTACACCCGAAATATTAAAGTATTGCCTTCATATATACAGTACAATTGACTTAAAACAAAATATTTATTTTGTCAACACGATTAAGTTATATTTGTGCTGCATATTTTAGAAACAAAAAAAAAAAATTTAAAAACCGTAAATTTGATTGATAAATAAAAATGGTTGTTGGTGTTGAGATATATTTTTGCAAGCTCATATCTGTGGTGTTAAAGTTAAAAAAATTAAAATTTGACAATTATTTCAAAGATTTTACTTAAATGTTACGAAATAACACTAATTCTTGATTTTTATTAAAAAAGTAAAATATAATAATTAAGTATAAATTTTTATTTTAAAGTTAAAAAATAACTAATTCTTAATTTTTTCAATAAAAATTAAAAATAATAAATTTTTTTTTTAAATTAATAAGAGATATTTTTTATTTTTATTTTAAAAGTCACAAATAAGAGTTTTTTAATAACTTTTAAATAAAAATAAAAAAAATTAAGTTAAGTTGAATATCTTTTAATCCAATTGGTGTTATAAAAATTTTATAAATATTTTTATTCTGCGCTTAAAAAAAAACACCAAGTGTGGCATAAAATCATTGAACAAGAATATTTTAAATTTTTTTAATAACACCAATTGGTTTAAAATATTCTAAACTTAACTTTTTTTTATTTTTTTTTTTTTAACAACTTTTAAATTAAAAAGAAAACTTAACGCGGTACCACAATGGGCCCAACTGTGGCCTAAGTGAGTCGTAGAATCGACAGCCGCTCTAACCTAACCTAACCTAACGCTTATTTAAAATTTTAATGGAAAAAATTTAAAACAAGTGGTTTTTTTTAACATTTAAATACAAATAATTATTGTTTTGCACTTTTTTAATGAAATATAGAAATATAATAATTAGAGTTTGAAAAAAAAATGAAGCTCATAAAGCCTACAAAAACGGTGGGATAAAAAACATTTAATATATTTTTGTACGCAAAATTGGAAGACGTGATAAACTTTTATTTTTCATTTTATTTTAAAAAATGATTAATAATTATTATTTTTCATTTTTATAATAAATATTAAAAGTTGGAATTATCGTATAAATTGCATATAAATTTAAAAATAATAAATATTTTTTATTTTTATTATCAAAATTTAATTAAATAATTAAAAATGATTTTTAAAATAAAAATGGAAAATAAAAGTTTATCATGTTTTCAAATTTGTCGAAGGATAGAAAATATATAATTAATAGAAGTTTGTTTTAATTTTTATTATTTTGTATTTAGATTAATAATGGATTCGGTTAATAACAATAATTCAAATGATGACATGGAAAAATTAAGGAATCTTTTGGAAAGCTTTAATTTATCTAATCTCTTTGACGAACTTGTTTGTAAGTTGCATTAATTATTTCATACCCTTGCAAAATATTTATTCTTGACCAGAATGGCGAGCTGAGTCGATACATCTATATTCCTCTATTTGAATGTTTATTTACAAACTTTTCCCTTTTTCTTAAAGCTATCTTGTTGCAACTTGGTAGACGTAAATTTTTTTTTTTGCGTCTTCCATGAAATTTTTGTTTAACATGCAAGGGTATCACATCTCCGGTGTACTGAATATAAATTTTAAAGTTATCTTGTATTTCATTTGTAATATTTTTTTTTTATTGTAATTTATTTGTTATGTTTTATTTGTAGCTCATGCAATTACTTTTCGCTCACTAAAGTTTTTAAACGACAATGATATAAGAGATGATATATAGGATTCAGAGCCGAATTTAGAGAAAAACAAGTGGGAAAGGCTATAGTCGAGATCCCGACTATAGGATACCCGTTACTTATTTCACTACATATAAAAGTACTTAAAAGAAAATTTTCTAACAATACAAAATCTATTGCATACTCTAGGGGGCATGTATTGCCATGATTGCTTAAAGAATCATTTTCAGACAATAACTGCTGTTCTACTTGTCCGATCGTGTTGCGATTCAGTGGGATAATAAATAATAATAATAGATATCAGTGACTACAAGAAAAACTATATTATCTTAAAAACTGTGGGTGTGGTAGCTTTTCGCGATTTGTGGGGGCGGAGGGGGGCGTGGCTTAAATTTGAAACAAACTTGATCTACGTGAGGTATATAGAAATCTGTGTGCCAAATTTGGTTACTCTATCTCTTATAGTCTCTGAGATTTCTTTGTTTAGACGGTTTTTCGCAATTTGCGGGGGCGGAGGTGGGCGTGGCTTAAATTTGAAACAAACTTGATCTGCGTGGGGTATATAGAAGTCTTTTAGTGAAAGTTTGGTATCTCTATCTCTTATGGTCTCTGAGATCTAGGCGCTCACACGGACGGACAGACGGACAGACGGACATGGCTATATCGACTCGGCTATTGATGCTGATCAAGAATATATATACTTTATGTGGTCGGAGATGCCTCCTTCTACCTGTTACGCACATTCCAACGAACACAATATACCCTTATACTTATTTTTTATAAGTAACGGGTATAATTATACGATTGGCGAAAGCCACAGGTGAATAAAACATATTTTAACATTTTGATAACCTTTATTATTTTAGCATTTTGATTTAACTTTAATTTCATGCCTATTAAAATTTTTTGTGAATAAAACATATTTTAACATTTTGATAACCTTTATTATTTTAGCATTTTGATTTAACTTTAATTTCATGCCTATTAAAATTTTTTGGTTATTTAAAAATTTGATAGGGCTCTAATGACGAGGACGCACTATCCGTGAGCTCCAAATGCAGCTGGTGTAAGCTATTTCCATCCGATTCCGAAGATCAATGTCGATTCAAATTGGTAAGAAATAGATAATATCAATTTTTGTGTACATTAATTTTCTTTTTATATATTCCAGAGTGTTTCCTCAATTCTGCACAGATTCCCACAAGGAAAGAGTATTCTTAGTTTTTATGGAATAATACTCACAGAGATCAGCTGATATCTTTAATTGTCGAGGAAGCCAATTGCAAAGATTTGACTCTGAAGCCTTCTGACTATCCACTTATTATCGATCAAATTGTTGCAATTTTTCCAACAGAGTCTGATTCTAAGGTTTGTATTTGGTGTTATATTATACACTGTGCCAAAATAATGAACGATCTTACATATAAAAACAATCGTTTCAGGAATACTATTACATTCCACGAACTGGAAGAAAAAATCCTGGAGGAAAATTGTACTCCAAGTACTCGAACTCTCGAGTTAAGCGGTTGAAGCTGGCAAAAATATCTGAAACTTCCCACGAAATCTCAGATATAGAAAATATTGACCCGCAGCTCGAGTTCGATGAGTCGATAAGTCTCTCTCTTAAGGCAGAGCTGAAAAGAGACGTCTCTAATTGGAACGAGTGCCTTGATAAATGGGCAAAAACACACAGCTTACGTCGCAGTGATCAAAAAAAGTTCGAGCGCTATGATTTGGTAAGTTTTGTTTCACATTAACATTTATTTTAACATTGCAATGTAATTGATTGATAATATACAATTTTATTTTATTTTTATTACAGATTAAGCTTGATTTTACTTTTGTTTACCCGGGGAAAGAAGGAATGTTGTTCAGGAAGTGGGATGCTTTTTAGAAAAATATTGGCAAATATTATCAAAGCAATATTCAAAATCCAAGCTGTAAGAAGTTGCTATTTGATATCCACCTTGCAGAAACAATTGGTAAATAAACGTGAATATTTTACTTTTCTTTTGAGTATTAAATTTTGTTATTTATGTATAATAATAGATGCGTCAGACTACATAACAGCGATTTTGTTGCCGGAAGTTCTATCTTCAAATGCTTGGTTTTCCACGAGCTCTAAGGGTTCTAGGACGAAGGTCACTCTTCTTGATTCGCAGGAAAGTTTCGTGCTGCGCTTGGATACACTTGGAGAGTACGAAGAAAAGATTAACCATCTTATAAAAAACAAGTGGGAAAGGCTATAGTCGAGATCCCGACCATAGGATACCCGTTACTTATTTCAATACATTAGCGATTCAATCCTAATGTCATATTTGCGTTGCCAGAACTAGTTGAGAATTTGAAGCATTCTAATAAGGTTTAACAATACAAAAACTATTGCATACTCTAGGGGGAACCTGTTGATTCAACAACTTAGACACGCAATAACTGCTGTTCTACTTGTCCGATCTTGTTGCGATTCAGTGGGATAATAGATAATAATAACAGATATCGGTTATTACCAAAAAATACGTATTATATGAACAATTGTGGGTGAGGTGGTTTTTCGCGATTTGAGGGGGCGGAGGGGGGCGTGGCTTAAATTTGAAACAAACTTGATCTGCGTGAGGTATATGGAAATCTGTGTGACAAATTTGGTTATTCTATCTCTTATAGTCTCTGAGATCCTTGTGTTTATACAGACGGATGACCAGTTTTTCGCGAATTACGGGCGTGGAAGGAGGCGGGTCCAAAATTTAAAACAAACTTGACCTGCTCCAACGCATTTGTGATCTACGTGTGAAAGTTTGGTTACTCTATCTCTTATGGTCTCTGAGATCTAGATCTAAATAAATATTGGTTAAATATGAATGATATTTAATATAAATAAAATTATATTTAAATTAAATATAAAATATATTTAATGCAAATTTGAAGCATATTTCATTTAAATATAAAAATAGTAATATTAAACATAAACAAACTTTGATTTTAATATTAAATGTAACTGATTTGAATATGAACAAATTTGTTTTCAATATTATGTATATTTGATTTAAATGTGGATACTATTTAATTTCAATATCATTCACATTTGAATATAATATGAAAAATATTAACTTCAAATATAAAAATGTTGGATTTAAATATGATACATATTTGAATTAAATATATTTTTTACTTAATTTAATAACAAAATTAATAGAATGTATTATGAAACGTGTTTGAATTTAATATGGTTTTATATTTAAATTAACTATGATTTCACTTTAATTTTAATATGTTCATATTAAAACCGAGATTTAAGTGTACACACTTTGAATCAACTACAAACATATGTGGTGATAAATCATTCGTAAAAATATTTGAATCAAAGTGTATATAGTGAGCTTACGTTGTTTTTTTTCTCTGTGTACTCTCTAAAAATACTAATTCAGCTTTTGTATACAAATAAAAATTTGAAAATTATGTAGAATAAATGTATTAATAATACAAGTCCGACAACTCTACTCTACTTTTTTTTTATACCCGTTTCTCAAAAATAAAACAACAAAAAAACTAGTCGGACGGTGCTACAGTCGAGCATACTCGACTGTCGGAGACCCCATACTTACTATCCAAAAGCAGACACTGCTAAAAATTAAATAATATTTAAAATAAACCTAAAATAACTTATAGTTTATATGCCTTCCTAGGGTCTTATGTTAAACATTATTTATGAACACTAGTCGCACCATTTATCTAATTCAGTTACACTCGTTAAATCGCAAAGTTAATTTCAAAATCACTCGAAGACAACGCGCAAAAAAGAATTGAAGAAGAGCCAATGTAAAGTCAAATAGACATACATATGCGTAAAGCATTAGGGAGAGCGAGACAGCCATATACACAGTTCTAAGATCTGTTAAGTGCACACATACATACATATTTAGGCACGCGACAAAACAAAAGAAGTTTCTAGCTTAACATTATTATTTGGTCTTGTGAAGCATATGTAAAACATTACCAGAGATAAAACTAAAACTACACGTTTAACATGCAAAATGTTGTAATAAATAAATTAACCAACACTTAATTCATACAGTAACATAATTGAAGCTCAAAATTTAGCTTAATAATATATTTGAATGAAAAGAAATTAAAAGATACATTTATTAAAAACATGAATTTACATAGTAAATGTAAATAACATTACATTTACATAGAATTCTAGCACAACATTTATATAACTGCCAATATAACATTATTTAAATAAAATGATTTAACAGGTATTCGATGCTTATATGTCAATACAACATTATTAGATAATAATTTTAAAATTAAATAATACAAAAAAATTAAAAATAGCCAAAAAATCACCTTATAAAAAATTGTCCCAGCCGGTAGTCGAACCCGCAAAAAAAAAAATGTTGATGAAGCCGGGAATCGAACCCACGACCTAGTTTTAAAAGAAAGTTTAAAACTTCGGTGGCTCAACCCATTTGGCCAGACATCGCACTGAGTGCAAGTCGCCAAATTTCTATATTGGTTTTACAGGACTCTATTTCATAATTTTAAAAACGTTTGTTAACATTAAATGTTAGTATTTGTTATCATAACATTAATAAATACAAATTGAATTTCAATGCAAAATGAATGAATTAAAAAACATATGTCCCTGTCAGGGTTTGAACTCACGATCGGATGACTAACCATATCACGAGCGCTGCGACTCGGCACACTACGCCACTTAAGCCCATTATGTATAGGAAGCCAATTTGTTATATAATATGTTTATTAAATTTTCATGTTTTCCAGTTATTCAAATTTTAATTACTGCCAACGCTCCATCATTACTGTCCGATCGGAATGAAATCATCAAAAATCTATGACACTTTTCTCTTCGTCTGTGCAAAATCTTAAATCTCTAGCTTTTAAATTGCCCCTATAATTTGGATATGCAATTTTCTATGTCGATTTTCGGGAGGTAAAGTGGGCGTGACCGATTTCTGAAAGAAACTTGATCTGCTTGCAATATAGACAAAGCTACATACCAAATTTGGTGTCTTTAGCTCTTATAGTCTCTGAGATCTAGGTGTTCATACAGACGTCAGGACGTCAGGACAGACGGACATTGCTATATCGACTCGGCTATTGATGCTGATCAAGAATATATGTACTTTATGGGGTCTGCCACGCATCCTTCTGCCTGTTACGCACATAAAAATGAAAGGCTCTATTGTGTTCCGTATGTAACAACAAAATCGACCAATTGTTTCAAAAGATCTGACCAATTTAATATGACGAAAGTCGTAAACCTATTCAGTTGAGCGGCAGTGTAATTAATATAAACCGAAGTGCAGAGTATGCTCATTCTACAGACACTTGCAAGCACCACTTGTACAAATTTACTCATATAGGGCAAATTGAGTTTAAGTTAAAAAATAAAATCAAAAATATTTGATTTTAAAGGCAGCCCAACATAAGCCACATCAAAATTATCAATATCTAAATATATTTTTCCCAGCTTTTACGATATACACTGTTCCCGTTTTTGTGGCACTTCGGTGCCACACAATACAGGTTTTTCGTAATTTTTTTTGATAGGTGATGTCAGTTCTGGGCAACGCCGAGGAGAATTTGAAATAGAGTCTTGTGGAGTACAGTAAACCTATAAAAGAAAAAGTCTTTGTTTGTCACAATAGGGAAAATTAAATTATAATCGAAAACAAATGGTAAATCAATTAGCTCAGCTAACTTTGCTTACATCTTTAACATAAATATTCATGGATCCATATATATTGAAAATAGCAGTGCGTCATTTTCCAGTTGTTTAACTTATCTTATTTGAGGTCGAGTCAGCAAGTTTTCGTTTTTTTCGCACTTCAGCCTTGGTTTTAATGGAAATTTCGCTGAGGTCAAGTTGTTTCTTTGCAGTTTTATTGTGAGATCATACAATCAAAAAAAATATGCGATACTAAAATTAGGTACGACCGTTCTTGAATTTATACCGTTTTGATCTTAAAATATTAAGATTGATGTGCACTAAAAATCTTAAATTTAGTATGAATCGATCTCAAATTTAGAATTCTTACTTTTCTTTTCTATAGCAGCTGTCCGAAATAGTAGCTGTCCGAAATAGTAGCTGTCCGAAATTTTAGCCAAACTTAGTCAGAATATATAAAAACATGGCAAATATGTAATTAACAAGGGGGCTCCGCACCCTGCTCGCTTCGCTCGCCTACCCCCGGCTCGCTTTGCTCGCGGTGAGGTGCGGCTACAGTCGAGCACGCTCGACAGTAGAATACCCTGAGCCCAGGTACTCTTTTATAAAAAATGATTTTCGACCAATTGTTCCTGTGGCAGCTATATGATATATGGAACCGATTTGAACCAAATCTGGTCAGAATGTACAAAACCAACCTAAATGCATATTCTATCAGTTCGGTTAAGATATCTCAAAAAACCAAAACATTTTTCATACTAACACTTACTTTTCGATTGAACGTCTCTATTGCAGCTATATGATAAAGTGGTCCGATCTGAACCAAATTTGGCCAGAATATATGAGACGAACTTAAATGTTCATTCTATCAGTTTGGTTAGGCTATCTCTAAAAACAAAAAACTTTTTCTTACTTAAACTTGATTTTCGACTGAGCGTCTCTACACTCAGAAAAAAGTAGTTCGATTCGTTCTACAAAAAAGAAATCTTAAATTAATCCCGTTTTGGTCTAGAAAATTTTTAGATCGATTCGTTCTGAAATATTCTTGATTTAAGAGCGAATCGTTCTTAAAGCATAAATATCCGTTAAAAATTAGCAAATAAGAACAAAATTCTGAAATTAAGAATTATGTATACTAAATAAAGGCTGTTTTGTTCTAAAATATAAACATGTTTTATCCTGATCTAAAAATACTTCGGTAAGTACGATTGCTTAGTAGTTTAAGTATAAATCGTGCTTGACGTATAAAAATAAGAACGACAATATTTTAACATAATGTTGAAAAAAAAAGTCATTTCATCCTAAAAATGTGTATGTTTGTACACTGTTTGTATGTATGAACGATCAGAAAAACAGAGATTGACCGGTATTATTTTAAGTACAATATGACTTGAATCAAGATATTTAATTCTTAAATATTTTTGCTTTCGGTTGTTTAGAATTCTCAAGTAGTTCTGGCTTGTCTGCTATGAGGAGCTGTTCGACGGTCACTGAAAAATTAAGACTGTAATTGAGGACTTTAAATAACAGAATATTTTCTGTAGTCAGTTCTCACTTACTTTTGATGATTTATGATTTTGATCATTTTATCATTTTATTTTGTTGCAAAATGCTCATAATACTTCTTTAGTATTTTTATTTTAAGATGGTTTTGCACTCAGTTATAGAATTTAAAGGACTAGAATCAAGTATGAAATATACTTAAGTCAAGTACGTTTTGAAGTTATAAGTCTGAAAAGCGCTTAAAGTAAGTACATAATGTTCTCAAATTTATTATATTTTGGGGTTATATCGAGACCATTAGATTCTTAAAAAAATCCTAAGACGAGCTTGAATTATCCAAACGCTCTTGAACTCAAGAATTTAATAAATTTCTTAAATTTAGAATTTCGTACTTGAATCAAGAATTTTCGGGCTTGGCTGACTTTTGACACCGGAAATTCTTGATTCAAGTACGATCGGGCTTGATTTTTCTCTCAGGGTATGGCAGCTATATGATATAGTGGTCCGATTTGGACCAAATTCGGTGAGGATGTATAATACCAGCCCAGATGCATATTCTATCAGTTTGGTTACGATATCTCAAAAAACAAAAAACTATTTCATACAGCTATATCATATAGTGGACCGACTTTAACCAAATTTGGTCAGGATATATAATACCACCCCAAATGTATATCGTGTGAGATTGGTTGAGATATTTCAAAAATTGAAGAAGCTTTTCATACTAAAACTTCATTTTCGATGTATCGTTCCTATGGCAGCTATATTATATAGTTGTCCGATCCAAAAATAAAAACAAACTTGATCTGCGTACGGTATCCAGGAACCTACAATCCAAGTTTGAAGTCTCTAGCTCTTATGGTTTCTGAGATCGACGCGTTCAAACAGACGGACAGACAGACGGACATGGCTTAATCGACTCGACTGTCGATCCTGATCAAGAATATATATACTTTTATACTGTTGCTAATAAATACATCTAATCAATTGCAAATGCTTAAAATCTCTTAAAAGCTTTTTAAGGTTCTTTTTTTTTTGTCTTACACATGACGTGATTTTTTGTGAGTTAAATTCCATCTTTTAAAATGTGAGTTTTTTTGAATTAATACCACTCGAAAAATAACCGATCAATTTAACTAATTCTTTTTTTCCGTGAAGTATACGTTAAATTACTAATCAAAATAAATGGCATATTTGTGAAAACATTGAAATTGAGCATTTGAACACGAAAAAACTTTTAGAAATTTTTGGAAATACATTACAGAAAAACGAAATCTTCCACACAGTTTCTGAGCTCATTTTTGATTTCAGAGGCCAAAATTCACCTTAGTAAAAATGATTTGACTTATTTCTGTTCACTATTTTTGAAGCTAGTCTTAGAGGGTTAAATTAAACCCAAAACGTACTTAACCCGAATCGTCCTGAACAACTTTTTTTCTAGTTTCTTCTCAAAAATTTTAGAAGTGATAGATTTGAGGTGATTCCGAAAACAACATTCAAAAAAAAATTCTTTTTTTTCGTCCCCGCCAAGATACCCGATAGGACCATTTTTCAGGTCTTACCATATGGTAATGATAGGACCAACAGGGTACAGGTTTTCTTAATGCTACAAAATACAAATATTTGAGAAAAAGTCAAATAAAAACAGCTTTATCGAGCATGAGGACTCTGCCAAATTTGGTTCAAATCGGTGCACTATCACTGCAGACGGCAGTCCGCTCTAGTGACGAAAGCAGCACGAAGGGTGCGAAAGGCGACTAGCTATATATACAGTTAATTTGGAAAATTTGCTACCACTGTCCGATCAGATCGAGTTATATACCGATTGAAAGGTTTAGACCTAACTTACTATAACTTTTCCTAGCCCACCTGGTTCATGATATAAGGGGGTGTAAGTGGGAGGGAAAAATTTTAATAATTGCAGCTAATGGGGCCATTGGGGCCTTTTGGTCAATTTATTTTTGTTTTTTAATTCTTATCGAAAATACGCGTCGATTGATACCTCGATGACACAAATCGGACATCTGGTTAAAAATAAAATTTAATATGAAATTTTAAGTGGACTTCTCAAACTGAAATGAAAAGTCAGTTTGTTTTTTTGTATCAACGCGCTAAAAAAGCGAAAATGTAAAGATGGGTATTAATTTCTTTTTGAAAATCTAGAAATGTTTGTTCTATGATTTTTTTTAACATCCCTTTATTGAAGCCCTCGCAGCTTCCAAACCGTAAAAGCCACAGATATGTCCTATATATCGTTGGAAAGGTATTTTTAAAGGCGTTTATGCGTACCTTTGTAATTTTTATGTGCTAAGAAGCTCAACCTTTTAACGCACAGTGCAGAATGACAATTATTTTGTGGTTTTGTTTTTGCTTTTTTTTGGTTAAAAATTTATATATATTTTATTTTAAATATTACATTAAACTTAAATTTGTTCGTCACAAAATTGAATATCAGAAATTTTGGAAATTTTGCTTTCGTCATTAGACTTTCACCTCGTATAGAGATTTTTTTGTGTGATATCATATAGCTGCCATAAGAACAATCGGTTTAAATTCAACAAAAAACTTGTTGTTTTTTGAAGATATCTCAACCAAAATTACAGAATTCCCAATCGGTTTACTATGAAATATAACTTCCATAGAAACAGTCAGACAAAAATTAGATTGCAAACTCTGAGAAGCCTCCAATTGTTCGCATATGACGATTTAATTCGATTGATTTGTTGATCAACATCTTGTCAACATGATTCACATGACCAACAATCGATCACGACTAACATCATCAACGATAAAAGTGGCAGTCGCTTTGCCACTTTCATTTTCACCTTCTTCAGGTGGAAGAATGTAAATCGAGTCAATGTTTTTCAAAAGCTTCAAGAGCTTTTTTCGCAATTAGCTGATCTTACTACTCACCCACTTTATGGAGGTTTAAGTTTCTAAATAACAAAAATCGATTCATGAATTTGTTCGATGTTTTTAAGGTATAGAATTAGCGTGAGCCCCGTTCGTCCCAGCGTTACCATACGGTAACTCGCAAATAAAATGCGTCAATTAACTAAAAAAAAAGTGTTGTTTATTCCGATTTTTCATACTCTGTGTCAATTAAAAATGGACAAAAAAAGGTATAATGTGTTTTGCAGAATGTATTTAACATGCAGAAGGGGGCATGGCAGACCCCCCAAAGTATATATATTCTTGATCAGGATCACAGCCGAGTCGATTCAACAATAACCGTCTGTCTGTCCGTCTGTTTGAAAGCGATAATCTCAGATACTATAAGATCTAGAGACTTTAAACTTGGTATGAAGGTTCCTGGATATCATAGGCAGATCAAGTTTGTTGTAGTTTTTGGATCGGAACAATACATCGACAATGAAGTTTTAGTACGAAAAAGTTTTTTTGTTTGTTGAGATATCTTAACAAAAAGGACATTATATGCATTTAGGTTGGTACACTCTGACCAAATTTAGTTTAAATCGGTCAACTATATCTTATAGCTGTCATAGGATAACAAGTTTAAGTAAGAGAAAATATTTTATTTTTTTTAATATCTTAACCATACAGATGAATATGCTTTTAAGTTAGTCTCAAATATCCTTACCAAAGTTGGTTCAAATCGTTCCATTATATCATATGGCTGTCATAGGAACGATCGGACGAAAATGAATACTTTTAGTGCAGAGTATTTAGGCACAGGGTATCCTACTGTCGAGCGTGCTTGACTGAAGCCGCACCTGACTTTATAATTAGCACTCGTTTACCTTTCTTATGATGTGTGCATTGCATTAGAACTTAAATTTGTTAAATTTACTGGCGACGAATTGCCAAATGCCGTTTTTGCACTGCAGAACATAGTGAGCTACTTAATGTCCATTTTTATTTTCAACCAATTGTTAAGCAAATTTCATTTCACTCTTACTCACTTGGAACTTTATTATAAGTAATTTAACGGGGAAAGGCAGATACAACAAAATGTTAAACTTAATAATTTTCTAGACAGTTAAACAGTAAACTGACATTTTATAGTCTGACCTTTAACCTAATACAGTAGGACAGAGGCGCGGCCAGAACCAACAGCTGCAAAAATATACAAAAGCGTTACTGCAGCAGCAACAGCGACTGTTTGGCTAAGGCTATGATAAAGTTGCGCAAATGGCAATTCTCAAAGGAAATTAATTTGTGTTGCAGTGTGAAAATAGTGCTTCAAATGAGATTTTTACTGGGTACTTTGCTGGCTTTATTTTAAGTAACTGTTCCATATCGAAAATGAAGTTAATATACGTTTAGACCGATGCATAGTGGGGCCATTTCTCAATTTGCGTTGCAAAAATCATACCTTTTGAACTAGTGAAGATATTTTCAAAATTTAAAAAGCATTTGATAGCATTTTCACAAAAAGCATTTTCATAGGCTTTGAAACTACGTATTATACAGGGTGATGGGTCCACTGTATGATTCAGGTATGTCGGTTGAAATGAAAAAAAAAATCTATTTTGTTTAGTCTTAGTTGTATATATACAACATTGTTTAATATATAATAATAAAAAAAATGTTTTATTTTAAAATCTCGTATGATGCCTGGCATAGCGAAAAAGTATGAAATTGCACTGCGCTCTTCTTCTTCTATCACCATTTAATGCGAGGTGCGACTATTTTTATACCCTGAGCCCATTAAAAATGGGCAAAAAAGGGTATAATGCATTTGGCAGAATGTATGTAACAGGCAGAAGGGGGCGTGGCAGACCCCCAAAAGTATATATATTCTTGATCAGGATCAACATTTTTGTGCCATCACGCGCCATAAAGATTTTAAAAAATGTATACCATGAGTGGATTATTTGAATAATTATGTTGGCTATTGCAATATTTGCAAGAAAAATTTATCAAATACAGCAGAGGATCACAGCTTATTTCGTGCAATGGTGCAGTAAAACTTTGGAGCCTGGTAGCCAGTAAACTATTAGAGGTGTCAAAATAATTTAAATGCAGTTATTTTCAGCTTCTACTTTAGTTTGGACACATCACTTTTAATATATTTCTAAAAATAACGCTTAACACTTAGGAAAACTTAGACTTTCAACTTTTCCCATGTCACAGCTTATTTCGTGCAGAGCACTTAATGTTAAATATTTTTGGGAAAACTCAAAAAAATATATATTTTGTGGTCTCCATTTAGTTTAATAGTGTCTTCAAGAATTTTTTCCATTGCAAAATTCAATTCAATTTGATAAAATGCCAGCCTCTGCAAAGTGATACGATGAGGTCCTAGTCGGTTTTGTTGATTGACGGATGGAAAAACTACTCAAGTAATGCAAAGACAGTCGTTGCAATGTTGCATAACGCGAATGGCGAAAAAACATTTTTAGAATCATGGGATGTAACGGAAGAGACCGAAGAAAAACTAGCTGATATCGTATCGAAATCCGTAGATTTAGCAGAAAATTGTATTCTACCCATGTCTATGCAGTCGAGTCAGATAATGATGGCGCCACACAGTGGGACAATCTCTGATTTTGCAGTACGATAAGAAAAACATTTCTTTTTTTTTAATTTTTTAAAATTTGGCTTTTTTTTCGCCCTTTTTTTCAGAGGTGCGCCCACTTTTGTCATAATTTCTCGTGAATGACAAAACCGATTTTCAAAACCTTTACTATTTCGGAAAGTCAATGAATATATCTAGAATTTATTTGTACAAAGTTTTTGATTTAAGCTAGTAGTTTAAGAGCATAGCTTGCAAATAACTGTCGACCGTTTTTTTTCTTGTGCTCTCGTTGCGAGCACAACCGAAAAAGTTCATACTCTCTCGCTCTCGCTCTGAGCAAGAGAGTTTTGCTGTCTTTATTTCTGTTTTCTGTTGAGCGCTTTTCGTTGAGCTCTTTTTATTTCGGTCGTTCAATGAGCAGTGCGTAAAGAGCGGAACGAGAAACGCTCGCACAAAGAGAGTCAGCAAAAGACCGATTGACCGAAAAACTCAACGCAAACGGTCTTCACATTTACTTTCGTTGTTGTTGCAATTAATATATTTCGTATGCAAAACGAACGCTTGTGAATGTATACCAATACATATGCAAAGAAATAATACAATTTGATTTAAAATTTTTTTTTTGTATTTTTTGTAACATTTTTTAGATATTATGTGTTAATCTTTACAACTGGTAAGGAGTTTAGATTTTCTGCACTAATCGAACTTCTTCGTTCACTTAATATAAATTAAATAATAATAATAATATTAATTAAACGTTTAACGATTTGCTTGCCTATGCGTGTGAATGTATACCAATACATACGCAAAAGACTTTTTTCTTCACTGAACACGACAAAACGGTCTTGGAACAACCGAAACAAAACAGAATAGAAAAAAACGGTTTCGCTCTGAGCGCGAGCAAGCTCATTCGAGAACCCACGAAACGGTTGCTCTCTGAGTCTTTTCGTAAAGAGTCAGAGAGAGACACATATTTGCGAACAACGAGAAACGGTCGACAGTTATTTGCAAGCTCTGTTTAAGAGACATTAATTTTTGAATTAAGAAAATTTTTCATTTTTTAAAGCTTTTTTTAAGCTTTTTATACCCTGAGCCCATTAAAAATGGGCAAAAAAGGGTATAATGCATTTGGCAGAATGTATGTAACAGGCAGAAGGGGGCATGGCAGACCCCCAAAAGTATATATATTCTTGATCAGGATCAACAGTCGAGTCGATTGAGCCATGTCCGTCTGTCTGTCCGTCTGTTTGAACGCGTCGATCTCAGAAACCATAAGAGCTAGAGACTTCAAACTTGGTATGTATGTTTCTGGATACCGTACGCAGATCAAGTTTGTTTTTATTTTTGGATCGGACAACTATATCATATAGCTGCCATAGGAACGATACATCGAAAATGAAGTTTTTGTATGAAAAGCTTCTTTAATTTTTGAGAAATCTCAACCAATCTCACACGATATATATTTGGGGTGGTATTATACATCCTGACCAAATTTGGTCCAAATCGGCCCACTATATCATATAGCTGTCATACAGCCGCTCTGCCGAAAATCAAGTTTTAGTATGAAAAAGTTTTTTGTTTTTTTGAGATATCTTAACCAAACTGATAGAATATGCATTTATGTTGGTTTTGTACATTCTGACCAGATTTGGTTCAAATCGGTTACATATATCATATAGCTGCCATAGGAATAATTGGTCGAAAATCAACATTTATAAAAGAGTACCTGGGCTCAGGGTATCCTACTGTCGAGCGTGCTCGACTGTAGCCGCACCTCACCGCGAGCGAAGCGAGTAGGGGGCGGAGCCCCCTTGTTTACTTTAAAATTCGAGGAAAAGTCGAAAAAGATTTATTACATTTTGTCTTTAATTTTATTTGCATAGCTGCATTAATCACGCGTCGTTTAAGATATGTCTTATCAAAATGTGTGGAGAGACGGCGATATATTTTTTTGTGTGTAGGCATGTTTTTGTCGACTTTGATGACTTCCTTGTAGAGCGGCATGACCTTTAGTATGAAAATTTTTGTGATTTTTAAGATATCTTCACCAATCTCACACAATATAAAATTGTTGTTATTTTACACATTTTGACCATATTTGGTTTAAATGGGTGTACCATATCCTCGAATTTTAAAGTAAAACAAGCGGGAAAGGCTATAGTCGAGATCCCGACCATATGATACCCGTTACTTACTTTAATATATTGAAAAGTACTTTAAAGAAAATACTTGTTTTGATCTGAAAACTTTAATTCGCCATAACTGTCGTTCTACATGTCCGATCTTAATGCGATTCAGTAGGATAATAGATAATGCTAATAGATAACGCTAATAATTACACAAAAAACGTATTATCTGAAAAACTGTGCGTTTGGTGGTTTTTCGTGATTTGCGGGGTCGGAGGGGGGCGTGGATTAAATTTGAAAGAAACTTGATCTGCGTGAGGTATATAGAAATCTGTGTGCCAAATTTGGTTACTTTATCTCTTTTTGTCTCTGAGATTTCTTTGTTTAGACGGTTTTTGCTATTTGCGGGGGCGGAGGGGGGCGTGGCTTAAATTTGAAACACACTTGATCTGCGTGGGGTATATAGAAGTCTTTTAGTGAAAGTTTGGTATCTCTATCTCTTATGGTCTCTGAGATGCTTTTTTTCATACAGACGGACAGACACACATGGCTATATCGACTCGGGTATTGATGCTGATCAAGAATATATATACTTTATGTGGTCGGAGATGCCTCCTTCTGCCTGTTACGCACATTCCAACGAACACAATATACCCTTATAGTTATTTTTTATAAGTAACGGGTATAAAAATTGCAACAAAAAAATCTAGTATGCCACAATGTTTCATTTAACAATGTCTACAACTTATGCTAAGTCGCATCCCGCGAATTTTTTGACTGTTACACAGTTATATTCATTAAGAATTAAAGATATTGATAAGAATGAAGTTTTGAATTTATTAATGAAGAATTTAATAATTTGAAATACAAGATTGGAATAACTGAAGTAAATAAATAAAGTTAATTTTAAAGAAACTATAATATAACTTATATTGATGATCAAGAAGTTTATGATATTTATACCCTGAGCCCATTGAAAATGGGCAAAAAAGGATAAAATGCATTTGGCAAAATGTATGTAACAGGCTCAAGGGGGCGTGGCAGAC
This sequence comes from Drosophila phalerata, assembly GCA_951394115.2. Classification (NCBI taxonomy): domain Eukaryota; kingdom Metazoa; phylum Arthropoda; class Insecta; order Diptera; family Drosophilidae; genus Drosophila; species Drosophila phalerata. The sequence goes on along the minus strand of OX596008.2, from coordinate 4,674,984 downwards.
CCCCAAAAGTATATATTTTCTTGATCAGGATCAACAGGCGAGTCGATTGAGCCATTTCTTAAGAACTCTTATACTAAGCCTGTTATTAGACCGATTGTTTCCATGGAAGCTATAGGATATAGTAATCCGATTTGGACCAAATTTGGTCAGGGTGTATGAGACAGTCCCAAATACACTATCTGTGAGTTTGGTTAAGATATCTTCAGAAACAAAAAGTTTTTCATACTAAAGGTCAATTTTCATCCGAACGTTCCTGTGGTAGCTATATGATATAGTAGCCCGATTTCGATCAAATTTGGTCAGGATGTAAAAGACAATTATTCAACTACAATCTGTCAGTTTGGTAAAGATATCTTCATTATCAAAAAATTTTTCCATACAACAACTAATTTTTTTCATACAAATGCCAAATGCTGACCTTTGACCTGCTTTTGGGTCTATCAAATGAACTCCGATCGAGCTCAAATTTTGCAGGTGTATTCTAGGGGTAAAAATGATTATTTTTTAGCCCGGCGCTCATTGATATCGCCAACTTGAAAAAACGCCATACAAGCCGCGGCCGGGCTACTGCCCTCGCTATCTATACAGAGTCGTAAGTGACTACTTGCACAATAGATGGCTACATTTTGATACCGACGATGGAACAAAGGCATACAACTTTCAGGAGGGGTACCACAGGGATCCGTTCTAGGACCACTACTGTGGAACACATTGTATGACGGAATACTTCGATTGGACTTCCAGCACGGAGTTGTTGGCTTTGCTGATGACGTCGTAATCGTCACGGTCAAAAAAAGCATCTCTGAAGTAGAGCATGCAACCAACGAAGCAATCCAAACTATTGGAAACTAGCTTGTAGTAGCAGGTCTAGAGCTGGCGGAGCAAAAGACGGAAGCGGTACTCATCAGCAGCCGGAAAAATGTAGAGATGGCCCAAATAATCGTGGGTGGCACCACTATATGCTCTAAGAGAGCAATAAAATACCTGGGAGTGCTAATCGACACGCGATTGTCCTACAGGGAGCATCTGGAGGAAGCCCACAAGAAAGCCAAAGACACAGTTCAAGCAGGGACAAGGATGATGCTAAATCACAGAGGACCAAAGTCAGCCAGCAGGAGACTTCTTTTTAATGTGGATAAATCGTCAATGATGTATGCTGCAACAATATGGGAACCTGCGATTAGTAAGCCAAGCTACATCAGAGGACTGACATCTAACTTTAGGCTGGGTGCCCTGCGAGTATGCTCCGGTTTCAGAACCATCTCCACGGACGCGATCATGGTGATCTGCGGCATCGCACCAGTATAGCTAGATGCAACAGAAGCGAGTGAGGTATACCGAGGAAAGAAGTCAGTCACATTACCAGCAGAAATAACGGCGGTCAAAAACAATGCGAAAACAGATGCATTGCTGCTTGGCATGTCAAATGGAATAGATCGACGCATGGGAGATGGACACACAGCCTTATCCCAGATATCGCAAGGTGGGTAGGACGCAAACACGGAGAGCTTACTTTCCACCTGACGCAGATATTGAGCGGGCAAGGCTTCTTCAAACAATACCTACATCGCCTCGGCCACGAATCCGACCCAATGTGCACTTCCTGCAATACGCAAGAGAATGCGGAACACGTCCTCACAACATGCCCGAGATTCGCCCAGGATAGAGACGATGCTGAGTGTATCCTGGGCGTTAAAATAACGACAGCCAACCTGGTCCCACAGATGCTGGACAGCCAGGAGAAGTGGACAGCTGTATGCACCTAGGCGAAGATCATCACCTGCGAGCTAAGGCGTGTTGAAAGACAGAGGAGAGTAGTGTTAGAGAGGCCGCGATAGGCCATCCTTGCGAAGCAATGCTTCGCGGCAGTCCCGCAAGGATGGATCCACTTATTATATATTATGTTTATTTTATTGTATAAGTTACTTTGTGAACACAAAAAAAACAAAAAAAAAACACATATACCCACACATATACACACACGACACGAACATACACTTACATGTGAGTGGTGAAAGTCTTTTTGTATTGCGGATACAGTACTTAAAAAGAGTACAGGGGTCTATTGGGTTTGTTTTAACGCAAATGTGCGTAACAGGCAGAAGGAGGCGTGGCAGACCCCATAAAGTATATATATTCTTGATCAGCATCAATAGCTGAGTCGATATAGCAATGTCCGTCTGTCCTGACATCCTGCTGTCCTGACGTCTGTATGAACACCTAGATCTCCGAGACTATAAGAGCTAAAGACACCAAATTTGGTATGTAGCTTTGTCTCTATTGCAAGCAGATCAAGTTTGTTTCAGAAATCGGCCACGCCCCCTTTACCGCCCGAAAATCGACATAGACAATGTCATATCCATATTAAAAGAGCACTTTAAATGCTAGAGACACCAAAATTGGTATGTAGGTTCCTCTATATTGCAAGCAGATCAAGTTTGTTTCAGAACTCGACCATGCCCCCTTTACCGCCCAAAAATCGACATAGAAAATTTCATATCCCTTTTAAAAGAGCAGTTTAAATGCTAGAGACACCAAAATTGGTAAGTAGGTTCCTATATATTGCAAGCAGATCAAGTTTGTTTCAGAATTTGGCCACGCCCCCTTTATCCCCCAAAATTGACACAGAAAATTTCGTATCCAAATTATAAGGGCAATTTAAAAGCTAGAGATTCAAGATTTTGTCATAGATTTTTGATGAAAGTTTCATTCCGATCGGACAGTAAATAACCAAGATATTCAAGTAATAAATTTTGCTGTTTCGATGATGGAGCGTTGGCAGAAATTAAGATTTGAATAACTTAAAAAGATGAAAATTTAATAAACATATTATATAACAGATTGGCTTCCTACACATAATGGGCTTCTGTGGCATAGTGTGCCGAGTCGCAGCGCTCGTGATATGGTTAGTCATCCGATCGTGAGTTCAAACCCTGACAGGGACATATTTTTTTAAATTCAATCATTTTGCATTTGAAATTCAATTTGTATTTATTAATGTTATGATAACACATATTAACATTTAATGTTATCAAACGTTTTTAAAATTATGAAATAGAGTCCTGTAAAACCAATATAGAAATTTGGCGACTTACACGCAATGCGATGTGTGGCTCAATGGGTTGAGCCACCGAAGTTTTAAACTTTCTTTTAAAACTAGGTCGTGGGTTCGATTCCCGGCTCCAACAACGTGTTTTTTTTTGCGGGTTCGACTCCGGCCGGGGGATTTTTTTTTAAGATGATTTTTAAGGTGATTTTTTAGCTATTTTTAATTTTTTTTTATTATTAAATTTTAAAACTTTTTTTTTTAATTATTATCTAATAATGTTGTATTGACATATTATGCATCGAATACCTGTTAAATCATTTTATTTAAATAATGTTATATTGGCAGTTATATAAATGTTGTGTTGGAATTCTATGTGATTTTGAAATTGACTTTGCGATTTAACGAGTGTAACTTAATTAGATAAATTGTGCGACTAGTGTTCATAAATAATGTTTGACAGAAGACCCTAAGAAGGTATGCTCGACTGTAGCACCGTCCGACTAGTTTACCATATGTTTTACCCTGACAAATTTTCGTGAAGATCAAATGACTATATCATATTGCTGGCATGGGTACAATGAAGCTCAAATTAACCTTTAGTATGAAAAACTTTTTTGTTTCTTAAGACATATCAACCAAACAAAGATTGTGTAGTTAACTCTGCCTGTTACATCCTGACCAAATTTGGTCACCAACGGATAACTATATCATACAAAAACAAGGGGGCTCCGCCCCCTGCTCGCTTCGCTCGCCTACCCCCGGCTCGCTTCGCTCGCGATTAGGTGTGGTATGTCTACAGTCGAGCGCACTCGACAGTAACTTGCTCGATACCCAAACGTTCACAACCGATTAATTCAATTTCAGTAAAATATGGTCAACATAAAATGCTACAGACTATATGCTATCCTATAGCCTACAGTTAGGGGTGCTAGTCTGTGACAGAACTGGTATTAATACTAATACTGGTAATACTACTTAATAAATTATAATACAATACGTGAATAATAAAATACAGATTATATTATATATATATATTTAGTTACTCTTTTCACAAAATCAAAGAAAATACAAGTTCTTAAAAAAGTACAAATTGTAATAAAGAAAATAGTTGACAAAAAAAAAGGAAATAGTTGACAAAAAAAAAAAAAAAAAGTTGCACATGTGCAAGATTGAAACGGGATTCGAACTCTCGACTCATCGCCTCGAAATACACTGCTCTATCATCAGAGCCATCGGAGCATTATATTTGCATGTGGCAATATCAATCTATATCATTTTTTTTCGTTGTCCGTTTTGCACGTTTCTTTTGTTTCAATTATGTCTCGCTCGTTAGAAGAGAAGCCCTACATACACACATACATACATGTGCAAATAAAGCTATTTATAGAACCAAATTCGTTTTGCTGCTAATTCATGGTACTGATTGCAAAATGTGCATCACATAAAATTATTGATTAAGTATGTAAAGTATTCATTTAAAAAGTATGTAATTAATTTAATGCAATGAAAAAAAAAATAAAAAAATAAAAATAATAATAATAATAAATAATTTGGTTCAAAACAAAGAGTTGTTTTGATCCCGAGTCCAATGTACCCACAAATCGCATGCATTGCTGCAAGTTTTGTACCAAAATCTGGCCACTGCACGTAGGCATGAGAAATGTGAAGTTTTGATTTAATATCTTCTGTATTTGTTATCCGATTGCAATGCAGTTTTCAGGATGCATTTTCAAAATTGTGTTTAGTGTGTGTGCAGATTTTGACATCTGTACCTATTAAATTGGCCTTGTATTTGGATATTTTAGTTTTTTGTCGATTACAGGATAATTGGGGGGCGTGGCAAAATTCTAAAATAAACTTGATCTGCGTGCGCAACATAGCACTATTGTCACCAAATTTGGAATCTCTATCTCTTATAGTCTCTGAGATCCAGGTGATTATATTTTCTCCATATATCATATTTTCTCAAACTACTTCCCTGTTTATAAACCCTGTTTATAAACCGAATCTCAGCACACCTCAGGACTCGTCCCCCCATCCTGTGTGCCAAGTCTCAATGCTGTAGCTTTAATAGTGCTCTTGTTATTAGATTTTATATCATTTACGTGGGCGGACGTGGGCGGGGTCAAATTTAAATACAAACTTAGTATAGATCAACATCCTAGGAGTACTGTCACCAAATTTGGTTGCTCTTACTTTTATAGTTGCGGAGATATATGTGTTCAAAATTCTGTACCATAATCGACACGAATCTAATAGGCTCTATACCCATTTTTTGGGTATCGAGCTAAAAACCTCTACACGAGGTATAACTCTAGTGTCGAAAGCATATTCTAGCCCCAGAAATTAAAATAGTCCGCATAAAATTTTTTAATAAAAATATTAGTTATTATCAAAAAAAAATTAACATTCGGCACTCGAGATATCAGAAATTTTTGGCAGATAGTAATATATATAAATTTATTTGTTGAATTTCTTTCATTTTTAAAATACAATTTTTCTTTTTTAATAAAGAGAAAAATACCATATAAACTTAATATGCGTTGCAGAAAAACGCGAGCCCGAGCTCTCACAAAAAAAATTTAACCGTCTGGCACGCTAAGGTTTCTTTAACGAAAAAGAAAACTTTCTGGCAGCACCGGTTTTTTATGCCACGTAAGCTGTATGCTACGTAGGTTTGCGATGACACGTTATTGCTGCTGTCAACATTCAACTTTTGATGAAGATGTTGGATGTCAGTTTTTTTAACCCGAATCTTCCCAGCGTTACCATATGGTAACAAGCAATAGGTATTTACTAACACTTCATTTTTAGACATCATATTAACGTTAGATTAACTTTTATAAGATATTCTAAGAGTTAATTGTTGTTTCTAACTGATAAAAAGTTGATTGAAACAATCTCTTAAAGTTAGCTGATCGAAAAATGAGCTTTAAGTTCCTCATTATATTCTGCAGTGCAAAAAAATGGCATTTGGCAATTCGTCGCAAGTAAACTTAAACCGTTTGACTAAATTTAGTACTGAACTATATTCTAAATAAAAACCACTTTTTCTCTTTTAATTTTTATTTTTTATTTTCGTGTTACCATATTGTAACGCTGTGAAGTACAATCATAAAATATGATTGCTCCTATGGCAGCTATATGATATAGTGGTCTGATTTGAACCAAATTTGGTCAGGATGTATAGGAACATATAAGATACATATTCTAAGAGTTTGGTTTAGATATGCCAGAACAGAAAAAAGTTTTCCTTACTAAAGGTGAATTTGACCCCGTTTGTTCCTATGACATTTTTGTTATACATACGATATACTGCACTGATTTGACCCAAATTTGGTCCTATATATCAAGGAAGAGCCCCCTGTTGAATGAAGCTGTATTTATTTGATTTTTCAAAAATATTTGTATTTTGTAGTATTAAGTAAACCTGTACCCTGTACTTCCCAGCGTTACCATATGGAAACAGTCGATAAAATTGTCCTGTCAATTATCCTGACAAGGACGATCAAAATGAATATTTTTTTCGGATTCAGCGAACTCAAATTTACCAGTCCTGAAAGTTTCATTAATAAATTCGAAAAAATGTTGCTCAGGACGATTCGGGTTAAAGGAGTCAAAATATAATTTTTTCACCAGTAAAATGTTACCTGAGTAATTTTGAAAAAAAGTTCCAAGGCACGACTAAAAGCCCTCAGTCATAACTTTTTTAACGTTATATAGAACATATCTGTAGCTCTTACGGTTTAGAAACTACGGGGGTTTTTTATTGGGTTTGTTTTTATCGAAAATGTGCGTAATAGGCAGAAGGAGGCGTGGCAGACCCTATAAAGTATATATATTCTTGATCAGCTTCAATAGCCGAGTCGATATAGCAGTGCCCGTCTGTCTGTCTGTCCGTCTGTCTGTCTGTCCGTATGAACACCTAGATCTCAGAGACTATAAGAGCTAGAGACACCAAACTTGGTATGTAGGGTCGTCT
>OX596008.2:4379878-4667753 GCA_951394115.2 Drosophila phalerata | reverse complement strand
GATGGTCAATCTGCCGACTGCGTTCTAAATTTGAACCACGGCGATGCTATAAATGCCTTGACTTTGGCCACTTTGCATCAAGATGCAGAAACAAGCATGGCGCTATCAAGCTTTGCTTTAACTGCGGAGGAGAAAATCATGCGCCTGCATTTTCTGCAAAAGAGCTGGGAAACAAAACACGGCACACAGCACTCTCAGCAAGCTGTATGGATCCGTTATTTGGGCCCCAGCCATGAGCGTACCCACGTACAGTCGGGACTGCAAGGCTGTATACAAGAGATGTGCCTTAAGAGTAGCCATTGCCTTTCGCACAGTATCCGAAGCAGCAGCCCTGGTTATAGCTGGAATGATCCCGTTAGACCTCTTGGCAGCGGAACGAAGCAGCGCCATAGCATCAAATAGAGATCAACGGAAAAGCACAATAACGCAGTGGCAAGCGAGATGGGAAAGCTCTAGCAATGGAAGCTGGACAAGACGACTAATTAAAAACATACGGCCTTGAATACAACGACGCCATGGACAGGTGGATTTTTATACCTGCCAATTGCTCTCAGGGCATAGCTGCTTTAACTCGTACCTATACCGTTTTAAGCACGCCAACAGCCCTTTTTGCGTCCATTGTCGAGTCGACGTCGTAGCTAGCGCCGAGCACGCCTTTTTTGAGTGCTCTCTGTTCGACACCGAACGTAGCAGGATGAACATTGGTGGTCACCAACTGAGCACGGACAACATAGTCGACCATATGCTACGCAATGAGGAGAACTGGAATGCTGTAGGATAGATGGCAGCAATAGTAATGAAGGAGTTGCGACGACGCGAGAGAAGCAGGATCTACGAGTAGTCCCAAGCCTAACAAGGGTACACCCGCCCCGTGAAGAAGATCTTCATTGCCCAATCCCACGGGAGCGGAACAAGCCTTTTCTCTACTTCTCTACTTTTATCACTGATATGTCTCCCATCTTTTCTTGTAAAATATCTATATTATATCTATACTACACCCCTGTACCTATTCACTTATAATAAAAAAAAAAAATAAAAAAAAAAACGCATATACACATATACACACCCATATACACACCCATACACACACTCACACACATACACACATAAAGAAGATGCATCTTTTAAGCTACTTACGTGAAATAATAAAGTTTTTTCTTTTTTTTTTGCTTTTTAAAAGTTGAAAAGTTTTGTCACAATTGAGAATACTGGAAAGCAACTGTTATCGCAGAGCTTTAAATCAGAACAACATTAATTTCTTTTTAAATTTTTTAGTTAATTTCATTTACACTGTTTCCAAGGCTACCTAAATAAAATTTGTTTTCTAATGGTTCTATTTGGTTCTATTCATTAAGAATCACATAGACATATCTGTCATCCTAAAATATTTACAAACATCTAAAACTCACAACAGTTCAGATTTTCCTTTTATTACACTAGGCAACAGCCAAAAAATTACACGAACCAAACCCACTTTTTTTGATAGATAGATTTGGGGCCAAAAACGACGAAAAATTTTTTTTTTTATTTTCTATGGTGAAATTTTTTTTTATAATTTTTTAAAAATCTGGCTTTTTTTCGTACTTTTTTTCAGAGGCGCCGACTTATGTCATTATTACTCGAGAATGACAAATCCGATTTTCAAAAGCTTTACTATTTCTGAAAGTCAATAAATATATCTATAATTCATTAATACTAAGTTTTAGATTTAAGCCAGTAGTTAAAGAAACATTTTTGAATTAAGAAAATTATGATTTTTTTTAAACTTTTTTTTAGCTTTTTTTACTTTAAAATTCGAGGAAAAGTCGAAAAAAATGTATTACAGTTTGTCTTTAATTTTGCATAGCTGCATTAATTACGCGTCGTTAAAGATAAGTCTTATCAAAATCTGTGAAGAGACGGCGATATAATATTTTTTTGTGTCTAGGCATGTTTTTGTCGACTTTTTTGACTTCCTTGTAGAGTGGCATAACCTTAAGTATGAAAATTTTTTGTGATTTTTGAGATATCTTAACCAATCTTACACAATATCAATTTGTTATTATCTTACACAGTTTGACCAAATTTGGTTCAAATCGGTCTACTATATCATATAGCTGTCATAGGAACGATCGTCCGAAAATCAAGGTTTAGTATGAAGTTTTTTTTGTTTTTGAGATATTTTTTTTTTCGACTTTTCCTCGAATTTTAAAGTAAAAAAAGCTTAAAAAATCATCATATTCTTAATTCAAGAATTGATGTCACTTTAACTATTAGTTTAAATCTAAAGCTTTGTATAACTGAATTCTAGATATATTTTCTGGCTTTCCGAAAAAGTAAAGTTTTTGAAAATCGGTTTTGTCATTCACGAGTATTGATGACAAAAGTGGGCGCACCTCTAAAAAAAGAGCGAAAAAAAAGACAAATTTTAAAAAATTCTAAAAAAAAAAAATTTCACTAATGAAAAAAGAAACTTTTTTCGTCGTTTTTGGCCCCAAATCGATCTAAGAAAGTGGGTTTAGTTCGTGTAATAGCCAAAAAGTTCAAATTTGTTGCCTAGTGTTATTTTTGTTTTTCGGTGCGAAGCTTTTGTTAATTAATAAAGACAAAAAATTGTAGTTTATTGAGAAGTAATAGAAGAGAAAAAAGGTAGAAGAATAGGCAAATTTTAAAGGAAACTTTGAAATAAATGGTGGATTAGACCTAATGGGGATACCACAATAAAAAAATGCGCCAAAACCGATACCTCTGAGGTGGTGTGGAAAAGAGGCTAGGAATATGTTCGGCGTATCGTCCGTATTTGGTACTAAATAACAAATGTAAAAATCCATTAATTAATGGGTTTTATTTGTTGGTTGGCGACCTTTCTATTTTGTATAGGATAAGTTTAGCAAACTCGAGGTCTTGTTTATTGTCAAATTGACACTTTCTAACAACAACACAAAAAGTACTTACTAAAAAGCAAGTAGCATGGTTCGGCAATTGCCGCTGGTCAAGTCAGCAGAACGGTACTGATGATAGAGATTGGTGTCTCTTAAAACAGCTGTATGCCTGCTGTTGGCATCTTGTACAACAACACCCGGTATGGCTCATTTGGTTGAGCCACCGAAGCTTAAAACTTTCTTTAAAATTGGGTTGTGGGTTCGATTCCCGGTTCCATCAACAATTTTTTTTATTTTATAGCTTTTGTTAAAATTTTTTTTTTTTTGTTTTTTTGATAATTTTTTTTTTGTCATGTACATTATTATTTTAAACACACATATCAGTGTGTGCTCTTAACAAAATATCGGAAATGAACATTTTGCTTGGAAAAAATCAAGTCCATAAGATATGTATCTTATTATGGGTTATTCTTTTAATTCATGACCGAAGTTGGTGCAAGTCGGACAACTATAAACTACTACTACCAAACTTTTACCATATGCATTTAAATTAATCTAATATATCATAAGCGAAGTTGGTTTAAATCGGACAACTATATCATATAGCTGTAATAGGACCGATCGGTCAAAATAAGGCTTAAGTATGAACAACTTTTTTGTTTTATGAGATATCGTAACCAAACTGATATATTATGCATTTAAGTTAGTCTTATATATCCATATCGAAGTTGGTTCAAATCGGACCACTATATCATATAGCTGTAATAGGACCGATCGATCAAAGAAGAGTTTTAGTATGAAAAATGTTATTGTTTTATGAGATATCGTAATCATTTAAGTTAGTCTTATACATCCTTACCGAAGTTGGTTTAAATCGTTACACTATATAATATAGCGGTCATAGGACAGATCGGGCTAAAATCAAGTCTTAGTATTGTATGTGAAACTTTTTTTCCCATAGTAAGTACGGGGTCTCCGACAGTCGAGTATGCTCGACTGTAGCACCGCGAGCGAAGCGAGCAGGGGGCCGAGCCCCCTAGTTTTATTATTATTTTATGTAGAGCTATTTTTAATTTTTATTTTAAATGTCAATAAGTTTTAAATAAAAATCAAAAGAATAAAAGTCAAGTTGAATATCTTTTGAACCAATTGGGGTATTCACAAAATTTAGCAATATGTTAAAAATATGTTCAGTATGTAGTTTACGTTTACTTGATGTTGTTCTAATTTTTTTTTACGTTTTATTGTTAGTGTTGTAATAATTCTGCAGGCCTCAACTGGCCGTGGCTTTTTCGAAACACAAAATTGGAACCAATTGGCACATTATTGTTAGACAACAAGGCGGCTCCATCCCCTACTCGCTTTGCTCGCTTCGCTCGCGGTGAGGTGCGGATACAGTCGAGCACACTCGTCAATAGGATTCCCTGAGCCCAGGGTACTCTTTAATAAAAGTTGGTTTTCGACCAATTGTTCCTATGGCAGCTATATGATAAATTGAACAGATCTTGTCTTGAACTAAATCTGGTTAGAATGTACAAAACAAAAATTAATGCATATTCTATCAGTTTGTTTAAAATATCTTAAAAAACAAAAGACTTGTTCATACTAATACTTTATTTGGATTGAACGTCTCTATATGATATGGTGGATCGATTTGAACCAAATTTGGCCAGAATGTATAATGCTATACAACTTCTGGTCAGAATGTACAAAACCAACATTAATGTATATTCATCAGTTTAATCACTGCGGCAGTATATTGTAGTACATAAAATTCTGCGTTTTTTGGTATATAACACATCAATTTTGGTTGAGGGGTTTGGAAGATATTGCGTTGGCGATAAAGAATGCCTGTGATGCCTCTATGGTACAGCGGAGGAAAGGAGGTTGCAACCGCAAGCCAGTTCATTGGTGGAGCAATGACATTGCAGATGCGAGGTGACAATGCCATGCAGCCAGACGTCGCCAACAACGTGCGAGAGGAGGACCACACTTTGTACAACTGCTAGTGGATTACAGAGTGAAGCCACAAAACGCAGCAAATCGAGATGCTGGAAGGAGCTATGCGACGAAGCAGGTGAGCAACTTTTTGGAACAGCATATAAGTTGGTCATGGGAAAGTTGGCAAGGAGCCCGATGCCTACAGACCCGGACCAGCTACGTAGTATTGTTGATGCATTGTTCCCGGAACACCCTCGAGCCGATCTCATGACCGAATCGACAAGAGCAGCACCGAGATACACAGAGCCAACCGAAATAATAGAGGCAGCAGCACACATGCAATCAGGCAAAGCCCCAGGACCAGATGGAGTCCCCTCGCGGGTTATAAAGCTCATTGCAGTAAAAAACACGCGACCAAGGAGGTGGAAATTGCAGCGGCTGGTGTTGCTGCCGAAAGAAGGCAATGTGGATGATCCATTTGCGTACAGGCCACTGTGCATGCTAGACGTTGTTGAAATGAGAGGACAGCAGCAACAAGGCATGCGTAGCAGGCAGAGTTTGAGAGTGTACTTGAAAACTTTTGCTCTGCATAAAGTATGAGTGTTGCCAGACAAATTTGTTTTGTGGCAATGTGGACATTCATTAGTTAAACTGAATTATAATGTTTGGGTCTTCCTGCAAATACTATAAATTTTCGATATGTTTTTATATTTAAAACAACCTTCTAGAAAAATAACAATATCAAAAGCATATGCATTTTTTTTGGATTGCAGACACACCCAGTGTTACCAGACAGTTTTCTTTTGATTTATTAACAATGCGGGCTTTAGCTAGTTTAAATAAATTTAACTAGTTGTGTCTTTCTGCAATGCATATTTAATTTATATGTTCTTTTTCTGTTTATTAAGTATTTTTAAATCAGAAGAAATTCAAGAAATAAATTTACAATTATTAATGATTATAATATGCGTAATTAGCTTGAAATCGGTACAAATATATCAATAAATATTATAGAATTGTTCCCAATTAAATTCAATATTTTTTTAAAAAAAAAACATAATACTTAAAGCAAAAATATCATTAAAATTAATTAAATAAGAATAGTCTATCGATATGTGCGTCAGAATTGTATAAAATAACTAATATCGATACATATATCGATGGTCGGCCGGTTCTTGTTTTCCATCTCGAACACTACGATCATTTTGAAAAAGTTACAAAGTCAAAAGCAATCGCAAAAATTTCTGATATCACACTAGGGTTGTCGATATATTTAAAAATATTAATGTCAACGATATTTCGATATGACAACAATATCACTTTCATTTGTGTTATGAACTGCTTTTTCTCCTTGGGCCGCGCCGGCTGGCTCATCGGTTCTCAGGGTAGATCCCTGGCCCGCAGTCCAAACAATCGATAACATCACCGATACACAACAGCTGTGGCGAACGGAACTACACAACACTCAACAACAAAAGACTACAAAAACCACAACATAAACAACAAAGCCTGCAATAAACGACAATACGGTAAGTAAACAATAAACATTCACAAAACCCAACACTGATCCACCTCTCTTCCAAACAGGATCCCGGTTCCGGACCCAGGCGTACCCGCCTGGCCACCGAATGGACCTACTTCATCCTGTGTTGGCCATCGTGTTTCTCCCTCCCCCTCTACAAAAAACTTAGTCGGACATCATTTTCATTTTAAGGTGAGTATAATTTAGTTCGCTTCATTTTTATCATCATTATAATTCAATCTCATATTCTCTGTTTACAGGTCATATTTCATCGGCAACAAAAGTAACAAAACAACAAGACAGATCAGGAACACGACGGTGCTGTTATATGCAACAAACTTGCCGGGAACTATTGCCGCAAGATGACGATGCGGAGACGCCGCGGGAATATATGTATATATATGTATTCGAATGTGTGCAGGTAAGTGTGATAAAATATGATCTTTGTGTTTTAAATGTAATATATATGTATGTGAATGTGAATTTGAGTATGTTTGTATGTAATTATGTTATTATAGTGGAAATATAAATCGCTTAACTCTACCTTAACCTGCCTAAAGAGCTCTCTGGGTGGTTTAAGGGGCGATATGTGTTAGTTTATACGTGCTGTTTTGAATATATATATATATGTATATTTTTTTGTTTTGTTCAATAAGTCGATTACTTTTTATGTTGTTCCTAAACTGTTGTGTGTTTAAATATTTAACTTTACACAGATTTTCTTTTAAATTTACTTTAATTTTACTTTACTTTAATATGATTTTGATCTAATTTTAATTTAATATTATTTTTATTTTATTCCTTTGTACGACTCGTTTAATAAATACTAATATTTTCTTATTAAACAAAGGGACAGCGACTTTATTCTTGGGCGGCACAGGGGACAAAATATGAGGGTTTTTTCTTTCAGCTCTTCTCGATCGTATATTGGCCAAACGTGTGGCAATTGGAATGGACTCACGAATGGTTCTCCTGCTACGACGATGAATAGAGGAATGTTGCCTCGATGCTGCCACTAGGACGTTGCACAAGACGGTGCTGCTGCAGTCGTACGACTCTGCGTTGTTTCTGCCTCGAATGGCCACTTTGAATGAGTGTCGTCTTCTCCAGCAATTGTTATACGCTGCGTGTTACGGAGCGCGGATCACTGCACAGCTTGTGGGGTACGGCACTGTCACTCTACATCCAGTTCTGGGACGGCACAGATTTTTTACGCCTTGAACGTCACGAAGGTTTTCGGTGCTGGCCAGTGCTGCTCGGTTTCAGGCGCGGCACAACTTCTGGCGGGAGGCAAAGACTCGTTACAGCACTGAGCGACGGCACACGTGTGCTGGAGCGGCACGGGGTGCGAGAACTTGTCAAAATATATTTGGGTCTGCCCAAAGGCAACCGCTCCAAACCGCTGTCAATATCGAACTCTCCTTTTCTTCAGCCACGTGCTTTTTTTTTCTCAAAAAATCCTCTTCTTCCTTTTCTATTATTTTTATCCGAAACCCGCTACAGAAAAACGCATTGCTGCATTTTCTATATAGGGTCGCCACCCCTCATAATTATGTCTACCCGCCAATTTTAAACTAAATTATCTATCGATACCTAAATCTTTAAATAAATAACAAAATATATCGGCAGAGCCGATAATTAACGGAATACTACAACAAAATCATCGAACTGGCACAAACGATAAACCATGAACATAACATTTGATATTTTTATCTAAAAATATCGATATTTTCGATATTTTGATATTTTTATGTGGTACTTCAAAAAGTCCCAAAAATTCACATATTCACATACTGTTCATCT
This sequence comes from Drosophila phalerata, assembly GCA_951394115.2. Taxonomy (NCBI): domain Eukaryota; kingdom Metazoa; phylum Arthropoda; class Insecta; order Diptera; family Drosophilidae; genus Drosophila; species Drosophila phalerata. The sequence goes on along the minus strand of OX596008.2, from coordinate 4,659,626 downwards.
CATACATACATATGTACATATGTATGCATGCAAACACTCACCGCTTTTCGCTCTTTTGAACTAGAAACTTTAGTCTGCAGTAAAGCCTCATGATGTTTGTTTTTGAGGTGCGTCTTCAAATTTGTTGTGTTACCACTTGTTTTAATCGTTTTGTTGCAAAGTTTGCACTTTGATCTTGTTGCATCAATTTTATCAAAAATTTTTTTCTTTTCCATATTTCACACAAAGTGGAATTCGCGGCAACGGTAAAAACAACGCTTAAAAATATCGCTCAATTATATCGATATTGATAATATCGCCAAAGAAAAATATCACCCAAAAATATATCATCACAAAAAAATATCTATCGATATATCGATGATATTTCGACATCCCTATCGGACAGTAAATAACCAAGATATTCAAATAATAAATTTTGCTGTTTCGATGATGGAGCGTTGGCAGTAATTAAGATTTGAAAAACTTGAAAACATAAAAATTGAATAAACATATTATATAACATATTGGCTTCCTATACATAATGGGCTTCTGTGGCATAGTGTGACGAGTCGCAGTGCTCGTGACATGGTTAGTCATCCGATCGTGGGTTCAAACTCTGGCAGGGACATATGATTTTTAAATCAATCATTTTGCATTGAAATTCAATTTGTATTTATTAATGTTATGATAACATATGATATTAACATTTAATGTTAACAAACGTTTTGAAAATTATGAAATATAGTCCTGTAAAACCAATATAGAAATTTGGCGAATTGTACGCAATGCGATGTGTGGCTCAATGGGTTGAGCCACCGAAGTTTTAAACTTTCTTTTAAAACTTGGTCGTGGGTTCGATTCCCGGCTCCAACAACGTGTTTTTTTTTGCGGGTTCGACTCCGGCCGGGAGAATTTTTTTTAAGGTGATTTTTTTAGCTATTTTAAATTGTTTGTGTATTATTTAATTTTAAAACTTTTACAACATTTTGCATGTTAAACGTGTAGTTTTAATTTTATCTCTGTTAATGTTTTACATATGCTTCACAAGACCAAATAATAATGTTAAGCTAGAAACTTCTTTTGTTTTGTCGCGTGCTTAAATATGTATGTATGTGTGCACTTAACAGATCTTAGAATTGTGTATATGGCTGTCTCGCTCTCCCTAATGCTTTACGCATATGTATGTCTATTTGACTTTACATTGGCTCTTCTTCAATTCTTTTTTGCGCGTTGTCTTCGAGTGATTTTGAAATTGACCTTGCGATTTAACGAGTATAACTTAATTAGATAAATGGTGCGATTAGTGTTCATAAATAATGTTTAACAGAAGACCCTAGGAAGGCATATAAACTATAAGTTATTTTAAGTTTATTTTAAAAATTATTTAATTTTTATCAGTGGCTGCTTTTGGATAGTAAGTACGGGGTCTCCGACAGTCGAGTATGCTCGACTGTAGCACCGTCCGACTAGTTAACATTGGGTTTATTCGACAGGTTTTTAATCAGTTATATCTTCTTTACTTCTGATCCTCTTTAGTAATAAGTTCCTGCTAAATGACATGATACCTTCTTCTACAAATCAGACTACCACGTTTTTTCACCGTTTGTACGAAGCAATTGTAATTAAAATTACATTCTGCAACATGCGCAATGGGGTTGAGCTTTTTAATACCTAAAATTTTGTTTTTACGCAGTGCCGAATGGCACATTTATAAAATGAAATATTGTTCGTTACAAAATTGGATATAAGATATTTTGTGGCATGGAAAGACTTTCGTCACTTGACTTTTACCTTGTAAAGAGGTTTTTTTGGAAGATATCAGAAAATGTTGAATTTGATATGCTTTTGACATTGATATTTTAAAAGAAGGTTATTAATATGCTTACTCCATATTTAACTAGGCGGCTCCGCCCCCTTCTCGCTTCATTCGCGGTGCTACAGTCCAGCATTCTGTCGGAGACCCCGTACTTCCTATCCAAAAACAGCCACATCTGTAAGGTTAGACATCACATAAAAAAGATTTTTATACTAACTTGATTTTGGCCGGATCAGTCCTATAGCAGCTATATGATATAGTGGTCCGATTTGAACCAACTTTGGACATAATATATAAAATCAAGTTATATGCATATTGTATCAGTTTGGTTGAGATATCTCACAAAACAAAAATTATAAAAAAAAAAAACGAAAATTGGCATTGTGCACTGTGCTCAAGAAGGCCACAGTGCCGAATACATATTTTCGTGTTTTTTTTTTTTTTTAATAATTTTTATTTTTATTTAAAGTTTTTATAATAAACTGAATTTTGCTCGTCACACAATTGGATATCTGAAATTTTGGAGCTAAAAATTGCTTTCGTCACTAGACTTTTACCTCGTGTAGAGGTTTTTTTTGTTGGATATCAGAAATTTTTGCAATTGCTTTTGCTTTTGACATTTTAACTTTATCATAAATGCAGGGAGATAGTAAAATATATAGCTAAGAGACTCCGCCCCTGTTTGCTTCGCTCGCGTTACTAATGTCTACTTTTCATACTAAGACTTTTCGCCCGATCGGTCCTATGTTAGCTATATGATATAGTGGTTTGATTACCGGTTACCAATTTCGGTCAGGATGTATAAAACTAACTTAAATGCATATTCTATCAATTTGGTTAAAATATCTCATAAATCAAAAAAGTTTTTCTTACTAAAACCTAATTTTGACCAGATCGGTCCTATGACAGCTATATGATATAGCAGTCCGATATGAACCAACTTCGGTCAGGATGTATAAAACTAACTTAAATGCATATTCTATCAATTTGGTTATAATATCTCGTAAAACAAAAAAGTTTTTCATACTAAAACCTAATTTTGATCCGATCGGTCCTATGACAGCTATATGATATAGTGGTCCGATTTGAACCAACTTTGGTCAGGATATATAAAACAATGTAAAATGCGTATTTTATCAGTTTGGTTGAGATATCTCATAAAACCAAAAAGTTTTTAGTACTAAAACGTGATTTTCGAATTAAAACGTGATTTTCGACCGATGGAAAAATATATATATTCAGTTAACAGGCAATATCTTCCAAACCCCTCAACCAAAATTTATGTGTTATATACCAAAAAACGCAGAATTTTACGTACTAAAACGTACTAATTTAGTTAGAGCCGTTTTGTCAGTAATCGCCAAAATATAAGCTAAAAAACCTTATTTTACCTGTAAAATGTTATCTGAGTACTTTAGAAAAAAAGTTTGAAGGTACGCCAAAAAGCCCTCAAACTAACCTTTCCAATGATATATAGGACATATCTGTAGCTTCTATGGTTTGCAAACTATTGAATTTTAGCGGGAAATAGCGTTTTCCCGCTAAACTAGCGGGAAATTCAAAAAGTAGTAGAACAAACATTTCTATATTTTTGAAAAGAAACAAATCCTTATCATTACATCTAAGCTTTTTTAGCGCTTTGATACGCACAAACGAACCGACAAACAAACTGACTTTTCATCTCATTTTGAGAAGTCCACTAAAAATTTCAAATTTGATTATCTTTTGAACCAGTTATCGGATTTGGGTGATCGGGGTATCAATCGACGCGTATTTTTGATAAGAATTTTTATAAAAGAAAATATTTTAACAAAAAGCCCCAACGACCCCATTAGCTGCAATTATTTAAATTTTTTCCCTCCCACTTATACCCCCTTATCTCATGAACCAGGTGTGCTAGCAAAAGTTTTAGTACGCCATTTTGTAAGTTAGGTCTAAGCCTTTCGATCGGTATATAACTCGATCTGATCGGACAGTCGTAGCAAATTTTCCAAATTAGCTGTATATATTGCTAGTCGCCTTTCGCACCCTTCGTGCTGCTTTCGGCACTAGAGCGAACTGCTGTTCGCAGTGATAGTGGACCTATTTGCACAAACTTTGGTTAGGATGTTTCGTTTTTTCACCATTCGTACGAAGCAAATATTATCAGTTACCGGCTTTTAGAGAAGAATTAAAATTTTTTTTGTTAAATGGAAATTTCCTTTTGAATGTAATAAGTAGCAAAATACTTATATAATATAACATACAACAATAATTGTATGCACGCTGCTAGATTTTGGAGAAAAGATCAATATTTGGCGTGCAAAAGCGAATCTGTGAGTTTGGTTAAGAAATTGCAAAAATTAAAAAAGTGTTTCATATTAAAGGTTAATTTGAAGCCGACGTTCATTTGGCAGCTATAGTATTTAGTCATCCGATTTAGCCTTAATTTGAACAGGGTGTAATATTTAGTAAAAAATACATTTTCTGTGAGTTAAGGGGCGATAGCTCAAAAAACAAAAATAATTTTCAAACTAAAAGTTAATTTCCAAACAATGGTTCCAATGGTACGTCAATCATCCTGTGTAAGTTTTCTGTCAAATGCTTTTCAAATTTTAATAATATCTTTACTGGTTCAAAAGATATGATTTTTGCAACGCAAAATGAGAAATAGCCCCACTGTGTAACGCTTAACGATTATGCTGTCAAGAACGATTCGCTCTTAAAATAAGAAAATGAAATACCGAGTCGTTGTTAAATTCCAGAAAGAAAATTGATTGATTTAAAAACTGCTTTTGTGCATAAAATCGTTAGGCATTTTTTGAGTGTACAATGTTAACTTAAACTAGTTATCTATACTCCATAATGCCGAATTTATTTTCTCACATTTAAGGTGAAAAAGACCCATTGTAGTTTATTTACGTTTATTTTTGGTCACAGAGTGAATGAAATAATAGCCTAGAGTGAATGAAACACTTAATGTGTGTCTATATTCTTATATTTTTAGACCCCGTTCTTAAAAAAAGTACAGGGGTCTTTTGGGTTTGTTTTAACGAAAATGAGGCGTAGCAGACCCTATATATATTCTTGATCAACATCAATAGCCGATTCGATATAGCAATGTCCGTCTGTACAGATGTCTCTATGAACACTTATATCTCAGAGACTATAAGAGCTAGAGACACCAACCTTAATATGTAGATTCCTCTATATTGCAGACATATCAAGTTTGTTTCTTTTTTAAATCGGACTACTATATCATATAGCGCCCATAGGAACAATCGGTTGAAAATCAAGTTTTAGTATGAAAAACTTTTTTATTTTATGAGATATCTCAACCAAACTAATACAATATGCATAAAACTTGGTATATATCCTGTCCAAAGTTAGTTTAAATCGGACCACTATATCATAAAGCTGCCATAGGACCGATCGGGCGAAAATCAAGTCTTTGTATAAAAAACCTTTTTGTTTTTTTAGATGTCTCAACCAAACTAATAGAATATGCACAAAACTTGGTTTTATATATCCTGACTGAAGTTGGTTCAAATCAGACCACTATATGATATAGCTGTCATAGGACCTATCGGGCAAAAATCAAGTCTTAGTATGATTGAGATATCTCAACCAAAGTAATACATTATGCATATAACTTGGTTTTATATGTCCTGTCCAAAGTTGGTTTAAATCGGACGACTATATCATATAGCTGCTGTAGGACTGATCCGGCCAAAATCAAGTCTTAGTATGAAAAACTTGTTTGTATGATGAGATATCTCAACCAAAGTACTATAATATGCATATAACTTGGTCTTATATATCCTGTCCATAGTTGGTTTAAAATGGACCACTCTATCATATAGCTGCTATAATATCGATTGGGCGAAAATCAAGTCTTAGTATGACAAAATATTATGATTTATGACATATCTCAACCAAACTTATATATAATTTAACTTAGTCTTATATATCCTGTCCGAAGTTGGTTCAAATCGGTCTAATATATCATATAGCTGTCATTGAAAAGAGTACAGCATCAAGCGAGCAAAATATTTTTTAGTTTGCTGTCTTTACTATTTCCATAGTAAGTACAGGGTCTCCTGTTGCACCGCGAGCGAAGCGAGCAGGGGGCGAAGCCCCCTAGTTAATATTCTGTTTAAGTTTTTTGGTTGCAACTTAAAAGCAATCAGAAAACGCAAATCGGAGCCATCGATTCGAATCTGAATGGCTGTCGATATTGTCAGTCAATAAAATATTCCCTAAGGGAATTAACGCGTAGGGGATCTTCCCAGTACCCCAACTCTACACCCCTCTCTTTAATACTTTGAAAGGTGGTGAATACGATGTCCAGGATTGCGTTTGTTGCTGCATTGTCACAAAACACTTTGTCTCACTTAATTTTTCTCCGGCCAACTGAAATTTTTTTTGCTCAGATTTCTTTGCCAGTATTTTTTTAGTATGCTACTGTTGCGATATGGCACACAATTTCAATTTCAATTGCCAGCTTTTTTTACCTTTTGCTGTGCTCTGGGTACACTTATCAGTGTCCAATCAGTCCAATGGGAGTTTTAACACAGCAAAAAATCTACTCGAGACAGATTCGAGTACCATAAGAAAAACTGAGGAACATTCGCAACTTAAATGACATTGGCCTGCCACAATAATGCTCTGTCTAACCGTAACTTTAAGTGAAATGTACTTTGAGACGACTACTGCATTTGCTTAATTTAGCGTTAACCGAAAAAAAAACAAGTGGGAAAAGCTATAGTCCAGATCCAGACCATAGGATACCCGTTACTTACTTCAACACATATAAAAATACTTTAAAGATATTACTTGAATTACTTTAAAAACATTTTGATGCGTTCAGTGGGATAAAAGTTAATATAACTAAATAACGCTAATTACCATAACAAAACTTTATTATCTTAAAAACTGTGTGTGTGGTGGTATTCCGTGATTTGTGTGGAGTCTTTAGAAATCTGTGTGTTAGAGTTTGGTATCTCTATCTTTTATAGTCTCTGAAATCTAGGCACTCACACGGACGGACGGAGAGTCACACATGGCATATCGACTCGGCTGTTGATGCTGATCAAGAATATATATAATTTATGGGGTTGGAGATGCCTCCTTCTTCCTGTTACATACCTTCCAACCAACACAATATGGGCATTTCCAAACTCGCACACTGGACATTCGTACACATTCAAAGTAAAAACAACGGTAAAAAGGAAACGGTTTTTTTTCTAATGAAGGGCTTAACATATAGCATTTGATTAGCTCTTTTATTGGTGCAAAGATTGATTTTGGGTCATTTTTAATTTTTAAGATAATAGAAAAAAATTAAGTGACTCGCACGGGACACGAAATGGAAGTGACTTGTGAGGTCAACCAATTTAAACGCCAATTTCAGCGAATCCAGAGGCAATATTTTAATGCAACTAATTTTAAACTCTTGTGCATTGATGCCTCTTAAAAATGGTTATGATTTTTTTCAATGATGACTTGCACTTTTTTTTTATTTCAATTTGATGCAAATTCGCACATTCACTATTTTTATGTTTTTTGTTTACTTCGTATGAATTACATTTTAACTATTTAAGTCACTAAGAAGCTTTTTTACTAGAATTGAAGTGTTTCCTTTGCATTTTCATTAATTTTTTGTTCCTAAAGGAAAGATATCGTCAAAAAATCAGAATAATACAAACACTCCATTTTGGAAGTCAACTTTTGGCAAAACAGGCAAAAATTCGGAAAAACATAAATTATTCAAAGAGGCAGTTGGTATGGTCAAACTAATAAACTTATTAATGTATAAAATGATTGAACAAATAATTTGAAAATGTTTCTGCAAGAAAATTTCACAAGATGTGAGTTTTTTTTTTATCAATTTTTCGTTTTTGGCCGCGGTGGACCTTTCTGTGGAAATGCCCATATACCGTTTTACTTATTTTTTAGTAACGGGTACAATTAACAAAATCTTTTACAAATGAGCATGAAACTTGTCAGACGGTAAGCTAAAGCCACATAGTAATAGAGACGACTCAGTACATGTATGCAGTTGAGATCCCGATTGTAAAATACACGTTACTTATTTAAATATCCAAAATCGTTTTAAAAATTCAAATATCCTAAACAGGGATTAATACCAGAACCGTTCACAAAAATTAACCATATCATTTTAAGAACTGGAGCCGTAATCAAAATAAATTATATTTTAAGAACCAAAAACCAAAATATAGTACCGGTATGCTTTTGTTTCTATTCTTCAAAATTTATTTGTTGTTGCTTGAATTTATCATACAAAATTTTGGTTTTTATTAAAAACCTGCTCGCTTTACTCACCAACCCCCGGCTCTCTTCGCTCGCTACAATTTCGCGAAAAATAGGATCACTTCATATTTTTTCTTGAAAAAACTTCTTTTATGCACAATTTGGACACTTGTTAATAAGGACAACCTATATTTCGGACATTTAATTTTTATCTATAAAATATTCAGTAACCCGGGCACTGTTGAGTCTAAAATCCTATCACAATAACGTGTTTACATGTACAAAAAGAATAAAAGTAGCAGGAATATGTGCAAGAGAAGGCTTTTCAACTGCAGCTTTTGTTATTTTTAGCTCGATACCCAAAAAATGGGTATAGAGCCTATTAGATTCGTGTCGATTATGGTACAGAATTTTGAACACATATATCTCCGCAACTATAAAAGTAAGAGCAACCAAATTTGGTGACAGTACTCCTAGGATGTTGATCTATACTAAGTTTGTATTTAAATTTGACCCCGCCCACGTCCGCCCACGTAAATTATATAAAATCTAATAACAAGAGCACTATTAAAGCTACAGCATTGAGACTTGGCACACAGGATGGGGGGACGAGTCCTGAGGTGTGCTGAAAATTTCATTGAGATCGGTTTATAAACAGGGAAGTAGTTTGAGAAAATATGATATATGGAGAAAATATAATCACCTGGATCTCAGAGACTATAAGAGATAGAGATTCCAAATTTGGTGACAATACTGCTATGTTGCGCACGCAGATCAAGTTTATTTTAGAATTTTGCCACGCCCCCCAATTATCCTGTAATCGACAAAAAACTAAAATATCCAAATACAAGGCCAATTTAATAGGTACAGATGTCAAAATCTGCACACACACTAAACACAATTTTGAAAATGCATCCTGAAAACTGCATTGCAATCGGATAACAAATACAGAAGATATTAAATCAAAACTTCACATTTCTCATGCCTACGTGCAGTGGCCAGATTTTGGTACAAAACTTGCAGCAATGCATGCGATTTGTGGGTACATTGGACTCGGGATCAAAACAACTCTTTGTTTTGAACCAAATTATTTTTTATTATTATTATTTTTATTTTTTTATTTTTTTTTTCATTGCATTAAATTAATTACATATTAATTAATAATTACATACTTTTTAAATGAATACTTTACATACTTAATCAATAATTTTATGTGATGCACATTTTGCAATCAGTACCATGAATTAGCAGCAAAACGAATTTGGTTCTATAAATAGCTTTATTTGCACATGTATGTATGTGTGTATGTAGGGCTTCTCTTCTAACGAGCGAGACATAATTGAAACAAAAGAAACGTGCAAAACGGACAACGAAAAAAAATGATATACATTGATATTGCCACATGCAAATATAATGCTCCGATGGCTCTGATGATAGAGCAGTGTATTTCGAGGCGATGAGTCGAGAGTTCGAATCCCGTTTCAATCTTGCACATGTGCAACTTTTTTTTTTTTTTTTTTGTCAACTATTTCCTTTTTTTTTGTCAACTATTTTCTTTATTACAATTTGTACTTTTTTAACAACTTGTATTTTCTTTGATTTTGTGTAAAGAGTAACTAAATATATATATATAATATAATCTGTATTTTATTATTCACGTATTGTATTATAGTTAGTATTAATACCAGTTCTGTCACAGACTAGCACCCCTAACTGTAGGCTATAGGATAGCATATAGTCTGTAGCATTTTATGTTGACCATATTTTACTGAAATTGAATTAATCGGTTGTGAACGTTTGGGTATCGAGCAAGTTACTGTCGAGTGCGCTCGACTGTAGACATACCACACCTCATCGCGAGCGAAGCGAGCCGGGGGTAGGCGAGCGAAGCGAGCAGGGGGCGGAGCCCCCTTGTTAACATTGAGTTCATTCGGCAGGTTTTAAATCATTAATCCTTTCTTTAATTCTGATGGATCCAGTAATCCGTACCTGCTAAATGACTTGATACCTTTTTATTAAAATCAGACTACGTTTTTTCACCGTTCGTTTGAAGCAATTTTTACACTAGGCAACAAATTTTGACATTTTTCTTCTGAATTGAACCAAACCGACTTTTTGGGATCGATATGGGGCCCCAAACGACGAAAACATTTTATTTTATTTATTCTATGGCATCATTTTTTTAGAACTTTTTAAAATGTTGCTGTTTTTTAAAGTGGGCGCTTTTGTCATCATTACTCCAGAATGCCAAAACCTATTTTTAAAACCTTTACTTATCTTGAAAGCAAATGAATATATCTGTAATTCATCCATACATAGCCACTTAAGTCAGTATTTTAAGAGGTAATAATTTTGGAAAGATCGGTGCTAGTAAGAAAAGTTCTGCTGTTTCTTGAGATTTATCAACCAATCTCACAGACTGTGTAGCTGACAATGGGTTTAATATCCCTACCAAATTTGGTTACAATCGGTTCACTGTTCAATGTAGCTGCCATAGGAACGATCGGTTGAAAATCCACCTTTAGTAAGAAAAACTTTCTTATTTATATTTCAACCCAACTCACAAAATGTTTTTTTTTTGCTGTCTTATATATCCTTATCTAAATTGGTTCAAATCTGTTCACTATATCATATAGCTCTCATAGGACCAATCGGTGTAAATTCAAGCTTAAGTATGAAAAACTTTTTTGTTTTTTGAGATATTTTAACTAGGCTGGTAGAATATACATTTATGATGGTCTTATGCATTCTAAATCCCCGGTCAGACGAGCGTTTTTTCACCGACACTTTTTGCTGAAATGCCGAAGGTGTCGCGTGTACACACAACATTTTAAAGCGTCGGTTAGGAACTGACTCTCACCGATGGAAATAGAACACGTCCTATTTCATCGGTTTCTTGCGTCGGCCAACTCAAGCCACTAAAATTCAGAAATGATAGGGTGCTGCCAGATTTTTTGAGAAATTAACCGATGGCATCTCTATGTGAATAGCGATGCGAATAATGTGAATGGCAAAGTTTACCGTCGGTGAAAAAGTGTGGGTGAAAAAACGCTCGTCTGACCTGGGCTTAACCTAAGTTGGTTCAAATCGGTACACTATATCATATAGCTGCCATAAGACCGATCGGTACAAAATCAAGTCTTAGGGCCGGTTTTTCAATGTCTATTTAAGAAGTTCTATAACTATACAATAGATATTTTGATGTAAAATTTATTTAGAAATCAATTTCAAATTTATATTTTTTTTTTTTATAAAATTTAAGGAGACATTGAAAAAACGGCCTTTAGTATAAGAAACGTTTTTATTTTCGGAGATATTGCAATCAAACTCGTGAATTGGGTTTTTTTGATTGCCCTTTATATTCTTAATAAATTTGGTTGAAGTCGGACCACTATATCATATAGCTGCCATAGGAACGATCGATACGAACGGTCGATAAACTAACTTAAGTATGAAAAACTTTTTTTGTTTGTAAGTTATCTGTACCAAACTTACAAGTTAAGAATCTCGTATCATCTTGTACAACCTCTCCAAATTTGGTTGGCATCGAACAACTATAACATATAGCTGCCATTAGACCGATCAGTCGGAAATCAACCTTTGCGTAAAAATTTTTATATTGTTTATATGCTAATAAATTAGCTGTCCTTTCATTGATTTTAATGGCAAATATACTTAACGATTGGTAATTAATATAGCTATACATATAGAAACGAATTTTAAAGTTGAGATGACCATCTTAAATGAATATTCTGTCAGTTTAGTTAAATTATCTCAAAAAACAAAAAAATTGTTCATATTATTACTTGATTTTCTACCGATCGGTCCTATGTCAGCTATATGATTTAGTGGTCCGATTTAAACCAAATTTGGTCATAATGTGTAAGACAACAGCAACTTGATTTCCTGTGAGTTTGGTTAGGATATCTCAATAAACACCAAAAATTTTCCTAGTAGAGTTCATGCCGCTCTACAAAGAAGTCATCAAAATCGACAAAAACAGCCCTTGATATAAAATATTATTGTATCGCCGTTTTTCCATAAATTTTAATAAATAAAATCTTAAACGATGCTCATTTGATGCAGCTTTGCAAGAAAAAATTACCACCGTAGTTCAGAATTTTTTGCGAGTTTTCCTTGAATTTTAAAGTAAAACAAGGGGGCTCCGCCCCCTGCTCGCTTCGCTCGCCTACCCCCGTCTCGCTTCGCTCGCGGTGAGGTGCGGCTACAGTCGAGCACGCTCGACAGTAGGATACCCTGAGCCCAGGCACTCTTTTATAAATGTTGATTTTCGACCAATTATTCCATTGGCAGCTATGCGATATATGGAACCGATCTGATTCAAATCTGGTCAGAATGTACAAAACCAACATAAATGCATATTCTATCAATTTGGTTAGGATATCTCAAAAAACAAAAAACTTTTTCATACTAAAACTTGATTTTCGGCAGAGCGTCTGTATGACAGCTAAATGATATAGTGGGCCGATTCGGACCAAATTTGGTCAGGGTGTATAATACCGCCTCAAATATATATCGTGTGAGATTGGTTGAGATATCTCAAAAATTAAAGAAGCTTTTCATACAAAAACTTCATTTTCGATGTATCGTTCCTATGGCAGCTATATGATATAGTTGTCCGATCCAAAAATAAAAACAAACTTGATCTGCGTACGGTATTCAGGAACCTACATACCAAGTCTCTAGCTCTTATGGTTTCTGAGATCGACGCGTTCAAACAGACGAACAGACAGACGGACAGACAGACGGACATGGCTCAATCGACTCGACTGTTGATCCTGATCAAGAATATATATACTTTTGGGGGTCTGCCACGCCCCCTTCTGCCTGTTACATACATTCTGCCAAACGCATTATACCCTTTTTTGCCCATTTTCAATGGGCTCAGGGTATAAAAACGACAAGAAAAAACAGCCAAATTTTCAAAAATTCAAAATAAAAAAAATTCTACTATAAAAAATAAAAATGTTTTTCGTCGTTTGGGGCCCCAAATTTATCCAAAAATGTCGGTTTGGCTCAATTCAGATTTGGGATGTTGCCGAGTGTTATCAAATATTATACTATTTGAAAAAAATTTTAAATTTTTTGTCGTTGGAAATTTCGTGCTACCTAAGCACCAAACATACCGGCTGACCAAACGATCCTATGTGTAAATCAAAATAAACGCGAACTTGGACCTCGAATTTCACTCACTTGTAGCCAAAATTTTTTTAAACTCTGACTTATCTCCCGATAAAATTGTAATCACTTTGCTGTCCCAAAATTTCAAACTTGTATCTTGAGCCGTTTGGCCTGTACAAAGATACATGAGTGAGTGAGTGAGTGAATGAATGTTCAGGCCAAAGAATTTTTTATATATATAGATAATATTTTTTGTAGAAGAAACGAATATTGTATGCACGCTGCTAAACGAATCTGTGAGTTTGGTTAACAAATTGCTAAAATTAATAGAGTTTTTCGTATAAAAGGTTAATTTGAAAGTGACGTTCATACGTATATGGCGGCTATTTTAAATAGTCATCCGATTCAGACTAAATTTGAACTGGGTGTAACATTAAGTAAAAAAGACATAATCTGTGAGTTTGGTTGAGATAGCTCAAAAAACAATAAAGTTTTTTATACTAAAGTTTATTTTACATCCGATTGTTCCTATGGCAGCTTTATGATATAGTAGACTGGTTTTGATCAATTTGTTAAATATTGTAAAATTTAAAATATGTATATAAAAAAAAAAGAAATTTAAAAATTAAAATAAAATCTTGGCGCTTCCGGGGATTGAACCCAAGACCTCTTGCGAATGAGCTTCAAAGACATTTTACTTATAGTTTGATAGATGAATAGTATAAACAGAATGTATAAGCTGTAATTTTACACATTTCGTGATATTTTAGTGCTCCATATTATAATTCCAACAAAATGTAAACAAACTCCAAGTATGACCAAATATTATCTAAATGAACCCAAAATAAAATCTGTCTGAAAACAGATTTTGTGAAAACTTTAAAGGCTACCACAATTTCCATATTTTTTTTATTTTGTCTGGCCACCTTACAAATTTGTATGGAGCAGGGCTGCCAGACAAACTAATAAAATTAAAAACAAGTGGGAAAGGCTATAGTCGAGATCCCGACTATAGGATACCCGTTACTTATTTCACTACATATAAAAGTACTTTAAAGAAAATTTTCTAACAATACAAAATCTATTGCATACTCTAGGGGCATGTATTGCCATGTATTGCTTAAAGAATCATTTTCAGACAATAACTGCTGTTCTACTTGTCCGATCGTGTTGCGATTCAGTGGGATAATAAATAATAATAATAGATATCAGTGACTACAAGAAAAACTATATTATCTTAAAAACTGTGGGTGTGGTAGAGTTTCGCGATTTGTGGGGGCGGAGGGGGGCGTGGATTAAATTTGAAACAAACTTGATCTGCGTGAGGTGTATATAAATCTGTGTGCCAAATTTGGTTACTTTATCTCTTATAGTCTCTGAGATTTCTTTGTTTAGACGGTTTTTCGCTATTTGCGTGGGCGGAGGGGGGCGTGGCTTAAATTTGAAACGAACTTGATCTGCGTGGGGTATATAGAAGTCTTTTAGTGAAAGTTTGGTATCTCTATCTCTTATGGTCTCTGAGATCTAGGCGCTCACACGGACGGACAGACGGACAGACGGACAGACACACATGGCTATATCGACAGCGCAAACATCGGCCCCCATGAAGCGCTGTGGCTTCATCAAATAGGCAGCCGCGCCAGCTTATGGATTGGCCTTTTAAACGTCCCTCCATTGGACGTCCTAATGTCGACGACGCGCACGACACCGTCCTCTCCTCTGTGGACCGCCGTTATTCTGCCGACCAGCCAATTCTGGGGCGGCAGGTTGTCCTCGGCGACGACCACCAGCTCTACAAGGGCGACGTCTGGCAGGCGGTGACCAGCCCTGCTGGTCCGGGGCCCGCTCTGCTGGCATTGCTGCTAGTGGTCCTCCCACTAGCAGGTGGCCCGGAGTTAGTGCCTCGCCGTCGCTGGGGTCGTCGCTGAGTGCTCCTATTGGCCGTGAGTTGAGCACCGCTTCCACTGCCACCAGCGTTGTCTGCAGCTCCTCTGCTGTCAGCAACAGGCTGCCTACCGTCCGTAGGAGTAGGTGCTTTGCAGACTTCACACCTGCCTCCCACAGACCCCCGAAGTGCGGAGCTCTTGGCGGTATGAACGCAAATTCGCATCCGCTTCTTGATGCGAATTCGCGAATTGCGTCCGCCTCCTACTCGATTTGAGTCCGCAACTCCCGAAACTGGCGACTTGCTCCGACGAAGTTCGTCGCATTGTCGCAATGGACGGTCTGCGGGACTCCTCGACGGCCGACGAACCTTTGAAAAGCCATTAAAAACGTGTTAGTGGATAAGTCGGAAACTAGTTCTAAGTGCACCGCTTTGGAGGCGAAGCAAACAAAAAGTGCGATATACGACTTATATGTAGGCTTTCCACGCATTCGAAAGGTCGTGCTAATTGGGCCACAAAAATCAACACCACATATAGAAAATGGGCGGAGTGCTCGGAGTCGATCTGCTGGTAAATTACCCATTATTTGGGTTAGCAGACGAGGCTTGCATTTAAAGCAAGGGATACAAGATCTCACTGTCTGGCGACAGACCTCTTGAGCATTAACGAGCCAAATTCGCTCACGAAGAATACTCACGAGCGCTCTCGGGCCAGCATGACAATTCGTTAAATGCAGGTATCTAATATAGCTTCTAGCAAATTGCGAGCTTTTAGGGAGTAGCATCGGAAACTTGGCATCATATGAAAGAGGAGCATTTGCAAGTCGTCCCCCCACTCGCATCAACGTAAAGGAGCACCAAGATCCATTATACTCATGTATAAATGGATTGAGACGCTGCAGGCTATGGCCCACACGCGTGCCCTTTCGAACCCTTTCTATGTCATCTTTAAACTCAAATTGTTGGATGACTTCAACTATTTTCTCAAAGGCTTCTTTTCTCTCTAATGCCGTAGGAATATTTTCAAATATCTGTCGTTTATTTTTACATATTTTTATAAAACGGAAGACATAAGCGAACACTCTAAGCAGTCTAGCATGCGATGAATAACTATCGATAGTTTCCAAGAGATCCGGTCGGTCTACCATAGCTGTCAGTCCGACAGCTGTTTTACGTACTTCCAAAGTACGCATCTCGTCTGTAATCAGATGCTGGTTAACCGGCCAGGAGTCTCTTGACTCCTTCAAAAATGAAGGCCCATCGAACCAAATAGACGATAGCAATTCGTCAACATCGCAGCCTCTCGAAACGATATCTGCTGGGTTCTGCTTTGTCGGTACATGGCGCCATTCAGCGTTTTCTGTCCACTCTTGGATTTCAGCCACACGATTCGAAGGATGTGACTTGATCCAATGAAGTGTAACTTCAGAATCAGTAATTCAGAATCAGTAATCAGTAATCGTATAAGATTTCTGATTCGGTGACAGAGATCTGCGAGAAGGTGAGCCGCGCACAACTCAAGTCTAGGAAGAGTCTTAGTCTTGAGGGGGGCTACTTTGGATTTAGATGTCAACAAGGAGACACGATAACCTTCTGTAATATTGCACATGCGCCAAACGCTCGCATTGATGCGTCGGCAAAGCCATGTATCTCAATCGGTGAAGTTGGCTCTGTTGCTCTCTTTGCAACTGAATCAAAGTTGATTTCAATTGCTGCCACGAGTTATCCAAGCTCATAGGAATTGATTCATCCCAATCCAGCCTTTGTAGCCAGAGCTCTTGGAGCAACATCTTTGCCTTGATAATCAGAGGGCTTAACAGGCCGAGCGGATCAAATAACCGCGATGACACCGAGAGAATATTCCGTTTTGTCACTCTAAGACCCATGAATGAATCGTCTATCTTAAATTGAAAGACATCTTCATTTGGCAACCACAGCACGCCTAGTGTTTTGGTTGTGTCAGACTCTGAGATCGTTATCGGCTTAGCTGCATTGGTTGCGGAGAACTCAGGAGCATTCGAAAACCATTTGGTTAGCTCGAAACCTGCGCCTAGAAGGATTTGCGCTACTTCAGATTTAATTATCTGAAGGTTCTCTACGCATGCAGCACCAGTTAATAAATCATCAACGTAAAAATTGTGCCTGATAACGTCAGCAGCTTTTGGGTGTGACAACTCAATCATGTCACTTAGCTTTGTTAAACACCGTATTGCCAAAAATGGGGCTGGCGCAGTGCCATACGTTACAGTGTTTAACCTGAAGGACCTCAAAGAATCTGATGGGTTCTTTCGCCACACTACGAGCTGAAAGTTTCGATCTGCTTCATGCATCATGACTTGCCTGTACATCTTTTTGATGTCAGCTGTCAGAGCATACTTGTGTAGGCGAAATCTAAGCAGAGTCGAATACAGCTCCTCTTGAATAGTCGGTCCAACCATCAAAAGATCATTCAATGCAACTTGAGACGAAGTACGACAAGATGCGTCAAAAACGACGCGTAACTTCGTCGACGTGCTCTGTGGTCTTAGGACACACTGGTGCGGAATGAAATAGTGAGGAGTACTTGGAATTTGAGTGTCTATTTCAGACATATGGCCAAGGGAAACATATTCTTCCATAAATTCCAAGTACATACGCTTTAGCTCAGGATCACGAGACAAGCGTCTTTCGAGCGACATAAAACGAGGCTTAGCAACCTCGAAAGAGTTGCCAAGCTGATTTGGATCCGACTTAAATGGTAGTCGTACTTCAAATTGACCTGACGGCAATATTTTTAAATTATCTAGAAAGTGGCTCTCACATAACTGGTGTTCAACTGTTTGAACTTTTTTAAGTGACGGCAATTCTTCCAATGACCAAAACTTCTGCAATGTTGTGTCTATCGAGGTATATGTTTCTTCCTGACAAGTTAGGTTTACTACCTGAACCGTTTTGGGACCTGTCGGCGTATAACGACCTGAGACAATCCAACCAACCAGAGTTTTTTGCAGAATTGGACAATTTGGACCTTGTTTAATTTGACCGACAGAGAGAAGTTCAAAGAACGTCTCAGCTCCGATGAGCATGTCGATCTTCTGTGGCTTGTGGAAATATGGATCCGCCAATTGCAGGTTTTCAGGGATTTTCCAACCATTGACATTGACCGTGTGGTCAGGCTGATAACCAGAAATGGTTTTCAAGACCCACAGGTCTAATGAAAACTCACTGCAATTGACTCGCGACTTCACCACTGTGTGTATCTTGCTCTTTACTTGTGTATTGCATTGAGCAATTCCAAGTAAATTGATACTAGCCTCGTCTCGACGCAGTTGCAATCGTTGAGCTAGCTCGTCTGTTACGCAATTAATTTGCGATCCAGAATCAAGCAGAGCCCTGGCTAAAACGAAATCGCCACTTTTCGTTTTAACACTAACGATTGCTGTAGCTAGGATCACATTATCTGACACATTCGCATGCATGGACGCATGTGAAGTCGATGGATGATCCTGGGCGGAGTCAGAGGGTGATGGTAACGCTCGAGTGTTAGAAACAGCAGAGTATCTATGCAACAGCGTATGGTGCGAACGATTGCATACTCTGCACTTCTTTGCCTTGCATTTGGCAACTGAGTGTCCCTTCCGAAGGCAATTGATACATAATGACGTCGCCTTGGCGAATTCAAATCGCTGCAGCACTGGCTGCGCGGCAAATGTGGAACAATTCAATATTGAATCATCTTCGGAATTACAGAAAACACATTGGGGGGACACCTGATTGTTTCTAACACTGGCCACAGAACAGGAAAACGAACTTCGATTATGGTTTTTAGAAACAGCCTTAGACTCTGTCTTAGAGGATTCGGACGATAATTTCGCTGAAGCTTCATCGGACAGATTCTGGAATCTAAGATTAAGGACTGCTTCGCAATCACTCCACATTGGAATGCTGGCATAATCGAGTTGATCCTTCCATTTTTGTTTGGTCATTGGGTCAACATTTTTCATAACTAGATGAATGAGAATTGCATTGCAAATCTTTTTATCATCACCTATCGAGAGAAGTGAGCCATATATGGCAGACACCGTGTCGATCATTGAACGTAAAGCTGCAGCAGAAGGCCGCTCAATCTTTGGCAAGTCAAAGAGAGCTGAAATATTCTCATTGAATATTTGACATTCATTGTCATAAACCTTCTTCAAGCTTTCTAGTGCCTTTATATAATTGCCCTCGGTGACTTGAAACGCTTTAATAGTGCCCAAAGCTGCACCAGAGAGACACGATATTAAATAATTGTACTTCTCAATCGGTTCGATCGTCTGATCATTATCAACCAGTTTTGTAAATAGGCCTATAAAATTCTTGAACTCAGAGTATTTCCCACTAAACTTCGGAAGTGTAAGGTGCGGAAGACGTGTGTGTAAAGTTGCAGCAGCGATGACTGCCTTCGGTTTAGGACTGAGAAGCGAAAAACGAAGCGAATGCTATCAAATGACAAACGACTTTCAAAAACATATATGCCTGACCAATGTAGGGGAGCGAGCGTCTCTTGACCAAAGCGCGCCAACGAAATTGCACACGTCACCAACAGCACAGCAGCCGCTGAGCATAAACGAAAACGAAAGTAGCGGGCTGCAGCTAGCTTGGCGTATGTATGTGTGTATGTGTGTGCTTAATGCACTTGTATGCAAGCGCTTGGTTAGAACAACTGTAATTGCAATTGTAGGCAGGAGAGGGGGGAAAAAACGACTGAGCAAAGAGAAATTGAAATAGCAATTAATTTATGCTTATCAATTTAACAATTGCTCAAACACTAAATCGCACATTAATTTGTTAAATAATAACTTTATCTCCAAAGCGGTGGTTAATTAGTGCATGCAAATTTATATGTAAATGAATAATTATATATCAATATATATATATATATGTATGTACATATATGCTCAACTACTTTACATATGTGCCAAGAATTGAAAGCGTTGACCTTAATAGCACAACCAATGCAATTTGTGGTTGTTAAGCTTTCAATTTTTAGCACAGTACCTGCTGGCGCGGACGTTGTACTTCCGACGCCACTTTCCTTGGCATTTCCAACGATGTCCAAAAAAAACTCCAACGGCAAGAATGTCCAAGAGCGGGAAAGAGTGTCCAAGAGACGTCAACGATTCCTGGCCAATTGCAGCAACAATAATTTGCACGACCGGCGCGAATTAATTTAATTTATTAATTTAAACTTTTTCGCGTCACAAGCCGCACGAATAATTGTTGCACTTGATTATTGTTTATGCACTTTGCACTTAAAGAATTCACAAAATGCGCGCTTTGAAAATAAAAAAATCGACTTTAAAAGTGTCCACCCGGGGGCGCCATGAAAAATTAAATTAGTTTATTTAATTTATTTATTACTCGAAATCGAAGTTGGTGGCTTTTAAAGCGATCAGCGAAAAATGAAAAGAGCAGCGATTCGTGTTTTATGAGTTCTATTCGACAACTAACAACTTCAATGTTCTTAAGCCTAGCTCTAACTTATGGTGGCGAAGCGAGGCGAATTCGCTCTCAGAGCGATCAACGAAAGCTTTATTATGCTCTCGCTTCGCCCTAAACCTAAATTACACTAGACTTCATGATATGTATGCAAATAACTAAAACAACGCGCTGAACTGCGCAAACAATCAATATCGATAAAATTATTTTATATTTTTTTTTTCCGAAATTTTTAACCGTTGCTTTTGCCGTTTTCGCCAATTTTTTTTTTGTCGTGACACATGTACGCTATATAATACTTTGTCAAAATAGATAACAGTGCAACCAAGCGCAAACCGTGTAATAAAATATGAAAATAAGTGAAAGCACAACTAATTTAAGGTGAAAACGCGGTATATTTCGCGCCCAGATACATATATCATCGATATTATCGATATTTTGAAGTATACCGAATTTCAATTTTCAGGTATTGTTAAATATTTTTTATATTAAACTTAATTTTGTTTGGCACAAAATGGGATATCAGAAAATTAGGGGCTATAATATGCTTTCGTCACAATTTTTGCAATTTCTTTTGCTTTTGACAATGTAACTATGTCATTAAAGCAGGCAGATAGTTAAATATTAAAAAAACAAGGGGGCTCCGCCCCCTGCTCGCTTCGCTCGCCTACCCCCGGCTCGCTTCGCTCGCGGTGAGGTGCGGCTACAGTCGAGCATGCTCGACAGTAGAATACCCTGAGCCCACGTACTCTTTTATAAAAGTTGATTTTTGTTTGTTCCTACGGCAGCTATATGATATATGGAACCGGTTTGAACTAAATCTGGTCAGAATGTACAATACCAACATAAATACATATTCTATCAGTTTGATTAAAATATCTCAAAAAGCAAAAAACTTTTTCATACTAAGACCTAATCTTCGATTGAGCGTCTCTATTGTATCTATATGATATAGTGGTCTGATTTGAACCAAATTGGGTCAGGATGTAAATTACTATCAGTTTGGTTCTGATATCACAACAAAAACTTTTTCATACTAAAACTTGATTTTCGATGTATCGTTCCTATGGCAGCTATATGATATAGTGGTCCGATTTGAACTTTATTTGGTCAGGATGTGGAATACCAGCCCAGATACATATTCTATCAGTTTGGTTCTGATATCTCAACAAACAAAAAACTTTTTCATACTAAAACTTGATTTTCGATGTATCGTTCCTATGGCAGCTATATGATATAGTGGTCCGATTTGAACTTTATTTGGTCAGGATGTGGAATACCAGCCCAGATACATATTCTATCAGTTTGGTTCTGATATCTCAACAAACAAAAAACTTTTTCATACTAAAACTTGATTTTCGATGTATCGTTCCTATGGCAGCTATATGATATAGTGGTCCGATTTGAACTTTATTTTATCAGGATGTAGAATACTAGCCCAGATACATATTCTATCAGTTTGGTTCTGATATCTCAACAAACAAAAAACTTTTTCATACTAAACTTGATTTTCGATGTATCGGTCCTACGGCAGCTATATGATATAGTGGTCCGATTTGAACCTTATTTGGTCAGGGTGTAGAATACCAGCCCAGATACATATTCTATCAGTTTGGTTCTAATATCTCAACAAACAAAAAACTTTTTCATACTAAAACTTGAATTTCTATGTATCATTTCTATGGCAGCTATATAATATAGTGGTCCGATCCAAAAATAAAAACAAACTTGATCTGCGTACGGTATACAGGAACCTACATACCAAATATGACGTCTCTAGCTCTTATGGTTTCTGAGATCGACGCGTTCAAACAGACGGACAGACGGACAGACAGACGGACATGGCTCAATCGACTCGACTGTTGATCCTGATCAAGAATATATATACTTTTTGGGGTCTGCCACGCCCCCTTCTGCCTGTTACATACATTCTGCCAAATGCATTATACCCTTTTTTGCCCATTTTTAATGGGCTCAGGGTATAATAACATTTTTTTTATTATTATAAAGAAAAAACAAGGGGGCTCCTCCCCCAAATCGCTTCGCTCGCCTACCCCCGGCTCGCTTCGCTCGCGGTGAGGTGCGGCTACAGTCGAGCACGCTCGACAGTAGGATACCCTGAGCCCAGGTACTCTTTTAATTTTCGACCAATTATTCCTATGGCAGCTATATGATATATGTAACCGATTTGAACCAAATCTGGTCAGAATGTACAAAACCAACATAAATGCACATTCTATTAGTTTGGTTAAGATATCTCAAAAAACAAAAAACTTTTTCATACTAAAACTTGATTTTCGGCAGAGCGGCTGTATGACAGCTATTTGATATAGTGGGCCGATTTGGACCAAACTTGGTCAGAATGTATAATACCAGCCCAGATACATATTCTATCAGTTTGGTTACGATATCTCAAAAACCAAAAAACTTTTTCGTACTAAAACTTGATTTTCGGCAGAGCGGCTGTATGACAGCTATATGATATGGTGGGCCGATTTGGACCAAATTTGGTCAGGATGTATAATACCACCCCAAATATATATCGTGTGAGATTGGTTGAGATATCTCAAAAATTAAAGAAGCTTTTCATACAAAAACTTCATTTTCGATGTATCGTTCCTATGGCAGCTATATGATATAGTTGTCCGATCCAAAAATAAAAACAAACTTGATCTGCGTACGGTATCCAGGAACCTACATACCAAGTTTGAAGTCTCTAGCTCTTATGGTTTCTGAGATCGACGCGTTCAAACAGACGGACAGACGGACAGACAGACGGACAGACGGACGGACGGACAGACAGACGGACATGGCTCAATCGACTCGACTGTTGATCCTGATCAAGAATATATATACTTTTGGGGGTCTGCCACGCCCCCTTCTGCCTGTTACATACATTCTGCCAAATGCATTATACCCTTTTTTGCCCATTTTTAATGGGCTCAGGGTATAAATAGGAGGTCCCGCAACTGTTCGCTTCGTTTGAGTTGCTACAGTCGAGTATACTTTACTGTCGGAGACCCCGTACTTACTATGGATAATAAAGTTTTTCATACTTAGACTGGATTTTCGCCCGATCGGTCCTATGAAAGCTATATGATATAGTGGCCGATTTGAACCAACTTCGGTCAGGATGTATAAAACTAACATAAATGCATATTCTATGAATTTGGTTAAAATATCTCTTTAAACAAAAAAAAAATGTATACTAAGTCCCAATTTTCGCCCCATCGATCCTATGACAGCTATATTTTATAGTGGTCCGGTTTCAACCAAATTTAGTGAGGATATATAAAACTAAGTTAAATGCATATTTTATCAGTTTGGCTGAGATATATCATAAAACCAAAAATTTTTTCGTACTAAAGCGTGATTTTAGACTGATACAAAAATGTCTATATTTAGTTAATCACTGCGGACGGCAGTTTGCGCGAAAGCAAGAAATATAACGGCATTGCTTCTCGTTTTCACACTTCTATTCCGCGAGCGAAGCGAGCTGAGAGTTGGCGAGCGAAGCGAACAGGAAGCGGAGCCCCCTAGTCTATATAAAGATATTTAAAAAATTTAAAGTTGCCCAAAACACAAGTGTTGGTTAGAGAAATAAAAGGATACATCTTCAGGCTTCAAAATATATAAGCAATTTGGTTTTACTTTTGGTCTCAATTATTTTTGTAAACAAAGGGTATTTTCAATGGTGAAAAAACTGGACAAAATACTCGTTTCAGTTTCTTGAGCTTAGCAGATCTTAAAATTTATTTCATTCCCTTTTAATACATATATAAAATTTTAACTAAAAATGTGTCCATTGGTTGTAACGTCCGTAACGGAAAATGGGGTATTTTAAATTTTAAAGAATGAATTTTAATAATTTTGCTTTCAAATCTAGCTTTATAAACAGAATTCTTTATGCACTTTAATCTGATGAAGAAAAAAAATACCTTAATTACTTATTTAATACCTTAATTAATGCAATTTCTGAATCTGGGCTTAAAATTACTCTAGGTTGCGAAAATGCGAAAAAATTCATTAATTTAATTTTTTTTTATCGGTCTCAGCTTTTTGTTTCTAGCCTTTTCTATGCAGGCGCTAATTTAATTTACAATACTTAAAATTATGTTAAGACTTCATCTGACAAAATTTCAAAAAAGTGGATAAATATGATAAATATTCAGGTATTCATTTGTATCATTATTTTTTTGGCTATGCCAATGATAATTTAATAAAAGTAGCTCGGAGAGCTCGGAAAGCATAAGATAAAATGTTAAACACTTCCATAATAATTTATAAACTAATATAATAATAATGATATATTCTTTAGTAAATAAATAACAGATTTATAAAGATTTTTGAATACATAAATATTTTTCTTTTACACAATTTGGCTTGATGGAAAAGTGTAACGTCTGTATTTTATTTAGCGGGACTACTTACTTGTATTTTCTTAGCTGTTCAGTCCACATAATTTGATGTATATGGATTTTTTTGGTTTATTTTGCAAGATTTTGGTAAAAAATGAGCAAATGCACACAAACCTCACGTCTACTTCCATTTTTTGTAACGGGCGTAACGGAACTTTAAGCAAGCACAACAAAAAACAGTTAGCTTTTTATACCCGTTACTTATAAAAAATAAGTATAAGGGTATATTGTGTTCGTTGGAATGTGCGTAACAGGTAGAAGGAGGCATCTCCGACCACATAAAGTATATATATTCTTGATCAGCATCAACAGCCGAGTCGATATAGCCATGTGTGTCTGTCCGTCTGTCCGTCTGTCTGTCTGTGTGAGCGCCTAGATCTCAGAGACCATAAGAGATAGAGTAACCAAACTTTCACACGTAGATCAGAAATGCGTTGGAGCAGGTCAAGTTTGTTTTAAATTTTGGACCCGCCTCCTTCCACGCCCGTAATTCGCGAAAAACTGGTCATCCGTCTGTATAAACACAAGGATCTCAGAGACTATAAGAGATAGAATAACCAAATTTGTCACACAGATTTCCATATACCTCACGCAGATCAAGTTTGTTTCAAATTCAAGCCACGCCCCCCTCCGCCCCCGCAAATCGCGAAAAACCACCTCACCCACAATTTTTCATATAATACGTATTTTTTTGTAATAACCGATATCTGTTATTATTATCTATTATCCCACTGAATCGTAACAAGATCGGACAAGTAGAACAGCAGTTATTGCGTGCCTGAGTTGTGGAATCAACAGGTTCCCCCCAGAGTATGCAATAGTTTTTGTATTGTTAAACCTTATTAGAATGCTTCAAATTCTCAAGTAGTTCTGGCAACGCAAGTATGACATTAGAATTGAATCGCTAATGTATTGAAATAAGTAACGGGTATCCTATGGTCGGGATCTCGACTATAGCCTTTCCCACTTGTTTTAGACCCCATACTTGAAAAAAGTACAGGTGTCTATTGGGTTTGTTTTAACGAAAATGTTCGTAACAGGCAGAAGGAGGCGTGGCAGACCCTATAAACTATATATATTCTTGATCAGCATCAATAGCCGAGTCGATATACCAATGTCCGTCTGTCTGTCTGTCCGTCCGTCTGTATGAACACCTAGATCTCAGAGACTATAATAGCTAGAGACACCAAACTTGGTATGTAGGTTCGTCTATATTGCAAGCAGATCACGCCCCCTTTGTCGCCCACAAATCGAAAAACAAATTTTCATATCAAAATTATAAGAACAATTTCTAAGCTAGGGACACCAAACTTAGAATGTACATTCCTCTATATTGCAGGCATATCAAGTTTTTTTTTTTTTTGGATCGGACCACTATATCATATAGCCTCCATAGGACCGATCGATCGACAATCAAGTCTTAGTATGAAAAGCTTTTTTGTTTTATGAGATATCTCAACAAAACTATTACAGTGTACATATAACTCGGTTTTATATAATATATCCTGACCGAAGTTGGTTCAAATCGGACAACTATATCATATAGCTATCATTGAAAAAAATAGTCGAAAATGTATTACAACGCTCTGCAACAGCATCAAGCGGGCAAAATATTTTTTAATTTTTGTAGTCTTTTCTATTTCTATAGTAAGTACGGGGTCTCCGACAGTCGAGTATGCTCGACTGTACCACCGCGAGAGAAGCTAGCAGGGGGCGCAGCCCCCTAGTTATACCCGTTACTTATAAAAAATAAGTATAAGGGTATATTGTGTTCGTTGGAATGTATGTAACAGGGAGAAGGAGGCATCTCCGACCCTATAAAGTATATATATTCTTGATCAGCATCAATAGCCGAGTCGATATAGCCATGTCCGTCTGTCCGTCTGTCTGTCTGTATGAACAAAAGGATCTCAGAGACCATAAGAGATAGAGATACCAAACTTTCACTAAAAGACTTCTATATACCCCACGCAGATCAAGTTTGTTTCAAATTTAAGCCACGCCCCCCTCCGCCCCCGCAAATAGCGAAAAACAGCCTGAACAAAAAAATCTCAGAAACTAAAAGAGATAGAGTAACCAAATTTGGCACACAGATTTATATATACCTCACGCAGATCAAGTTTGTTTCAAATTTAATCCACGCCCCCATCCGCCCCGCAAATCGCGAAAAACCACCACACCCACAGTTTTTAAGATAATACGTTTTTTGTGATTATTACCGTTATCTATTAGCATTATCTATTATCCCACTGAATCGCATCAAGATCGTGTAGAACGACAGTTATGGCGAATTAAAGTTTTCAGAGCAAAACAAGTATTTTCTTTAAAGTACTTTTCAATATATTTAAGTAAGTAACGGGTATCATATAGTCGGGATCTCGCCTACAGCCTTTCCCGCTTGTTTTTTAATAAGTTTAAAAGTACTCCCTGTGCTGACAAGTTAGTCGGGGTATATGAATTATTATTAGTATTAAAAATTTTGGCTGCAAGTAAGTGAAATCACACCAAAAAACCTCTACACGAGGTAAAAATCTAGTGACGAAAGCATATTATAGCCCGAAAATTTCTGATATCACATTTTGTGTCAAACGAACTTAAGTTTAAAATAAATAATTAAATAAATATAAAAAAACAATACCTGAAAATTGGCATTCTGCACTGTGCGCAAAAAGGGTTAGCTTTTTTGTACATAGAAATAAATTTTTAGGCAGTGCCGAAATCCAATTTTAGTTACTAGACTTTTACCTCGTGTAGAGGTTTTTTGGTGTGATATCAGAAATATTTGCAATTGCTTTTGCTCTTGACATTGTAACTTTATCATTAATACAGGCAGATAGTAAAATATTTATATAAATTTTATTTTTATATATCTTAAATACATTATTTTTTTAATTATAAAGCAAAATAGGAGGCTCCGCCCCCCGCTCGCTTCGTTTGAGTTGCTACAGTCGAGCATACTTGACTGTCGGAGACCCCGTACTTACTATGGAAAATAAAGTTTTCCATACTAAGACTTGATTTTCGCCCGATCGGTCCTATGACAGCTATATGATTTAGCGGTCAGATTTGAACTACCTTTGGTCAGGATCTATAAGTTTAACTTAACGATATCTCATAAAACAGAAAAGTTTTTCATTCTCAGATTTAATATTCGCCCGATCGTTCCTAAGGCAGCTATATGATATAGTCGTCCGATTTGAACCAACTTTAGACAGGATATATAAAACCAAGTTATATGAACATTATATTACTTTGGTTGAAATATCTTATAAAACAAAAAAGCTTTTCATATTAAGACTTGATTTTCGCCCGATCGGTACTATGGAAGCTGTATGATATAGTGGTCCGATTTATACCAACTTCAGACAGGATCTAAAACAAAATTAAATGCATATTCTATGAATTTGGTTAAAATATCTAATAAAACAAAAAAAATTTTTATACTAAGACCTAATTTTCGCCCGATCGGTCCTATGACAGCTATATGATATAGTGGTCCGATTTCAATTAAACTTGGTCTGGATATATTAAACTAAGTTAAATGTACATTTTATCAGTTTGGTTGAGATATCTAATAAAACCAAAGAGTTTTTCGGATTAAAACGTGATTTTCGATCGATACAAAAATGCCTTTATTCAGTAAATAGGTGATATCATCCAAGCCCCTCAGCCAAAATTAATGTTTTATATACCAAAAAACGAAAAACGTTTACGAGTTACAACATATTGAAAATAAATCAAAATCGGTAGAGCCGTTTTGTCATAATTCGCCAAAAAGTAAGCTAAAAATCCTTATTTCACCTGTAAAATGTTACCTGAGTACTTTAGGAAAAAAGTTTAAAGGTACGCCTAAAAACCTTTAAACTCACCTAAACTAGCGGGAAATTTAAAAAGTCGTAAAACAAACATTTCTAGATTTTCAAAAAGGAATAAATCCCCGTCATAATATCTAAGCTTTTTTAGCGCTTTGATACGGACAAACAAACAAACAAACAGACAAACTGACTTTGGAATCAATCGACTCGTATTTTTGACAAGAATTTTTAAAAAATACAAAATTTTACAAAAAGGCTCCAACGGTCCCATTAGATGCAATCTTTTAAATTTTTCCCACCCCACTTACACCCCCTTATCTAGCAAAAGTTTTAGTACGCCATTTTGTAATTTAGGGCTAAGCCTTTCGATCAGTATATAACTCACCCTTCGCACCCTTCGTGCTGCTTTCGCCACTATCGCGAACTGCCGTCCGCAGTGATTGGAGGTCAAAGTTCGCGTTTATTTTGATTTACATCTATCAGCGTTTGGCCAGCCGGTAGGCTTATTGGTTAGGTAGTGCAGCAGATAGTGTCGTAGATACGATATTTTACATTTTGATAAAAATCTGGTTACTATATCATAGAGCTGCTGTAGGAAGAAGCGGGTTCAGATTCACCTTTAGTATTAAAAACTTCTAAATTTTTTAAGTTATCTCAACCAAACTTACAGATTGTGTGTTTGAGACTGCCTGATACACTTAGATCAAATTTGGTCAGCATCGGGTAACTATATCATATGCCTTCCATTGGAACAATTGGATGTTTTTTGAGCTATCTCAACCAAACTCACAGAATATGTATTTTACTAAATGTTACACCCTGTTCAAATTTGGTCTGAATGTCGGCTTCAAATTAACCTTTATAATGAAATTTTTTTTAAATTTTTGCAATTTCTTAACCAAACTCACAGATTCGCTTTTGCACGCCAAATATTGTTGTATGTTATAATTAGGGTTTTCACTTTTCAGTAGCAGCATTGCAGGGAGCACATGTGAAACACGTCACAACAACTTGTACTGAAATTTTCCTGCTAGGGTGCTAGACCTTGACCCCTGACTACGAAAAGAATTTCACATATGCTCATGTAAAGATGATAAAAAGCTCGATGAAAAGTCGATTATTTCAATCGATATTTAAAATTTTTGGCATATTTTATTATACAAGTTTTGACAACAGTGACGTCACGTCACGACACAATACATTTGTTTGATTGTAGGACAATTTTCCAATGCAACCGACAAATTATTTTTGTAAGTGGAAACAAGAAAAAATATATGATATTTTCATATTTTATAAATATGTAAATCGTAAAAAATGGGTGCTTCGAATAAAAATAAATAATAATCATTAAAAGATTTCCCAAATTTGAACCGGAAACTTTTTCACGTAGATCTTCAACTCTAGCATCTAGACGACCAGGAAACTCAAATATACTCAAACGAAATTATAAAACTGAAATACAAATTCCTGTGCAAGGCTGAAACGTAAAGGGATGCTCACGATAGCAGTATTGCACAAGTGCTCCCTGCAATGCTGCTACTGTATAGTGAAAGGTAATTATCTGTTTGACGCCGAAAGGCTCAAAAAAAAAAGAAATACAAATCGGGGGCGTTTTATCATGAATTTAGAAATAAAAAAATTATCCGGAACTCAACTGGTTTTTTTCAAATAAATTTTAAGGCTAACATATAAAATAAACTTATTTATTGTTGCTTTTTCACTATTATAGATCGGTAACCAACACTACTTCTGTGTCTTGACTTGGATTAGGAACTAATTGAACTGAGCGAATTATTACATGTTCTCCAGCACTGTTCCCTACTAATTTGTATGTTTGCTTATAAATTTTAAAAATTTATATGAACAAAAATAAATCTCTTTGAAAAATTATTGGTGGCCCTGAAAAAGCCCGATTAGGTGACACGGTGACACATGCACACGGTCAGAAGGTGGCTTCTCAGACGTCATCATTGAGTTCCTAGGGAGAAGAGGATTTTTAAAAAGTTGGCCGTAAAGCGGAGTACTCTCGAGAGAAAAAAGTTGTTCGCGAGGTGTCAACTCCATATAAAAAAAACGGTGTCGAAATTAGGTAGATGAAAATTCAGCAGCGGTTTAGCTGAGCAGTCCTCAGAAAAAAAATTCAGAGTTGCCAGATCTAAGGGGCTGTCGGTTTCCAACACTGTTAGTGAAACAGCTGATTTTCGCTAGGCTGCCTGTAAGAAGAATGAAATTTTCAATCCTTTCACACCACTTGGCCAAAAATGGCCGTCATTTATTTGAAAACAAAACAAAATGTTTGGAGTTATTCAACAAGAATACAAAATCTACAATATAGGATACAACTGAAACCATCTTTGCACCCTGAATATACAAATTTTTTTTAATTTATATTAAAAAAGTGCAGAAATCTGCAAAATATATATATTGAGCTACCAGACATATAATTTCCTACATTTTCCATTCACCATTCCTCTTCAATGTGTTCTAATCAGTTGTGTGTTATTTTAATTTAAACAAAGCGCGCAACTGACGCAACAGAGTTACCATTATACTTTAGTTAATTTTTGTGAGTTGCACTGGCAACACTGGCATTTTCTAGGGCCTAGCGAATGATTGGGAGTTTTTCGCAAGCGAAGACAAACTTTTTCTGAGTACTCACCTTAAGTAAAAATCACACCAAAAAACCTCTACACGAGGTAAAAGTCTAGTGACGAAAGCATATTCTAGCCCCAAAATTTCTGATATCACATTTTGTGGCGAACGAAATTAGGTTTAATATAAAAAAATTAAATAAATATAAAACTAGGGGGCTCCGCCCCCTGCTCGCTTCGCTCGCGGTGGTACAGTCGAGCCTACTCGACTGTCGGAGACCCCGTACTTACTATCCAAAAACAGCCACTTTTAAAAATTAAATAATATTTAAAATAAACTTAAATTCTTATATATATACCTACATAAATTTGTCGCCGCTCGAATTAGCTTCCGATAGTAAAAATTTTATCGGTACCCAGGGAACACCATGAGGAGGCCATTACACTTGTAATGGGGTCTATTTATCCAAATGAAACTTTTGGGGACCTCCGAGTCGACTGCGTAAAGCAACCCCAAAGTTCCCCAAAAATGGTTTATATCTGCTTTCTACGCAGATAAAAGTATACACATATATGTATCTGTATATAAGTACATATAGAAATAATAATAAAATAGTAATAAAATAATAATAAAATAATAAAAATACTGGAAAAAACTGGAAATAATACAAAAAAATAAATATATGTTCATATGCCTTAAATATTAAATATTATAAATAAATATATTCATATATACCTTAAATATTAAATATTATAAATATATATATTCATATATTCCTTAAATATTATAAAAATAATGAACGGCTATAATCTATCATCTAAACCTCACTATTTTGGACACTAACTAAAAGTCCACTATGGTGACTATATATAGTCTCAAAGGTGCGTGCGTTGGTCCTGCTATCAGAAATATTTGTCATCGCCCAATCAATATGAGTATCGACGTTGGTTGTTGACGTATTTAAATCTAAGAGGGACGCATATCCTAATCTACATAAAAATTCATAAACTCACAGATTAAAATCCCCTAAAACTATGGTATTGCTATTTAAAAATGAAAACCTCTGAAATAAGTCCTCAAATTCTGTTTTAAATTTAGGGAATGGATAGGTTGGAGTTTTGTATAAAATTAAAAATCCTAAAGACTTGTATTTAAACACGGCAAACTCAAACACTGCAGAAGAAACATTATTACTATCAGCATAATGTCGACCACTGGAACAAAGACTAACTAGTTCTAGCTCTTCATTTCTCCATGGAAAATAGAGCATTACTAGTTCCCTAAAGTAATTTGGCCTATCGGTATTTAAATTAAAACTCCTAAATCTTATTATTATACCCTGAGCCCATTAAAAATGGGCATAAAAGGGTATAATGCATTTGGCAGAATGTATGTAACAGGCAGAAGGGGGCGTGGCAGACCCCCAAAAGTATATATATTCTTGATCAGGATCAACAGTCGAGTCGATTAAGCCATGTCAGTCTGTCTGTCCGTCTGTTTATACGCGTCGATCTCAGAAACCATAAGAGCTAGAGACTTCAAACTTGGTATGTAGGTTCCTGGATACCGTACGCAGATCAAGTTTGTTTTTATTTTTGGATCGGACAACTATATCATATAGCTGCCATAGGAACGATACATCGAAAATGTAGTTTTTGTATGAAAAGCTTCTTTAATTTATGAGATATCTCAACCAATCTCACACGATATATATTTGGGGTGGTATTATACATCCTGACCAAATTTGGTCCAAATCGGCCCACTATATCATATAGCTGTCATACAGTCGCTCTGCCGAAAATCAAGTTTTAGTATGAAAAAGTTTTTTGTTTTGTGAGATATCGTAACCAAACTAATAGAATATGTATCTGGGCTGGTATTATACATCCTGATCAAGTTTGGTCCAAATCGGCCCACTATATCATATAGTTGTCATACAGACGATCTGCCGAAAATCAAGTTTTAGTATGCAAAAGTTTTTTGTTTTTTGAGATATCTTAACCAAACTGATAGAATATGCATTTATGTTGGTTTTGTACATTCTGACCAGATTTGGTTCAGATCAGTTCCATATATCATATAGCTGCCATTGGAATAATTGGTCGAAAATCAACATTTATAAAAGAGTACCTGGGCTCAGGGTATCCTACTGTCGAGCGTGCTCGACTGTAGCCGCACCTCACCGCGAGCGAAGCGAGCCGGGGGTAGGCGAGCGAAGCGATTAGGGGGCGGAGCCCCCTTGTTTTTGCCTTTGTTCTCTTCCTGACAAGACCACTTCCATCGAGAAGAGGAAGCGGTAAACCCCCTAAGTTTTCATTTTCGTCAACATTATCTTCGTCATTTTCGCTACTCTGACGAGTTCCGCTTGCGGATTTTGTATAATTATACTCAGCAGGAAAATCGGCTAAACACAGGCCGTCGAGACTATGTGGTCACTGTTCGTAGTGATTGAGCAACCCCACTACAAATATTACTATGCTCCGGTAGTAAAGTGTTAATATACACTTCTGCGTTGCTAGTCTCAGACAATCGCATACCTAAACAACAATAGGCGGCTTCCTGAGCTGAAATCTCAGTGCCGGTAATGAATTTGTGACCAATATACTGCAGCTTTTGCCTGATGGATAGATTGCCATTCTTAATCTCTTCGATGGCATCACGCATCAGTTTAGAAATGCCCCGTTGGGATTTGTTTATATAATTAATTATATAGCTGCAGCATGCGTACGGATCCAATATGAATTGTATATCAATATTGGCTCGTTGCATTTCAAGAATGTGTTTATTATATGCATTAACATTTATAGCTGCAAAACTTCTCTTCGGGAAAATCTGTGGCTTTTTCAAAGCAGACCTAATGGCATATATGTAGTCCTCGTAAGTGAGGTTCACTTGATCGTGAGATAAAATATTTTCGAATATGCTTAAGTGATTTACGGTGTCCGAATCGAAAGACAAATTTAAAAAATACTGAATCTTTTTCAAATTTTCACGATGTTGAGAAATTTGAGGAGTTACTTCAGGCAGTGGCATTCAAATTTCAGTTTGGGGCATTGGAAAATAGGGAA
Source organism: Drosophila phalerata (assembly GCA_951394115.2). Lineage (NCBI taxonomy): Eukaryota > Metazoa > Arthropoda > Insecta > Diptera > Drosophilidae > Drosophila > Drosophila phalerata. The sequence goes on along the minus strand of OX596008.2, from coordinate 4,625,199 downwards.
AAATAGACAAATAGAGGTTCCTCTCACTTCACGTCTGCATGAGTGCCCGTGCTTGTGTGTGTTATGTGTGTGTTATGTACAGAAAACTAATAGATATTGTTTATAAATTGAAAACCTTTGACATGCAATCTGTTTGGAGAGGTTTTTTCTTTGAGTTAAAAAGCTTGAATTGTAGAATTTGGTCGTATTGACCCCGTAGTTATATTAAACAGAGAGCCACCTCACTCATTGAGAATTGAAAATAAATCTAAACTTTAAATGGAAATATAAAAAAATGTCCACCTCTGTCCACCATAATATTTATAACGTATTGTAGATAAACAAGGGGGCTCCGCCCCCTGCTCGCTTCGCTCGCCTACCCCCGGCTCGCTTCGCTCGCGATGAGGTGTGGTATGTCTACAGTCGAGCGCACTCGACAGTAACTTGCTCGATACCCAAACGTTCACAACCGATTAATTCAATTTCAGTAAAATATGGTCAACATAAAATGCTACAGACTATATGCTATCCTATAGCCTACAGTTAGGGGTGCTAGTCTGTGACAGAACTGGTATTAATACTAACTATAATACAATACGTGAATAATAAAATACAGATTATATTATATATATATATTTAGTTACTCTTTACACAAAATCAAAGAAAATACAAGTTGTTAAAAAAGTACAAATTGTAATAAAGAAAATAGTTGACAAAAAAAAAGGAAATAGTTGACAAAAAAAAAAAAAAAAAAGTTGCACATGTGCAAGATTGAAACGGGATTCGAACTCTCGACTCATCGCCTCGAAATACACTGCTCTATCATCAGAGCCATCGGAGCATTATATTTGCATGTGGCAATATCAATGTATATCATTTTTTTTTGTTGTCCGTTTTGCACGTTTCTTTTGTTTCAATTATGTCTCGCTCGTTAGAAGAGAAGCCCTACATACACACATACATACATGTGCAAATAAAGCTATTTATAGAACCAAATTCGTTTTGCTGCTAATTCATGGTACTGATTGCAAAATGTGCATCACATAAAATTATTGATTAAGTATGTAAAGTATTCATTTAAAAAGTATGTAATTATTAATTAATATGTAATTAATTTAATGCAATGAAAAAAAAAATAAAAATAATAATAATAATAAATAATTTGGTTCAAAACAAAGAGTTGTTTTGATCCCGAGTCCAATGTACCCACAAATCGCATGCATTGCTGCAAGTTTTGTACCAAAATCTGGCCACTGCACGTAGGCATGAGAAATGTGAAGTTTTGATTTAATATCTTCTGTATTTGTTATCCGATTGCAATGCAGTTTTCAGGATGCATTATCAAAATTGTGTTTAGTGTGTGTGCAGATTTTGACATCTGTACCTATTAAATTGGCCTTGTATTTGGATATTTTAGTTTTTTGTCGATTACAGGATAATTGGGGGGCGTGGCAAAATTCTAAAATAAACTTGATCTGCGTGCGCAACATAGCAGTATTGTCACCAAATTTGGAATCTCTATCTCTTATAGTCTCTGAGATCCAGGTGATTATATTTTCTCCATATATCATATTTTCTCAAACTACTTCCCTGTTTATAAACCGATCTCAATGAAATTTTCAGCACACCTCAGGACTCGTCCCCCCATCCTGTGTGCCAAGTCTCAATGCTGTAGCTTTAATAGTGCTCTTGTTATTAGATTTTATATAATTTACGTGGGCGGACGTGGGCGGGGTCAAATTTAAATACAAACTTAGTATAGATCAACATCCTAGGAGTACTGTCACCAAATTTGGTTGCTCTTACTTTTATAGTTGCGGAGATATATGTGTTCAAAATTCTGTACCATAATCGACACGAATCTAATAGGCTCTATACCCATTTTTTGGGTATCGAGCTAAAAAGTTATTGTTATGTCAATATAATTACTTTTTGCGATATTTTGCGATATTTTATGAAAATTATCTTTTTAGCATGTAACCTCAAATTTTAAAATGCAGGGATTGATTTTTCATGAAACTTTTCGAAGGTAAAAAGAGCAAATGAGGTTGTTTTTTTTGAGAAACTTTAACGGAATAATTGTTAGCATTTATTTTAAGAATTTTGCACGAATTTTATGAGCTAATAGTTGAAGGTTTTCTATAGCTGTTACATATGTGAATTTAATAGAAAATAATCATAATTGTCCATTACACTGAAAATTGGCGATTTACAGCCGATTTTTCTATTTGATATGGTAGTCTAAATGCCAAAAACTTACAAACTCTTAAAACTGATAAGTTTCGCATTAAAATATGGAAAAATAATACGGTTTTCACGAAATAGTAGTCTTCAACCGATAATTTATATTATTTCTATATAATATAGTTGTCCGATTTGGATCAAATTTTACCAGCACGTTAGGGGCATAGTAACACATAGTAAAATAAAGGCGGCACCACGCCCACTGTTGTAGGACATTTGCGAATTGCTTTTATAAGCCCGATGCAAAAAACTAGACCAAAGAAACTTCATTCGTTCTCGAGTTATTAATTAATTCCAAAAAAATGGTCAAATTCCCCATAGTGCATCCGTGGTAACAAATAGATCAATGAAGTCTATTAGTGGAGAAATAGATGCATTATTTTCGAAATCAACTTGAGGGGCATCTTTCAGCCAAAACATTCCGTGGATGTGAGGTGAACCTCTCTGTTAAAACTCAACTCGCCAGTAGTGCATAACAACATAATGTTCTCCGAAAACACCCCCTCGCAAAATAGTGAGCACAAGCTATAGGGCCGGTGCGGATTAACCGCACTTTCTCTTGCGAAGACAAATTAAATGCTTCGTCTTCTGTAGCTTGTTGGTTGTCCACATTATCTTTCAATAGGACAATCAGCTCTAACCACCTACTTTCAGCAACCGACAATGTAATAAAGAAAGTTGGTAGGCCAAACTGACGAATCATGGCCATAACTTTTTTTTTTCTGCTTCCCAATGAGCAGGAGACGTGCGAATACCTTTAAGGACCCTATAGCCTTTATCGTGGCGAATAAGATGGTCCATATGTTCTTCATTAAGAGCGTTAGAAGCTGTAATAGCGCGTGAGGCGCTGCGCTTTCTTTAGCAAATCGAAGTATTGTTTCTTATACTGATTAGCTCTTACTTTTTATAATTGAAGAATAATTTATCAATTCTACAAGCTCTCCTATCGATATTTCGAGGCTCAGATCTAACAATGGTTGTAAAACTTTCAGAAGTCTTTCTTTTGATGCCAGCATATATAGTTGGAAATGCCAATTTCTCAGAGTCAGCATCCATAATCATATCCAGGGGTCTTTGGCATTCGCCAGGAGCAATTATGATTCTTTGCATGGCAACATGATTATTCTCAAGCAGAGTTTCTTGACCCCCAGGATTGAGCTCCTCCGTTTCAACATCCTCTTCAGGATTAAATGGTTGCTGAAATTCTCGATTGAGTTCTTCTACTAACTCTGCGTCTGCTTGAGAAACTACAAAGGGAACAGTGTCAGAAGTATAAGTTAAAATCCACTGCTGATTAAAAACTACATTGTGCTTCAAATAAAGTTCTGTATTTATTAAATGCCTAATGGCATCTGTAACCTTTAGGGGTCTAATGGTCTCAGTCATATAATCATGCCGATATTCCATTCTTCGTTTGAGGTGGAGCTGTATTACCTCAGATTCATTGAAAGCTCGTGGAAGGGATGTCACGATATCGCTTACCGGAATAGGAACGTTGACTACAACTCCTTTAATTGCACTCTGACGACCAACGCCTAAAGACTTTATTACCATAAATGGAAGACGTGGCGATATAAGCCTTTCTTCTAAAGGAGTGAGACCTTTAAGACACGGGGGCAAATCAGGGAAATCTGAGCCATTTGTAATGGCAAATTTTGGTTTCTTTCCAATCTCAATGTTACTGAGACATGTACTGCACAACAGAAGTTTGTTGTCATCCGAAAGAAGCTCACTAGAATGGCATAAAATAGATGCATTACTTTCAACGAAAGCTCGAGAAATATTTTTAACTTGATTTGGAAACCACAGGCCTTTGCAACAAAGGCAAACTTGGTTTGGCCCCAATTTTATATTCTTATTATATTGACATATTTTAACCTCCAATAGGGTTACGACGTCGTCCTGAGAATTACTCGCACGATTCCCTCTCATAAGGTCAGCATTTCGTCGGTTGTCTGCTTCCCTGTTTTGACTAATGCTCCTATTTTGGCACACTCTTTGACTAATACGTCTAATGGCGTCAGCGATTGCTTGTCGCTGTAACAATCGAGCACTTTGTCTTCGTGCACTGTTAACAGCTTGATCGACAATCCTCCTCGCAGGATTATCTCTAGCTTGAGATCTAGCAATTCTATCTCTCTCTCTTTCTAATAAGCGAGTCTCAGGATCCGAACGACAACTCGAAGTTGTGAGTTACGTATCTGTTCGTTGATTCTATGTATATTGTTTTGTCGTCATATGGATCTTCTCAAATTATCGGACAACCTTTCCCTCTCCCGAATCTCAGTGTCGGTACGTCTCTGTCTCCTACTCTGTGTGTTGTTCTGCTGCTCAGTTTCCCGTACGTTCGTATTCCGTCTTCGGTTCGATCTACGGAGTCTATCGGCCACCCTTTCTGTCTCCCGAATCTCAGCGTTTGTACGTCTCCGTCTCCTATTCCCTGTATTTACTTGCTGATCAGTTAATCGGACGCTCGGATCCCGTCTACGGTTCAATCTGCGGAGATTATTCTGCACATGTTCCTGATGTCCAATCTGAAGATTTCGTCTCCTACTTGAGCGTCGTGTCCTATCAATAACTCGTTCTTCTCCCCTAATATCAGAATCTTCTCTACGCTCTCTCTGAGAACGTGCATTATTCCCATTTTCTCTTGCTGAATATGAAGTATTTTGCCTATTTAAAATATTCCTTAAACGGCGATTGTTAGCACGCTGAGAGGCAGACTGCAGACTGCGTGGCATTTTGGACAAAACTTTTTAAATAAAATAATGAAAATTATATATATAATTATAATATTTAATTTAAAAGAATAATATATAAATTTAATATAATACTCTATAATAATAATAATAAGATATAAACTATATTTAATAAAAGAAGTAATATATATGCGTGGGTGTATTGATCGTTCAATTACTCGTGCAATAAGATGCGCGAAAACCGTAACCGACCGTCAACAGCCGTGCACAAAAAAAAGATAAATTAATAAAATAATATTATTAATTAAAATTAAGAAAATTAAAATGTTTTATTATTTATTTATTACTTATACATGTATAAATACATACAAACACACACAGGTGCACAAAGCAAGGCCGTCAAATGTATACGCCAATGATATGTGTATATGTGTTATAAAATTATGTACATACATATGTATAAATATTCAAAAGTTTACATGAAATATTTGTTATTATACATATATACATACATAGAAATAAACAGGTGCACAAAGCAATGCATTTAAAAATCCAAAAAAAAAAGATAAATTAATAAAATAATATTATTAATTAAAATTAAGAAAATTAAAATGTTTTATTATTTATTTATTACTTATACATGTTTAAATACATACAAACACACACAGGTGCACAAAGCAAGGCCGTCAAAAGTATACGCCAATGCTATGTGTATATGTGTTATGAAATTATGTACATACATATGTATAAATATTCAAAAGTTTATATGAAATATTTGTTATTATACATATATATATACATAGAAATAAACAAGTGCACAAAGCAATGCATTTAAAAATCCACGCAAATGCTACGTACATATGTTATATTAAGCTATGTACGTAAGTAGATATATTTATTAATTTATACAAATATTTTTTATTACTATTGTTGGTTATCATAAAACACACGCACACACGCACATAAACGCAGTGCACTGCAGTGCGCCAAATTAAACATAAACACTTTCTCACTGTTAAACATATAAACTTATAGTTTATATGCCTTCCTAGGGTCTTATGTTAAACACTATTCAAGAGCACTAGTCACACCGTTTAACTAATTAAGTAACACTTGTCAAATCGCACAATTAATTTTTTAAATCACTCGAACACAACGCGCACAAAAAGAGTTGAAGAAGAGTAAATGTAAAGTCAAATAGACATACATATGGGTTAAGCATTAGAAAGAGCGGGACAGCCTTATATGCAATTCTAAAATCTGTTAAGTTCACACATACATACTTACATATGTAAGCACGCACCAAAAAAAAAGAAGTTTCTAGCTTAACATTCAATATATAAACATGCCTACATACATATTTGGCCATGTTTATCATATCTAAACCCTTAACAGAGATTAAACTAAAAGTACATGTTCAACATACAAAAGGTTGAAATAAATATATTAACCAACACATAATTCATATATTAAAATAATTGAAGCTAAAAAATTAATAAAAATAATATTATTGAATTAAAAGTTGTTATTAGATAAATTTATTAAAAACATACATTTACATAGTAAATGTAAAATATATTAAATTTACATAAAATTGTAACATAACATTTATATAAATCCCAATATAAAATAATTTAAATAATATGTTTCTACACGTATTCAATATATCATTAATAAATAATAATTTTAAAAAAAGGTTTGAAATAAAATAATTTAAAAAAAAATTTGAAATAGCTAAAAAGTACCTGAAAAAAAATTGTCCCAGGCGGGAATCGCACCCCCAACAAAACTCGAAAAAATTTTATAGACAGAGGCTCAACGTATTGAGCCACTCTAGCATATATTCGTTCAGCCTCCCAAATTGCCATATTACTTATTTTATTATTAAATTATAAAACTAAAAAATTGTATTTTAGCATTTAATCTTAATATGACTTTTACAAATAAAATTTAAATTGTTAAATGAAATAGTTCTCATTGAATGTCTTTCAGTCAGGCCTCGAACCCACGAACGTCTGACTTTCCGCCTCTCAGCAGACTACGCCACAGAAGCCCATGACTGGTCGGATGTCACTTTGTTCTATAATATGTTAACTCAATTTTCATATTATCAAGATATTCAAATCTTAATTACTGCCAACGGTCCATCATCGAAACAGCAAAACTTATTATTATGAATATGAATGAGTATCTTGGCAATTTACTATCCGATCGGAATGAGATTTTCAGAAAAAATCTAGGACCATTTTCTCTTTGTCTGTGCAAAATCTAGAATCTCTAGCTTTTAAATTGCTCTAATAATTTGGATATGAAATTGTCTATGTCAATTTTTAGGCGGTAAAGGGGGCGTGGCAAAATTCTGAAACAAACTTGATCTGCTTGCAATACAGAGGAACCTACATACCAAGTTTGGTGTCTCTAACTCTTATAATTTCTGAGATCTAGGTGTTCATACAGACGTCAGGACAGACGGACAGACGGACATTGCTATATCGACTTGGCTATTGATGCTGATCAAGAATATATATACTTTATGGGGTCTGCCACGCCTCCTTCTGCCTGTTACGCACATTTTCGTTAAAACAAACCCAATAGACCCCTGTACGTTTTTTTCATTCCGATCGGACAGTAAATAACCAAGATATTCAAGTTATAAATATTGCTGTTTCGATGATGGAGCGTTGGCAGTTATTAAAATTTGAGTAACTTCGTAACATTAAAATTGAGTTAACATATTATATAACAAATTGGCGTCTGATCAATCATGGGCTTTTGTGGCGTAGTGAGATGAGTCGCAGCGCTAAGGATGTGGTTGGTCAGCCGGTCGTGGGTTCGAACCCTGGAAGAGACGTGTTTTTTTTTAATTCAATAATTTTGCTTTGACATTCAATTTGTATTTATTAATGTTATGATAACATATAATATTAACATTTAGTGTTATTAAACATTTTTAAAATTATGAAATAGAGTACTGTAAAACCAATATGGCAATTGGGCATCCTTTACACAACACCGTGTATGACTCAATTGGTTGTGCCACCGAAGCTTTAAGCTTTCTTTAAAATTAGGTCGTGGGTTCGATTCCCGGCTCCATCAACAATTTTTTTTTTATTTTATAGTATTTGTTAAAATTTTTTGTTTTTTGGATAATATTGTTTTGTCATGTACATTAACATTTTAAACACACATATATGTGTTTTATACATATGCATGTGTGTTTTTTTAACAAAAACTCGGAAATGAACATTTCGCTTTGAAAAAATCAAGTCTATAAGATATGTATCTTAACCAAACTAACAGCATTTGCATGTGGGTTATTTTATTAATTCATGACCGAAGTTGGTGCAAATCGGACAACTATATCATAGAGCTCCCATAGGAGGAATCGGACGAAAATCAAATTTAAGTATGAAAAACTTTCTTGTTGTAGAAGATATCGTTACCAAACTTTTACCATATGCTTTTAAATTAGTCTTGTATACCCTTAGCGAAGTTGGTTTAAATCGGACCACTATATCATATAGCTGTAATAGGACCGATCGGTCGAAAATCAGATTTTAGTATGAAAAACTTTTTTGTTCAATGAGATATCGTAACCAAACTGATATAATATGCATTTGAGTTAGTGTTATACATCCTTACCGAAGTTGGACCAAATCGTTACACTATATAATATAGCGGTCATAGGACAAATCGTGCGAAAATCAAGTCTTAGTATTGTTAGTGAATCTTTTTTAACCATAGTAAGTACGGGGTCTCCGACAGTCGAGTATGCTCGACTGTAGCACCGCGAGCGAAGCGAGCCGGGGGTTGGCGAGCGAAGCGAGCAGGGGGCGGAACCCCCTAGTTTTAATTATAAAGAAAAATAGGATTCTTCGCCCCCCGCTTGCTTCGTTTGAGTTGCTACAGTCGAGCATACTTGACTGTCGGAGACCCCGTACTTACTATGGAAAATAAAGTTTTCCATACTAAGACTTGATTTTCGCCCGATCGGTCCTATGACAGCAATATGATTTAGCGGTCCGATTTGAACTACCTTTGGTCAGGATCTATAAGTTTAACTGAAATGTATATTCTATTAGTTTGGTAACGATATCTCATAAAACAGAAAAGATTTTTATGCTCAGACTTAATATTCGCCCGATTGTTCCTATGGCAGCTATATGATATAATCTTTCGATTTGAACCTTTAGACATTATATATAAAACCAAGTTATATGAATATTATATTTCTTTGGTTAAGATATCTTATAAAACAAAAAAGTTTTTCATACTAAGACTTGATTTTCGCCCGATCGGTCCTATGGAAGCTATAATATATTGGTCCGATTTATACCAACTTCGGACAGAATCTATAAAACTGAATTAAATGTATATTCTATGAATTTGGTTAAAATATCTAATAAAACAAAAAAAGTTTAAAATATTTCCTGAGTACTTTAGAAAAAAAGTTTAAAGGTACGCCTAAAAGCCTTTAAACTCACCTTTCCAATGATATATAGGAAATATATATAGCTTTTATGATTGGGAAACTACAACTACAAGAAAAAGCGTTTTCCCGCTAGCCTAGCGGGAAATTCTAAAAGTCGTAGAACAAACATTTCTAGATTTTCGAAAAGAATTGAATCCACATTTTTAGAGCGTTGATGCAAACAAACAAACACACAAACAAACTGAATTTTCATTTCGTTTTGAGAAGTCCACTAAAAATTTAAAATTTAATTATCTTTTGAACCAGTTATCAGATTTTGGTGATCAAAGTATCAACCAACGCGTATTTTTGATAAGAATTTTTAAAAAATACAATTTACAAAAAGGTTCGAACGGCCCCATTAGATGCAATCTTTAAAATTTTTGCCCTCCCACTTACACCCCCTTATCTCATGAACCAGGTGGGCTAGCAAAAGTATTTAGTATGCCATTTTGTAAGTTAGGGCTAAACCTTTCGATCGGTATATAACTCAATCTGATCGGAAAGTCGTAGCAAATTTTCCAAATTTGCTGTATATATTGCTAGTCGCCTTTCGCACCCTTCGTGCTGCTTTCGCCACTAGTGCGAACTGCCGTCCGCAGTGATTTAAAAAAAAACAAGTGGGAAAGGCTATAGTCGAGATCCCGACTATAGGATACTCGTTACTTATTTCACTACATATAAAAGTACTTTAAAGAAAATTTTCTAACAATACAAAATCTATTGCATACTCTAGGGGGCATGTATTGCCATGTATTGCTTAAAGAATCATTTTCAGACAATAACTGCTGTTCTACTTGTCCGATCGTGTTGCGATTCAGTGGGATAATAAATAATAATAATAGATATCAGTGACTACAAGAAAAACTATATTATCTTAAAAACTGTGGGTGTGGTAGAGTTTCGCGATTTGTGGGGGCGGAGGGGGGCGTGGCCAAAATTTGAAACAAACTTGATCTGCGCTGGGTATATAGAAATCTGTGTGCCAAATTTGGTTACTCTATCTCTTATAGTCTCTGAGATCCTTTTGTTCATACGGACAGACGGACAGACGGACAGACACACATGGCTATATCGACTCGGCTGTTGATGCTGATCAAGAATATATATACTTTATAGGGTCGGAGATGCCTCCTTATCCCTGTTACATACATTCCAACGAACACAATATACCCTTATACTTATTTTTTATAAGTAACGGGTATAACAAGTGGGAAAGGCTATAGTCGAGATCCCGACTATAGGATACCCGTTACTTATTTCACTACATATTAAAGTACTTTAAAGAAAATTTTCTAACAATACAAAATCTATTGCATACTCTAGGGGGCATGTATTGCTTAAAGAGTCATTTTCAGACAATAACTGCTGTTCTACTTGTCCGATCGTGTTGCGATTCAGTGGGATAATAAATAATAATAATAGATATCAGTGACTACAAGAAAAACTATATTATCTTAAAAACTGTGGGTGTGGTAGAGTTTCGCGATTTGTGGGGGCGGAGGGGGGCGTGGCCAAAATTTGAAACAAACTTGATCTGCGCTGGGTATATAGAAATCTGTGTGCCAAATTTGGTTACTCTATCTCTTATAGTCTCTGAGATCCTTTTGTTCATACGGACAGACGGACAGACACACATGACTATATCGACTCGGCTGTTGATGCTGATCAAGAATATATATACTTTATAGGGTCGGAGATGCCTCCTTATCCCTGTTACATACATTCCAACGAACACAATATACCCTTATACTTATTTTTTATAAGTAACGGGTATAAAAATCGAGCCACCATCGCTCAATATTTTTGGTATGAGCGTTGGTATCGGGATCGACGAAGTGTTTTGAGTGGTTAACTGTTTTAACACCGAAAAACATTTTTTTTTTTTTCTATGGCAGAATTTTTTGAAATTTAGCTGTTTTTTTCATGCCGTTTTTTAGAGGTACGCCCACTTTTGTCATCATTTCACCCGGATGCCAAAACTGATATTTAAAAGCTTTACTTTTCCGGAAAGCTAATGAATATACCTATAATTCATCTATACACAGTCCAAGATTAAAGTCAGTAGTTTAAGAGCTATTAATTTTTGAATTAGGAAAATGTTTTTTTTTTTAGCTTTTTTTACTTTAAAATTCGAGGAAAACTCGAAAAAAAATTTATTACATTTTGTCTTTAATTTTTTTTGCATAGCTGCATGAATTACGCGTCGTATAAGATATGTCTTATCAAAATCTGTGGATAGACGATATATAACGATATAATATTTTTTTGTGTCTAGGCATGTTTTTGTCGACATTTTTGACTTCCTTGTAGAGTGGCATAACCTTTAGTATGAAAATTATCTAGATAGAAAATCTAGGTTTAGTATGAAAAGGTTTTTTGTTTTTTGAGATATTTTAACCAATCTGACAGAATATGCATTTAAGATGGTCATCTGAACTATTAAATTTGTTTATATATATATAGCTATATTTATTACCAATCGTTACGTATGTTTACCGTTTAAATTTATGGAAGGACGGCTAAGTTATCAGTATATTAACAATGAAACAATTTTTACGCAAATGTAGATTTTCGACTGATCGGTCCAATGGAAGCTATTTGTTATAGTTATAGTTATCCGATTCCAACCAAATTTGGACTGGTTGTATAAGGCAATAGAAGGCTTTTAACTTGTAAGATTTGTACAGAGAGCTTAAAAAACAAAAAAGTTTTTCATACTAAAGGTTGCTTATCGACCGTTCGTATCGATTGTTCCTATGGCAGCTTTATGATATTGTGGTCCGATTTCTACCAAATTTGGTAAGGATGTAATGGGCAATTAAAGATACCCAATTTCCAATACAAAAACATGCCTTGATATAAAATTTTATTATATCGCCTTTTCTCCATAGATTTTAATGAATTATATTTTACACGACGCTCAACTAATGCAGCTTTGCAAAAAAAAATTAAAACCCCAGTTCAGAATTTTTTTCGAGTTATCCTTGAATTTTAAAGTAAAAAAAGCTAAAAAAAAAACATTTTCTTAATTTAAAAATTAATAGCTCTTAAACTACTGACTTAAATCTTAGACTATGTATAGATGAATTATAGGTATATTCATTAGCTTTCCGGAAAAGTAAAGCTTTTGAATATCGGTTTTGGCATTCGGATGTAATGATGACAAAGTGGGCATACCTCTAAAAAACGGCATGAAAAAAACAGCCATATTTCAAAAAATTCAAAAAAAAAAAAAAAAATACTGCCAAAAAAAATAATGTTTTTCGGTGTTTGGGGCCCCAAATCTATCCAAAAAAGTTGGTTTGGTTCGATTCAGAAGAAAAAAGTTGAAATTTGTTGCCTAGTGTAATCCAAAGCAAGGTTTCTTTGTTGCGGGATTCGACAGGCTAAATTAAAAAGGCGCTGCTTTCCCTTTGGAGGATTAGTCCTCAAACACCCACTGGCCTTGAACGACTCGTCCACAGTAATACTTTCTTTTGCCTATCGTCTATCTCTACTATCTTTCCTGGGCTTCCGATAGTAGTACGACTATTAATTACACTCCAGTCGATATACACTTCCCTCAGGAAGTTCTTTCAATCAATAATGGATTGGTTACACCATTTTAAATCTTCCTGAAGAAATTTTGTTGTTCCGGTCATACGGACAACATCCCACATAACAAAATGGAAAATTTCCATAATCGACATGCATACTCGCACACTTTCTTGGAAGCTGCATTGAAGCTTCACCTTCTTGTTCTTTCATTTCTGCTGCGTACTCAATGCACGACAACCAAAAAAGATTTGCGTATCGTTTCGCGACGAAATTTTGCAAATCGCGCCACATTTTGGACAAATCTTTTGTGGCGTTGTAAAAAGACAAGCAACTGGTCCTGAGATAAATTATGGAAATCAAAAATCGAAAAATTGCAACACGCACACGACATGTTGATCAAATCTAATACTTTACACGATTCCGTTATAATTCGTGTTAGAAAACATGCAATAAATCGCTCAGTTCAATTGGTTCCGAATCGGAATCAGATCACAAAATAAGTGTTGGAAAACGGACCAAAAGAGTGAAAAAATTAACAAACAATAATAAACAACAACAAAAAGTTCATTTGTATGGAAACTTTAATAATAATTAAAAAAAGAAATAGTTGAGTACCGGATAATTTTTAATACTCTGAGCCCATTAAAAATGGGCAAAAAAGGGTATAATGCATTTGGCAGAATGTATGTAACAGACAGAAGGGGGCGTGGCAGACCCCCAAAAGTATATATATTCTTGATCAGGATCAACAGTCGAGTCGATTGAGCCATGTCCGTCTGTCTGTCCGTCTGTCTGTCCGTCTGTCCGTCTCTTTGAACGCGTCGATCTCAGAAACCATAAGAGCTAGAGACTTCAAACTTGGTATGTAGGTTCCTGGATACCGTACGCAGATCAATTTTGTTTTTATTTTTGGATCGGACAACTATATCATATAGCTGCCATAGGAACGATACATCGAAAATGAAGTTTTTGTATGAAAAGCATCTTTAATTTTTGAGATATCTCAACCAATCTCACACGATATATATTTGGGGTGGTATTATACATCCTGACCAAATTTGGTCCAAATCGGCCCACTATATCATATAGCTGTCATACTGTCGCTCTGTCGAAAATCAACTTTTAGTATGAGAAAGTTTTTTGTTTTTTGAGATATCGTAACCAAACTGATAGAATATGTATCTGGGCTGGTATTATACATCCTGACCAAGCTTGCTCTAAATAGGCCCACTATATCATATAGCTGTCATACAGACGCTCTGCCAAAAATCAAGTTTAAATAAGAAAAAGTTTTTTGTTTTTGAGATATCTTAACCAAATTGATAGAATATGCATTTATGTTGGTTTTGTACATTCTGACCAGATTTGGTTCAGATCGGTTCCATATATCACATAGCTGCCAATGGAATAATTGGTAGAAAATCAACATTTATAAAAGAGTACCTGGGCTCAGGGTATCCTACTGTCGAGCGTGCTCGACTGTAGCCGCACCTCACCACGAGCGAAGCGAGCCGGGGTAGGCGAGCGAAGCGAGTAGGGGGCGGAGCCCCTTTGTTTATTTCTAAATTCATGATAAATCGCCCCCTGGGAATCGCAAGGCTGGGAATACTGATTAAAAATTTTTTCAATTAAAAATTATTACTTACTTGAATGTTTCCAGCGAAAAATAATTATTTTATAAAATTAGTTGAGTATTTCAATTGTACTTTTACTCGAAAGTTTCCAGTTGACATTTATATATATATTCCAGCACCAGCAAATATTTACCAGTACAATTTTACTTGACATTTTTTTAAAGCATTAAAAATTTACTTGGGATTTTTCTTACCAGCACATTTTTAATTGGGATATTAATATCCACTATTTAATTTTTTGGGATATTATACTTCAGCATATTTTTACTTGAAATTTGATATTCAAACAAATATTTATTTGAGATTTTTCGTCAGCAGCATATTTTTACATGAGATTTTTAATTCAAGCAAAAGCAAATTCATCTCAGATATTAATGTGTATTTAATAAACAATGATGAAAATGTTTATATTAATTATTATTGATTATATTAATTAAATATGCTTATTTAAAATGTAAAATTATTATTTGCTTTTAATAATACTAGCATTTCAAAATTTTCATCTGATAACGTCCTACGGTGGGGCGTGTTCACAAAACTCGCAAATGAAAAAAACCCAGTCGGGAAAAGTTACCGGAAAACCTTACGAAACCTTCATTCACTTTTACACATTCGTCGCCGGGGTAATTCCATACTTTGGATCGGAATTTTTTCCGGCAGGGTCAGCCAAGGTCTCGGAAGGTATTCCGGAAGCCGTCACTGCTCTATTCCACACAAAATTCCGGTGTATGAAATTTAATATCAGAATTTCCCTGGCTCAATGCCACTGGAATATCGGGTGGAATTGGCGACAAAATATTCTGCGCAAAAAATTATTTATGAATTTTAATTTATTTAAAATTTTACATTCTTAAAAGTACTTAAATTAATGTTTACTAAAATAGTTAAATGGTAATAAATTTTGCAACGCGATTTTCACTGAAAAGAAACAACATATATAAAATTATGCGGTAATTATTTATTTCAAATTAAATTTTTTTAATATTATCACTGCGAACGGCAGTTTGCTCTAGCAATATATACAGCTAATTTGGAAAATTTGCTACGACAGTCCGATCAAATCGAGTTATATACCGAACGGAAGGTTGAGTCCTAACTTACAAAATGGCATACTAAAACTTTTTCTAACTCACGTGGCTCAAGAGATACGGGGGTGTAAGTGGGAGGGGAAAATTTTAAACGATCGCAGCTAATGGGGCCGTGGGGGCCTTTTTGTAAAATTTTTATTTTAAAAAAATTATAATCAAAAATACGCGTCGATTGATACCTCGATCACCCAAATCCGATAACTGGTTCAATAGATAATAAAATTTGAAATTTTTAGTGGACTTTTCAAATTAAGATGAAAAGTTTAGTTTGTTTGTCGGTTCGTTTGTCCGTATCAAAGCGCTAAAAAAGCTTAGATGTAATGATGAGGATTTGTTTCCTTTCAAAAATATACAAATGTTTGTTCTACGACTTTTTGAATTTGCCGCTAGTTTAGCGGGAAAACGCTATTTTCCGCTAAAATTGAAACCCCAATAGTTTGCAAACCATAGAAGCTACAGATATGTCCTATATATCATTGGAAAGGTGAGTTTGAGTGCTTTTTGACGTACTCAGGTAACATTTTACAGGTGAAATAAGGTTTTTTAGCTTATATTTTGGCGACTTCTGACAAAACGGCTCTAACGATTTTTATTAAATTTAAGTATATTGTAGTACATAAAATTCTGCGTTTTTTGGTGTCTGATACATAAATTTTGACTGAAAGGCTTAGAAGATATAGCCTGTTAACTGAATATATACATTTTCATTAGAATTGAGAGGACAGCAGCAACAAGGCATGCTTAGCAGGCAGAGTTTGAGAATGTACTTGAAAACTTTTGCTCTGCATAAAGAATGAGTGTTGCCAGACAAATTTGTCTTGTGGCAATGTGGACATTCATTAGTTAAACTGGATTATAATGTTTAGGTCTTCCTGCAACTACTATATTTTTTCGATATGTTTTTATATTTAACCTTCTACTGCATGCTCATAGAATCATTAAAGAAAAACATTTTTATCATGCATATAAAAGTGTATTTGGTATAAATTAAGAAATATTTGAGCAAACTTTTTTTTTGGGTAAATAGTTTAGGAGAAAATAGGATATTGGCTTTTTCAGTTTTTGCTTAAAATAATAAATATAAGGCTTAATTACAGTCAAATTATAAGTTTTTATAAAAGATTACTCTATGTTCTTTGAGACAAAAATTACTCTTCAACATAAAAAATTGTTTTTTGTTGTGAAAACTTCATACGAAAATTCATTGTTCATCAAATTCATCAAAATTCATTTTCGTTCACGAGAGACGCCGAAACAAAATACATAAAAACATGAAATAAAGCTAAATTAGAATTATTTTTAAATTTTTTTTCCAATAGAAAATAGTGCAAATATATTTGCCAATAATAATCCGCTTTGCTGAGATATCATTTTAACTAAAATAAATTTCGTTAATAATTATAAGCCATATATGGCACTATATGCGGTAGAGGGTTAAAACAACCTTCTAGAAAAATAACAATATCAAAAGCATATGATCTTTTTTTGCGTTGCAGACATACCCAGTTTTGCCAGGCAGTTTTCTTTTGATTTATTGGGTTAGTTTAATACACAAACGTAGTTACCTAATATGCCATATTCCTTAAGGGCTTTGCAAATGTTGGAAACATTGTCTGTTATTGTTTTGACAATTTTGGTTTCATAAAGCTCATATTCCAAGTGGATGTCAGAAATGATTTGAGCAATCCCGTCAAATGTATGTCTTGCCTCAAAACGACGACATGCTAGAGCCAGAGCATACTGCTTCAACGACTTTTCGTCAATCCAATTAATGGTATATCCTAAAAAAAAAGAACGTTGGCGTGCCGACCAGATATCTGCTGTAGTGCACACGTAATTGACATCTTTAATGAGCGTCTTTATTTTGTGCACCATATCTGTGTGCGTATCTTTCAATATTTTTGTCATTGTATCCCTGCTTTTCACAACTAGTCCTGTACCCTTAAACAGATTTATAAAGTATGGGTTATCCACTGTGCTTTGCGGGGAGTGACTTCATGCAAAGTACTTTAGAATCCTTGTGTCAAAATTTCCAGACTGTTGTCCCATTTTAGCTTTATCTAACAAATACTGCTCCTCTTGTTCTTGGTGTCGAGTTCGTAAATGGCTAATAAAATTGGATGAAACGCCCAAGCAAAGGTTGCGCTTTGCAATAATCCCTCCCATTCTCTTCAAATATTCCGAACCATCTCTCTTAAGAAATCATTATTAAATACTTTGTAAAAAATAAAAATAAAATATTAAACTGCAATTATATATTTAGATACCTCCGAAATAATTTCAAAATATTTTCCATTGAATAAAAGATCTGATGTCACTTTTCGATCTTTTCATGGGGATGGCCTTTCTTCGTCATTATTGTCCCTAAGACAAAGGAATGATCAATTGAGATTTTTACCCTAATACAGCATTAAATTACAATTTTTGGCGTATCTTACAAAATTGTGGGGCAGCTTGAACTAAATATACCTCTGCGGAGCTGTGATCTTCGCCCAAGATTCAATTTCAAATTCAATATCTTGACTATCTTCGGTAAAATCCATTTTATATTTATGAAATTTAAAAAAAAATTAGTTCAATAATATTGCACGTTACGATACAGTTTAAAGTAATATACTGACTGAGAATATTTTCTGTTGTAAAAAATCTCAAGTACAAATAAGCTGGAGATGAAATATGTCAAGTAAAAGTATGCTTGATTGAAAAATTTAAGTAAAAATATGCTGCTGACGAAAAATCTCAAATATATAATTGCTGGAATATCAAATTTCAAGTAAAAATATGCTGAAGTATAATATCCAAAAAATTTAAATAGTGGATATAAATATCCCAAGTAAAAATGTGCTGGTAAGAAAAATCCCAAGTAAATTTTTAATGCTTTAAAAAAATGCCAAGTAAAATTGTACTGGTAGGGAAATAAATAAATAAATATTTGCTGGTGCTGGAATATAAGCCAGTGCCAGTAATAATTTACTGAAAGCTGGAATTTTCAAACAAATTTTCGAGTTAAAGTACAATTGATCCAAAAAGTAGTTAAGGCAGATTTGAAGCATTTTTTAATGTAATTTACTGTAGACTGGAATTCTCAACTAATTTTATAAATGAATTACTTTTCGCTGGAAAAACTCCAGTATTAAAAAAATTATTTATTTATTAGTTAACAGGTGCTGAAGAAAAAATCTAATCAGTATTCCCAGACCTGCCCATTTGTTTTTCTTTCTTTTTTTTTTTTTTAGCTATTCGGCGTCAAACAGATATTTACCGACTTTTCTTAATTAAAAATTATGAAAGCACAATAGAAATGTCGTAGCTTTCAAAGCGCACTCAGTTTTTTACAACTTGAAAAATTACTTTCCCAAACCTATTCCTATTGCAACCAGTAAAATTTTGATCTCGTTTGAACTACTTTAAAGATAGTTTTAATAGTACAGTTGACAAGATTTATGGTTTGGGATGATTGTTAGCTCACAGAAATCTAATCCAATTGCAACTTGTTAAATTTCCACATAATTGTAACTACTATTTAGATAGCTTTAAAATGACTATTGATAAGAGTTCTGTTTTGGGACGTTTTTTAACTCACACAAGTCTAGTCATTTGTAACCAGTCAATTTCTCATCTTATTTTAACTACCTTAGCACAGTTTTAAAGAGACAGTTGATAAGATTTATGTTTTTTGTATTTTTCAACTCAGACAAACCTAGTGTCTTTGCAACCAGTTCAATTTTCATATTATTTGAACTACTTTTAAGACATTAAAAATTGTGGATGTGGTAGTTTATATTAACAATAATATTTTTCTTCACAAATTTGTATATAAAATTGTCGATACTTTATTTGTAACAATTTTTAAATTTTAATATGTAATATATATATGTTGAATTTTAATCGTTATCACATTTAAGTGTTAGTAAATTCATATTATAAAATACTTTGCTCTTTTTGTGACTAGTACCTTAATTTATAAGTATGCTTGTTGCGCTGGGCTAAATATTCAATAAAAAATAAATAATAAGCATCTGTACTGGTGTTATACATTCTTACCAACTATTGGTTAAATCGTTTATTAAAATATTTCAATTTTTGGCCCATTAATAGCGGACACAGGTTATAAAAAACAATAATATGTATTATTTCATAACTTTTAAATAAAATGTTATGCTATCATTCAGCGTTTAAAAAAATACAATATTATTTCATAAGTTATAAAAGCTAAATAAGCTAAACTAAAATTATGAAATAATTTTTAAATTTCAATTCTTAATTTAAAGTTATGAGCTACAACTTATAACGTCTATTTTTACTATGGTATGTTTATGTTTATGTAAGTTGAACTCACATCGACATCTTTTTAAATGTAAATAATTTGCGCCTTGTGTTTCTATCCCGACTTTTTGAATCCCATGGTCCTTTAATCTACACATACTACTTTACATACATTTCTCTAGATATTCTGGATTTGAGATAGTGGTATTCCTTACATAAAGTGGTAAAAGTCGAATAGTGAAAGAAAAGGCGAAGCAGCTTTAAGGGTCACATCCTATTGGGAATTTATGTTCCTGGCAAAAGTTTTACATTACACAATTCGCAGCTCAGCCACATTTTCCATTGGCACTTTGTGACCCATTCGAAAGTTCGAAGTACAAAATAACATCGTACACATCGCATTTTAAGCGCAACTTTTGAAAGAAAACAAAATGGCGTGCAAAGCGGAAGTGCACATTAGTTGTATGCAAAAGTTTATACTTTGCAAAACGAATGGAAAACTAGCAGCAAAACGAAAGCACTATGAGGACTAAAAGTGTGTGCGGGAAAGTGTGTGTGTGGAGCTGAACTTATGTACAGTAGTCCAACAAATAGAAATTTGTGGAGTACGCTTGGCTGTCAGCTGGCCCCTCAGCTGTACAGGAACCAGAGCTGCAAGAGCCAGCAAAGAGATGCGAAAATTTTGTGCACACCTGTGCGAAAAATGCTTTCAAAAACTTAGATGCATTTTCTTACAATTTTTTCCCACCCTGTATTGTATTTTCGACCTTGTTGTTGTACTTGTTTTTAATAATTTTGAACATTGAAACTTGTTGGGCTTTCGGTAGTTTGGCAAAGTGGCCTTTTCGGTTGCCAGTTGTATGCATTTCAATTTTCATATTTGTGGCTTGAATTTTTTCTATTAAATTTGTGGTAGCCATGCAAATTTTTGAAATATTCTAGTAAATTGTTAATGGGTTTGTCCAGTCCAGATTCTTAAATAAAATAGCATTTAAAATGCTGGCTGTCTGCCTATTAAAGATACATGAAATCAATCAGACAGAGAGAAAGAGAGAAAGAGACAGACAAAAAAAATTGGCGTATAAAAGATTTATTATTCAGTGAAACACCAGACCAGTGCAACTGCCACATGCTGCTACTTATGATAACTGGTCGAGTGAGGAAAGATTCTATTTTTAGCGAAATGACAACTTAATTAACTTTTCTCGCGACTTTTAGTCGTTTTATATTAAACTGTGGTAATTTAATTTAGTTAATGGGGTTTTGGAAGTAGAGGCCAGGTAATATTATAATATTGAAATTGGCCGTAATTGTCTCAATTAAGTTTCAGAAAATTAAACTTATCAAAATCCTAGGAATTAACTCAAAGTTAATACTCTTACCAGCATGCAATTTATATTTATATATTTAAAATTTGTATCTTTATGCTGATTGACTGCTTGGTTAAAAACGTACAATTATTAACCGAAAAAAACTTTTTACAAGTAAAAGTCTAGATTTTGTGACGAACAATATTTAACTGCTCTCTTCTCTCGCGTTGCTACAGTCGATCATACTCGACTGTCGGAGACCCCGTACATATTCTATAAGTTTGGTTACGATGTCTCATAAAACATCAAGGTTTTCCCATATGGTAGTTAAAAAATATAGTAAACCGATTTGCAACAACTTCGGTCAGGATTTAATACAAACTTAAAATGAAAATTTTATTAATTTTAAAATAGAGGAAAGTTCATACCAAGCTCTGTGTCTCTACCTCTTATAGTCTCTGAGATCTCGGAGTTCATACAGACGTACGGACATGGTTATATCGACTTGGCTATTGATGATGATCAAGAATATATATACTTTATAGGGTCTGCCACGCCTCCTTCTGCCTGTTAAGCACATTTTCGTTAAAACAAACCCAATAGACCCCTGTACTTTTTTTAAGTACGGGGTCTAAAAATAATAATTTATAATAAACGGATCGACGTATGTAAATGCAAAGCGTTGCCGCTCGCTGTTGCATTTGATCTTGAACAGTCGTTTTCAAAAATATGCCTATACTTACTGTGGCTACCTACTTTTGCGTGACATTAGAACCCTTTTTTAAATTTGCATAATTTTACATATGCATTTTAAAGTGTGTATCACAGCTCTTATAAATGAATGTACATACGTATGTGCATCAGAGAACTGCAACGGGTAAGAGAATTTCGGTCAGGCTCGAACGCTGACTCGTGTCCGTTGTAATTTGTTCGTTTCGAACGAGTCACGAGTCATGACCGAACTTGCTGGCTGATTTGATTTGATGCAATACCCGTTTTCTTCAAACGGTCGCATCGAGTCATCGAGTCATATTCGAATTGACTCGTTCACAAAATGTGCGACACAGAGCGCGCACGCAGCGGCGTTTGCGCTTACAATAATATATATTTATATGTGTAAAAATGTATGACTCTGTGCGCCGCAACGAAAGATCTGTGTGGTTGTTGTTGGTTTTGATGAGCCAAAACAATTATACACTAAAAGAAATTTTAATAAATTTTATTTTGTAAGTCGAACGCTTATTATGTGGTTAAGATCAAAACGTATCATAACGCATCAAAACTTTTCACACAGTGTACAAAACGCTACTGAAGTGAAATGAACACTTTTATGACGGTACGCGTCGCAGCCGAAACTCGAGAATTTGCTGTGTGTTTGTTGTTTTGTTTTATTGGGGGTCATAAAAAATTTGCGCGCAGCGTTAAAAGTTGTTGTTGTATTGTCAAAAATCGCAGGCAAGCCAATTTACCGTTTTGAGCAGAGTAAGCAGCGTGAGCAAGGGCTTGCCCACCGCTGCTCTAAAACAGAAATATAAATACTTATGTATGTACATGCATGTCCAAGCAGAAAAAAAAATACAAAAACAACACTGTCGCTTTCGATTATACTCGAACGGTCTACTCGACCCGAATTGTCCGAAAGCAAAACAAATCATACCCGTGACTCGTCCGAAAGAAAAACGAATCATACCCGAACACGTTTGTCGCACTGATGTTCGAACATACTCGAACATACCCGTTGCAGCTCTCTGATGTGCATCTCTTTATTATAAATGCATAATTTTGAAAATTATGTGTTATAAGGTAATTTAAAAATCTATATACGAGGGCGGGCTGATAAGTAATCGGCCTTACCAAAAAAAAACATCTTAAACAACCCATAAATATTTTATTCGATTAGTGTTTTCTATCGGCTGATTGCTGAAAAAGTTTTAGGCGCTTTTCTCAACACTGGTAATTTTGGCGTGAGTTTTAGCATGGTCTTTTTGCATTGTCCCCAAAATAAGTAAAATAGAATATCGAGCTGTCATTAGATTTCTGTTTTTAAAAAAGAAATCCAACGATGAAATAAAAAAAATGAGTTAATCGAAGTTTATGGGGAATCAGCTTCATCGATTTCGACCATTAAATATTGGACTGCTGAGTATAAGCGCGGGCGGACAAGCATTTTTGACGAGGACCGTCCGGGACGTCCCAGAGAGGTGACAACCCCAGAAATGGTAGATAAAGTCCACGGAATGATATTGGATGATCGCCGAATAAAGCTGAGAGAGATTGCTAAGGCCCTAAACATTTCTCGTGAACGGGTTGGAAACGTCTTTCACGAATATTTAAATATGAGTAAGCTTTCGTCAAGGTGGGTGCCGCGATTGCTCTCAGCGGAACACAAACGCAACCGCTTGGTCATTGCGAAGGAGAGTTTGGCATTGTTAAACACAAATAAGAATGAATTTTTGCGTCGTTTTGTGACTGTCGACGAAACTTGGATACATCACCATACACCAGAAAGCAAGGAACAGTCAAAGCAGTGGATTTCAACCGGAGAAACGGCGCCGAAAAAGGCAAAGATTGGTTTGTCGGCCAACAAGGTAATGGCATCGGATTTCTGGGATGCCCGAGGCGTAATTCATGTGGATTATCTAGAAAAAGGCAGAACAATTAATGGAGAATACTATTCTAACCTTTTGGGACAGTTCGATTCAGAACTAAAGAAAAAAAGGCCGCACATGGCGAAGAAAAAAGTTCTGTTTCACCAGGACAACGCTCCGGCTCACAAGAGCGTTGTTGCCATGATGAAATTGTGTGAACTACACTATGAAATTCTTCCACATCCCCCCTATTCTCCAGATTTAGCACCATGTGACTATTATCTATTTCGAAACTTAAAGAAATGGCTTGGTGGAAAGAAATTTCAGTCGAATGAACAGGTGATCTGTGAAACAAACGCCTATTTTGAGGACCTGGACCAGTCATATTTTATGGAAGGTATAAAAAAATTGGAGGACCGTTGGACTAAGTGCATACGTCTAAAAGGAGATTATGTTGAAAAATAAAAAAGAAAAATAAAAAAAAAACCGTGTTTTCTTTGGTAGGCCGACTATTTATCAGCCCACCCTCGTATATTAATAATTACATATTCTTTATAAGATTTCAACTTTAACTGAAAACACTGATTGTAAGTCAGAAAATGTAGTTATCAAAGAGAAGTTGCTGAGAGGTAATTACATACTTTCGCAAAAAAGAGGACGGAGCAAGGTGTGGGACACTTTTGCGAGAATCGAGTGCGAAAATGGACAGGAGTTGGATGGCATAGTTGCTTGTAAAATGTGTTCCAACATTTATAAATTTAACAAGACAACATCCAACTTAGTCAAGCATAGATGCTACATGATGGCTAATCGCAAAAAAAATATTTGTCCTCAAGTTGAAGTAGATTCTGACACAAAAAAAAAGGGAACACAAATTGTTACTGAGTGGGTCGTAAAAAATGGACGATCCTTTAACATTATTAATGACTCAGGTCTAAAGAAACTAGCTCAGTTCCTTATTACAGTTGGTGCAAATTTTGGCGAGAACATAAATATAGAACATTTATTGCCTCGTCCAACTACGGTGTCACGAAACATTTCACAACTATATGCTTTCCACCTTGATGGTGTAAAAAAAGATGTGCAGAGGATTATAAATATTGGATACAGCCTTACCTCCGATATATGGACTGATAACTATTTGCGCACATCGTATTTGTCATTAACAATGCATTATATAACGGACGGAGCAATGACAAATCGTTTACTGGCAGTCAAATCAATGCAGGGAGTTTCATGCACTGGTAAATATACACATCTGATTAGTGACAGGCAATATTGAAAGAAAATATTTTTCAGGAGACAAGATCAAGGAGAAAATAAATAAAATTCTGCGTGAGTTCGGATGTAACATTGAAACTGATGACCCCATTATGGTGACCGACAGAGGATCCAACATGAAATCCGCATTCAAAGATTTCAATCATATTCATTGCGTCGATCACCTTTTGCACAACATAATTGAAAGCTATGTAAAAAGAGTCCCCTAGCTGCTGGATATGGTAAACCAGTGCAGTAAATTGGTCAAATATTTTAAGAAATCCGGCTTAAATGCAACCTTACCAATTTCTTTAAAGAGCTACTGCCCAACTCGGTGGAATACCGTGTATAATTTATTTAATTCGATTAAACATAATTGGATAGACATTTCAAACATGTTGCAAGCAAAGCAAGAAATTGACAGAATTGAGGATATTCACCTAAACGATTTATCATCAATTGTTTCCCTACTTGAACCATTTAAATCATGTTCAAAGACACTGGAGGGCAGTACCTATTCGACGTTACATTTAGCCATACCACATATAAACCATTTAAAAAAAGTATGCTTAATAGAAAATAATGACGTCGAAGTGATAAAGAAATGTAAATGTATGTTGTCCAATCTGCTAGAAACGGTCGTAATGACCAATTTATCCGCATTGCATTATATTGCAGTATTTTTATTTCCTCCAACAAATAAATTGTCCCAGTTTGATGAGGCAGAAAAAAAGGCAAACAATTGATGACTGTCGCGAAGTCATGAAACAGTTTTTAAACACTACATCTAATAATGCAGACTTATCAGTCAGTAAGACAGTAAACACAATTTTTGCGGATTATATTCAACCTTGCCAAAATGGGTCCTTTGACCAAATGGACATAGAAATCCAATGTTATAAAAATGTGAACATTTCATTTAGCGATGAATTTAACGTTTTGCAATGGTGGGACAGCAATAAGGAACCATCAGCTCCCGCAAGCAGCGCGGCATCCGAAAGGGTATTTTCAGTTGCAAAAAATTTAATACCTGACAAACGCTGTAAAATTGCACAACAAGATGATATGGTGAATAAAATCATGTTTTTGCATTCTAATATTGATAATATTTATTTTAATTTGTTAGACATTTAGATATTTAGTCATAATAAGTGAAAATGTATGAATAAACATTAGATTTATGTTTTTTAGTTTTTATAAAATGATAATGTATGAATAAACATTAAAATTATGATTTTTTAGTTTACATAAAATAAGGACAATAATTATAATAATAATTATAATAATTACATTGCCAGACATTAAATGAAATAAATACATGAATATGAATACTAAAACAATCAGTCTATTTTATTAAAAACAAACTTAATAGTCATCTTTTTAATTGTATTTATTTTTTTTAATCACTAACAAAACTGGTGGATTAATTAAGTTTTCATAAAAAATGTTCAATTAAAGTAAAGTATTATTTGGGCCTCTTGATTTGTTTTTTACTAAATTTCTTCAAAATTGTATTATGTTTATTATTTTATATATGTACATACTTAGGGTAACGCTGTACACGCGCTTCATACTACTATGCACTAGTAAATAGTAGTGTACACTGTACATGGTCTGTTCAGTGTGTACACATAGCATAGCATACGATTATGTGTGTGCAATACATACAGCCATAAGTACAAGAATATGTGAAAAAAATATTATTAAAAAAAGTTTTGCATTTGTAAATTTTTATACAGATTGTCATATGGTTTCGGATAATAATAACAACAATGATGACCCCTATCAGAAGTTGGGGAATCTGTTGACGATTTTGATACCAATGTTTTGAGCTGGCTTAAGAGATACCCTACATTTCTATACATAAATCGGTAGCAATTGGTAAGGAAATATATACATTTACTTGTGATAAACATGTTTACATATCTTTTTTCTCAATTTATTCATTTCAGGATGTGAACTCAATATGGCGGATACTTTCCCATAGGAGCAGGGTAACTTTGATTGGTCAGCTCCCTTAACTTCAAATACTTGGCATGCAGAAACAAATGGTAATTTAATTTACAAAATATTGGTTTTTATTTTTATTAATTATATAATATAATAAATAATATAATTGAATAAACTATATAATTCAACAAGGGATAAAGACTATTCCGCTTGAGCCGCAGTGGAGTTTTGCGCTACGCTTTAGTTACACTTGGAAATTGAACTATAAGCGAATAAATGACACGTCTCGACCTCAGGTTCCTGCCATTATTTTGTTATTGTATATGTAACATACTTATTGTACTATTTGTTCTTTTAGCTTAAAATAAAAAAATATTTTAAAAGTATATTAAGCCCTGTTTAATTCTAGTACAAAAATATTTAAATTAAATATGTACCATATTTAATGTATCAAATATATTACATATTTAATTTAAAGTTGAACAATATCAGTATTAAATATGAAAAAAAAACTGAATTCTTAATATTACCATATTTAATTGAAATATGTGTACTGTTTAGTTCCAATATCATTCATATTTGAATATAATATGAAAATATTAACTTTGATTATTAAAAGGTTGAATTTAAGTATGATACATATTGAAATTAAACATATTTTATACTTAATTTAATGACAAAAATATTGAAATGTAATATGAAACGTATTTGAATTTAATATGGTTTAATATTTAAATTGAATATGATTCCACTTTAATATTAATATGTTCATATTACAACACAGATTTAAGTGAACACACTTTGAATCAACTACAAAAATATGTGGTGATAAATCATTCGTAAAAATATTTTAATCAAAGTGTATATAGTGAGATTTACATTGTTTTTTTTCTTTGTGTATACAGACAAGCCCGCTTCAATTGACGCATTGAAAGACAACATTGAAGCATTTATTCGTGAGATACCGGCAGAAATGTTGGAAAGAGTATGCCAAAATTGAACTAAGCGGATGGACCATTTGAGGCGCAGTCACGGTCAACATTTGCATGAAATAATCTTCAAACATTAAATTATATGGACCGTATATGGACCGATTCAAATATAGATTTCATGAATTTTTCTGAATTTTATGTGTTGTTTTTTTGTGATAATAAAGAACCGCATTTTCCTTGCATGCGTTACGCTTCTCCGATGTCCACATGGGAATCAAGTCTGCATTTTTGAATTTTAGGTTATGATCAATTAATACAAATTTAAAGAATTGTGTTTAAATGTGGCAATCTCTACTAAAAACATTTTAAGAAGAATTCATTACCTTACAACACCCAATAGGTTTCAAGGTGGGACTCACTTATTATATCTTTTTAAAATTGAGTTTTCTTTATCAATTCTGATACGTATATGTTAAAGGGCTCACTTTAACCTATAATTACGAAGACATCACAGCTACTTTACTTTCACAACACAAATCACGTATTACAAATCCCACTGATTAGCATTCATCACAAAAATTGTATGTTATAATAGACTTTTTCAATTTATGACAAATATTCAAAACGCATTCAAATTGGCGCTTATACACTCCAAGTGCTTTTTTGTAACAACAGCTGTGTTCAACAGCTGATTTCGGGAAAGTGTCGCCATCTACAGAAGTTTCTGGTAAGCAACTTTGGTGATCACACTTTTTCTAATGTAGCGCCATCAAATTCTTGTTAGTATCTTAAATTTAAAAAAATGATTTTTAATTCTAATCAAAAATATGCGTTGATTGATACTTCAATCACCCAAATCCAATAACTGGTTTAAAAGATAATTAAATTTAAAATTTTTTGTGGACTTCTTAAAATGAGATGAAAAGTCAGATTTTCTGTTTGTTTGTTTGTATCAAAGCGCTAAAAAACCTTAGATGTAATAATGGGGATTTATTCCATTTAAAAAATCCAGAAATGTTTTTTCTGCGAATTTTTAAATTTCCCGCTGGCTTAGCGGGAAAACGCTATTTACAAATTGACATTCGGCACTGCGCAAAAATTATGTACAAAAAAGCTCACCCTTTTTGTACACAAGTATGTGTATTATTTTAATTTCGTTAGTCACAAAATGGGATATCAGAAAATTTGGGGATACATTTAAAAAAAAATTTCGAAAATATCTTTGCTTATATTTTTAACGATTTTTTTAAATTTTCTAAAAAATATCTTTTTTTGCACATTTTCCTTCTTTTTATACAAAATTTTTTTTAATCGTCCCATACAAAAAATCGTTAAAAATATAAGCAAAGATATTTATACCCGTTACTTATAAAAAATAAGTATAAGGGTACATTGTGTTCGTTGGAATGTATGTAACAGGGAGAAGGTGGCATCTCCGACCCTATAAAGTATATATATTCTTGATCAGCATCAATACCTGAGTCGATATAGCCATGTGTGTCTGTCCGTCTGTATGAAAAAAAGCATCTCAGAGACCATAAGAGATAGAGATACCAAACTTTTACTAAAAGACTTCTATATACCCCACACAGATCAAGTTTGTTTCAAATTTAAGCCACGCCCCCATCTGCCCCCGCAAATAGCGATAAACCGTCTGAACAAAGAAATATCAGAGACTAAAAAAGATAGAGTAACCAAATTTGGCACACAGATTTAAATATACCTAACGCAGAACAAGTTTGTTTCAAAATTAATCCACGTCCCCCTCCGCCCTATTATCCCACTGAATCACATTAAGATGGGACAAGTAGAACGACAGTTATGGCAAATTAAAGTTTTCAGAGCAAAACAAGTATTTTCTTTAAAGTACTTTTTAATATCATATGATCATACATAAATTCAACAATTTCAAAGTTGTATATCATTCAAACGGCATTTAGAAGACCTTTCCATTGATACCAAAATGTTAATGGAGTAACTTGAAATAGCGAAGTAAATTAACTTTAATTTTGTGTTAATACTTTTGACCACTCCTGTATATTATCATTGGGTTTCCTGGAACAATCATTCATTCAGATAGTCACGCCCATGCGACAGTTGCTGCTGACATTGCTTGGCGAACATCTGGAAGGCCAATAATATTTATTGCCACACCGCACGTCCTGCAAACAGTTCACATTTTTCGGCCTCTTAGCACCGAACAATTTGTCAGCAACTGTAGATTGTGACTGTTGAATCCAATAAATTTTAGGTTGTTGTAGAATGGGCGAGTGTCCGTCATTAAATTAACGCTAATTTGTTTAGTGGCATCTTGGGAGACATTGAAATAGATAGAGTCAACAAAAATGGTCCAAAGTCGTACAACGCACAATGTAGCGACTTCTTAATTTAAGTGTTTGCGTGTGAATTATGTGACATTCAAAATTTCGACAGTCATTTAAATTGTCATATATTGCACACAGCTGCTGTTGATGAATCTTTTAAATCAATAGCTATTACATTCATATACTCAAAAGGCAAGCAAAATACACAAAACAATTAGCTTTGTTATAATACCTCAGGAAGCAATAATTACTACTGGCCTTTAATCTAATATCCGATCAATGTGCTCAGACATACACGCTCACAGATATGTGTAGATTCAAACAGGTATACGAATAGTTGCTTCCCTGGTACCCGCTCCAGCCAAGACACTATGCGACATGCCTTTATATATGCATTACATGAATTGTGATTGTCTAAGTGCTAATGCATTTTTGGCATGCAAATCTCACATGAAATGTGTGTTTTCCGACTGGGAGTCAGTTAGTGAGTTTAAGCTAAGCGGCGGCAAAATTGTTAGAAGTAAATTGAAGCTTAATATTTATGTATCCGCTATGACATCAAACTTCCCATAGGTGTTTAGCTAAATGATATACTTAGTTTAGTAGAATTTATACATTTATAATCTATACGATTTTTAAGTTATCTTGAACTCTTAAATGGCCCTCCATGATAAATTTAAAAATTAAAATTTAGTCACAAATGAATTAACTGATAATATCCTGTGTCCAGATGATAGGGCTATTACAAGAAGGGTGCAAGCCCCCAAAATTTCGGCCAATGTTCGGTTCGATGGTTCGAGCCATAGACCATGATTGAGACTCGGTTCGCAAACCATTTTATATACCTCCTATGTCCAAGGTTTGGGTTCCCAACGATATATAGAACATATCTGTAGCTTTTGCGGTTTGGAAACGGCGGGGGCTTCCAATTTGACGGGAAATAGCGTTTTCTCGCTAAACTAGCGGAAAATGCTCTAGATTTTCGAACAGGAATAAATCCCCATCATTACATATAAGCATTTTTAGCGCTTTGATACAAACAAACAGACAGACAAACAATCTGACTTTTCATCTCATTATGAGAATTCCACTTAAAATTTGATTATCTTTTAAACTAGTTGTCGAATTTGAGTGATCAAGCTATCAATCAACACGTATTTTTGATAAGAATTTTTTTAAAAATAAAAATTTTACCATTATCTGCAATCATTTTAATTTTTTCCCTCCCACTTACACCCCATACACACATTGTAATATAGGACTAAATATTTCGATCGGTAGGTATATAACTCGATCTGATCGGACATTTATAGCAAATTTTCCATATTAGCTGAATATATAGCTAAAAAAAAATCAAGGATTCCAGGCTAAAATCAATCCAACCCGGTGTCAGAAGTACGGTAATCCCGGTTAATCCTGCCATTCTTAAAATAAGCGCTATTTTAGCCTTAATTTGGCATCCTGCCCCCATTTGCCTTAAATGGGACCATTATATCATATAGCCTCCCTAGAGACGCTCAGTCGAAAATCAAGTTATATTTTAACCAAACTGATAGAATATGTATTTACGTTGGTGTTATATATCCTGCCCAAACTTGGTTCAGATCGGTTTCCTATATCATATAGCTGTAATAGGAACAATCTGTCGAAAATTAACTTTCAGTACAGATTACCTGGGCTTAGGGTATCCTACTGTCAATCATGCTCGACAGTTGCCTTCCACTTGTTTGTATTTGTTTTTGTGTCTGTGAATGTTTGAGTGTGTATGTGTGTTCGTTTGTCTGTCGGTCTATTTGAACGTTTCGATTTTAGAGACTATAAAAGCTAATGACTTCAAACTTGGTATGTAAGTTCCTTGATGGCGTACGCATATCAATATTTTTAGACCCCGTACTTAAAAAAAGTACAGGGGTCTATTGGGTTTGTTTTAACGAAAATGTGCGTAACAGGCAGAAGGAGGCGTGGCAGACCCTATAAAGTATATATATTCTTGATCAGCATCAATAGCCGAGTCGATATAGCAATGTCCGTTTGTCTGTCTGTCCGTCTGTTTGTCTGTCTGTATGAACACCTAGATCTCAGAGACTATAAGAGCTAGAGACACCAAACTTGGTATGCAGGTTCGTCTATATTGCAAGCAGATCAAGTTTGTTTCAAAATTTTTCCCCCTTTACCGCCTAAAAATTGACATAGAAAATTTCATACCCAAATTATAAAAGCAATTTAAAAGCTAGAGATTCAAGAATTTGTATAGACGAAGTGAAAAGTGTACTAGATTTTTGCTGAAAATTTCATTCCGATCGGACAGTAAATAGCCAAGATATTCAAGCTATAAATTTTGCTGTTTCGATGATGGAGCGTTGGCAGTTATTAAAATTTGAGTAACTTCATAACATGAAAATTGAGTTAACATATTATATAACAAATTGGCGTCTGATCAGTCATGGGCTTTTGTGGCGTAGTGTGATGAGTTGCAGCGCTAAGGATATGGTTGGTCAGCCGGTCGTGGGTTCGAACCCTGCAAGGGACGTGTTTTTTTTTAATTCAATAATTTTGCTTTGACATTCAATTTGTATTTATTAATGTTATGACAACATATAATATTAACATTTAGTGTTATTAAACATTTTTAAAATAATTAAATAGACTACTGTAAAACCAATATGGCAATTTGGCATCCTGTACACAACACCATGTATGGCTCAATTGGTTAAGCCATCGAAGTTTTAAGCTTTCTTTAAAATTAGGTCGTGGGTTCGATTCCCGGCTCCATCAACAATTATTTTTTTATTTTATAGTTTTTGTTAAAATTTTTTGTTTCTTTGATAATTTTGTTTTGTCGTGTACATTAACATTTTAAACACACATATATGTGTTTTATACATATGCATGTGTGTTTTCTTAACAAAAACTCGGAAATGATCATTTCGCTTGGAAAAAATCAAGTCTATAAGATATGTATCTTAACCAAACTAACAGCATTTGCATGTGGGTTATTTTTTTAACTCATGACCGAAGTTGGTGCAAATCGGACAACTATATCATAGAGCTCCCATTGGAGGAATCTATATTATCATATAGCTGTAATAGGACCGATCGGTCGAAAATCAGATTTTAGTATGAAAAACTTATTTGTTCAATGAGATATCGTAACCAAACTGATATAATATGCATTTGAGTTAGTGTTATACAGCCTTACCGAAATTGGACCAAATCGTTACACTATATAATATAGCGGTCATAGGACAGATCGTGCGAAAATCAAGTCTTAGTATTGTAAGTGAAACATTTTTAACCATAGTAAGTACGGGGTCTCCGACAGTCGAGTATGCTCGAGCCCCCTAGTTTGAATATCATAGGTTAGGTATGATTATCTTCTTGGTTTATGATATTTCCTAACCAATCTGACAAAATATTCATCTTTGCTGGTTTTATACATCCTGACCAGACTTAAGTTAAATTGGTCCACAATGCCACTAGAACAATGATCGTGATTCAATTTTTTGTATAAAATTTAGCTTTGGATGTGTGCATATATGTATTTATGACTGTCTACCTGTGTGTATCAAGCCCCAAAATATCTGATATCCAATTTTGTGACGAACGCGCTGTTTTCGTCACTAGCGCGAACTTCCGTTCGCAGTGATGTATTATTTTGTATTTGTATGAATTTATGTATATATGTGTGTTTTTATGTTTGTATGTGTGTGTATGTACGCGTGCATGAGTGTACTTATTTTGGACATTAATTTTTTTTTATCAAAAATAATGATTATGGTGTAAGTTTTATTAAATTACTCAAAACTAATGATTATTATTTATAAACAATTTAAATATAATCATTACCAAGTAATTTTTATAATATAACTCTTTTTTAGCTTTTTTTTTTTTTAGCTTTTTTTACTTTAAAATTCAAGGAAAACTGGAAAAAACTTCTAAACTGGGGTTTTAATTTTTTTTTAGCAAAGCTGCATTAATTGAACGTCGTGTAAGACATAATACATTTAAATCTATGGAGAAACGGCGATTTATTTATATATATATATCTTATATCAAGGCATGATTTTGTCGATTTTGATGACTTCCTTGTAGAGCGGCATGACCTTTAGTATGAAAATTTTTGGTGTATTTTGAGATATCCTAACCAAACTCACAGGAAATCAATTTGATGTTGTTTTTCGCATAATGACCAAAGTTGGTTCAAATCGGTCGACTATATCATATAGCTGCCATAGAAACGATCGGTAGAAAATCAAGTGCTAGTACGAAAAGTTCTGTTGTTTCTTGAGATATATCAAACAGTCTTACAGGTTGTGTATCTTATAATGTGTTTTATATCCCTACCAAATTTGATTCAAATCGGTTCACTATTCAATAGGAACGATCGGTTGAAAATCCACCTTTAGTATGAAAAACTTTCTTATATTTTAACAAATTTCAACCAAAATCACAAAATGCGTTTGTTTTGTTTTCTTATATATCTTTACCAAAATTGGTTCAAATCTGTCCACTATATCATATAGCTGTCATAGGACCGATCGGTGTAAGATTAAGCTTTAGTGTGAAAAACATTTTTTGTTTTTTGAGATATTTTAACTTAGTTGGTAGAATATGCATTTATGATGGTCTTACGCATTCTAACCGAAGTTGGTTCAAATCGGTTCACTATATCATATAGCAGCCATAATACCGATCGGTGCAAAAACAAGTTTTAGTATAAAAAACTTTTTTATTTTTGGAGATATCTTAATCAAACTCATGAATTACGTTAGTTTAATTGCCCCTTATATTCTTATAATATTTGGTTGAAATCGGACCACTATATCATATAGCTGCCATATGAACGATCGATACGGTCGAACGGTCGATAAACTACCTTTAGTATGAACAACTTTTTTATTTTTTAAGTTATCTGTACCAAACTTACAAATTAAGAATTTTGTATAGTCTTGTACAACCTCTCCAAATTTGGTTGGAATCAGACCACTATAACATATAGCTGCCATGGGACCGTTCAGTCGAAAATCCACCTTTGCGTCAAAATTCTTTCATTGTTTATATGCTAATAACTTAGTCATTCTCCCATAGATTTTAACGGTAAACATACTAAACGATGGGTAATTAACATAGCTATATATATAGATTCAAATTTAATAGTTCAGATGACCATCTTAAATGCATATTCAGTCAGTTTAGTTCAAAACCCCAGTTTTTTCGAGTTTTCCTTGAAGTTTAAATTAAATAAAGCTAAAAAAAAGGCTTAAAAAAACAACATTTTCTTAATTCAAAAATTGATAGCTTGTAAACTACTGACTTTAATCTTAGACTGTGAATAAATGAATTATAGGTATATTCATTAGCTTTCAGGAAAAGTAAAGCTTTTGAATATCGTTTTGTTCTTCCTTGTCAGGATAATCGACAGGTTAGTACTACAAAATAAAAATATTTGAAAAAAAGTCTAATGAACAATACTTTATTCAACAGAGGGCTCCTCCTTGGTATATCTGACCGTATGGTAACGCTCAGACTATTCGGGTAAACTATACCTACAACATACGCTATTTCCCATCCCAAATTTTTTTTTGATTTTAGACCCCGTTCTTAAAAAAAGTACAGGGGTCTATTGGTTTTGTTTTAACGAAAATGTGCGTAACAGGCAGAAGGAGTCGTGACAGACCCTATAAAGTGTATATATACTTGATTAGCATCAATAGCCAAGTCGATATAGCAATGTCCGTCTGTCCTGACGTCTGTATGAACACCTATATCTCAAAGAGCTAGAGACACCAAACTTGGTATGTAGGTTCCTCTATATTGCAAGCAGAAGAATTTTGTTTCAAAATTCAGCCACGCCCCCTTTGTCGCCCTCAAATCGAAAATCAAAATTTCATATCCAACTATAAAAACAATTTGAAAGCTAGTGACACCAAACTAAGTATGTAGATTCCTCTACATTGCAGGCATATCAAGTTTGTTTCTTTTTTGGATCGGACTAGTGGTAGCTGCCATAGGACCGATCAGGTGAAAATCAACTCTTAGTATGAAATAATTTTTAGTTTTGTATGATATCTTAACCAAACTAATAAAATATGCATATAACTTTGTTTTATATATCCTGTCCATAGTTGGCTCAAATCGGACCACTATATCATATAGCTGATATAGGACTGATCGGGCGAAAATTTCATCGAGATCGGTTAATAAACACAGA
Source organism: Drosophila phalerata (assembly GCA_951394115.2). NCBI lineage: Eukaryota > Metazoa > Arthropoda > Insecta > Diptera > Drosophilidae > Drosophila > Drosophila phalerata. The sequence continues at coordinate 4,588,703 of OX596008.2, read as the reverse complement.
AAAAGAAAAGAAAAAAATATGATATATGGAGGTCATATACCTGGATTTCAGAGACTATAAGAGATAGAGCTACCAAATCTGGTGACAATACTGCTATGTTGAGCACTCAGATCAAGTTTGCGTTAGAGTTTTGCCACACCCACCAATTTTCCTGTAATCGACAAAAAACTTAAATATCCAATTTAATAGATAGATTTTAAATTCAGCACGCGTATAGATTTGCATCATAATGATGTATACTGAATTTCATTGCGATCGGATAATAAACAACGAATATATTGAGTTAATAAATTTCGCTTTGCACGCCGTGGTGCGCAAAGTCTGGAGGGGTAGGGGTAACAGCAGGTACACATGTTCCGAAGAACTTGTGGGATGGCTCGGAGGGGGCTTAGCTGAGGCAACCAGGCGGAGCGCGGGTTGCGGATAGCGAACGGCCATCCTTCGGGGAGGTTAACTTCGAATTGCGAGCTTACCTCGTAATAAGCAGTCCCGGACAAACAGCGGGTACGATACTGCTCATCGTACTGACAAGGCGTTTGTGTTGCGGCCTTCAAAGCATAGCCTCACACACCCCTGTGCCGAGAGACAGCCTGGCTAGGGGCCCGTGTTAAAAACAAGCTCAGTCGCTAACGGTGGGCTCAGGCAAGTGGCCTAACCAGCCTTATCCGGGCATGCGGACCTCTGCTCGGATGGACCTCATCCTTGTCGCGCTACTCGTGGGACCAAAAGGATGGGAAAACAAAATGTAAAGTTACCGCAGGACTGCCATGCGGAAGTGTCGCGAGGCACTTCGAGGACCGTCTCCTGGACAGGGAGCGGCCCTCCAACGTGGTAGACTTACCTCCACGTAGCCAAGCTCCGGCTTCAAATAGGAGAGTACCACAGGCACAGCAAAGACAACCCTGTCTGCCAGCAACACGGCATACGCAAGGGAGCACCGTCGGACCCTCTCGACCGATGCGTCCCGCGCTAGCCGCGGATAGACGGCAAGGCCAGCAACGGCCACCGTCGAAGAAGGACCTCCTGCCAGGTCTAGGAGAACCGGGTGGACGAGATGACCCCCACAGACGTAATCTCTGTGGATCAAGGGTCAAATGGTACATTCGGTACCTACAGCAGGGGATGTCGCAGGAGGATGCGCTGGCCAAGACCAGCGACCACCCAAGGTAGGGCACCAGCCCACAAAAGATCTAGCAGTACGCTGACACCGCCAACCGATACCCCCAAAAGGGTACGCGCGGCGGGGCCAAGTGATGCACAAGGATCTGGAGTGGCCACACCTACCGGAACAGAGCGGAAGTACGTTACAAAGGCGCACCATGGCACTCCGTCCACTCCATGGCGTCCACCGAGCATCGCGCGTCCTACGCGTCTGTCGCGAAAAAGGTGAAAGTGGCCGTGTTACCTGCGGACTACCCCCAGGCAATTTTCAGTCACGGGGACCTGTCCGCGCTTGAGGAGGCAATCCTGGATGAAGTCATACTAACAGGATGGGACACTGCTGTCTCTTTCTCTGGCATCCATTTCCGGGTTGGACACCTGGTTATCGACTGCACGGATGAAAATTCGGCAGACTGGCTGATGACTGTAGCGTCGAGGCTACATTCATGGAAGGGCGTACCCCTTTATTGTAGAATGGGGAATGACATCCCGTCACTCCACAACATTACCATCTACTGCCCGAAAAGTGCGGATCGGTCAACCGAATCCTTGTTGATTATGCTGAGGAATCAGAACAAGATCGAGACCGACGCATGGTGGATAATTTCAAGAAGGAATGAAGGAGGAGGAGCCCTGATGGTACTTGGCATCGATGAGATGGCCAAAGACGACATTGTGTCGAGGGGCCACCAACTTTTTTCCGTTACGGGACAATACCTGTAAGCGGATTAAAGAAGTTGGCGGAGAAGGCTGGATCAAGGACGTCCACATCCGCTGGAGACAATCCACCTGCAACGGACATGAAAATATATCCTGTGGCTGTCAGCGAGCCCAGTGTCCAACTGGCAGATCCCACCAATCCGTTGGAGGATCTGGCCGAGGATGAGGACCTGGCGGAGTTGACGCTAGACCCCGCTACGGACCAGAAGATAGAGGATCAGATGGCCATGTCGTCCCAGGAGTTGTCGGACGAGCTGGAAGGAGCGGACGTCACCCTGACGACACGCGGTGACGAGCCAGACTCCCGACCCCCTCGTCATGTGAAATGGAGCCGCTGCTTTAGTGCAATGACGCAAGTCATCAGCACTAAGCTAGCCCAGGTGAACATTCACCGTGCAAAGGCGGGCTCGGCCGTCCTAGCCAGAATGTTCACCAAACACCACCTTGGTCTAGCCCTTGTACAGGAGCCGTGGCATAACAACGGCATCAGAGGCCTGTACACAGCGGACTCAAAGGTAATCGGGGACGTAGCCTGCCCGCCAACGGAAGTCAGCAGACTGGTTGAACACTGCGTCCGGGAGAAGCTTCCTCTCATCATCGGGTGCGATGCCAACGCACATCACGAGGTATGGAGCAGCACCGACACCAACATGAGAGGTGAGTACCTTCTTGACTTTATATTTAGATATAGCTTATTATAATAAGTTACATAATTATATAAGAACGGGCACACCCCGATCATCACTGGAACTAGAGAGAGTTGTAGGCAACCTAAGCAGTAGCATAGTAAATGCCTTTGAAGAAAGCTGTCCTCTTGTAAGGAAGCGCAAAGAAACAGATGCCCCATGGTGGAGTGACAGCCTTGAAATGCTAAGACTCACCACCCGCCGTCTCTTCAACAGAGCGAAGAGAGACGGAACATGGGGTTTATACCGTGAAAGCCTTACCTCCTACAACAAGGAGATTAGAAAGGCCAAACGGAAGAACTATCGCGACTTCTGCGAAAGTATTGAAAGTACGACTGAATGTGCACGGCTTCACAAGGCACTGTCCAAACGTACACCAGAGGCAAGCTTAGCTTTGAAACGGAGGGATGGCACCTGTGTGTCGATCTCAACTTTAAACGCAACTATCGGAATAGAGACATAGCTATTCTGTCCGATAGCCAATCCGCACTAAATGCACTCGATAAGGCGAAGGTTACGTCTAAAGTAGTGCACGAAGTGAAGAAGCAAGCCCCTAATAAGTCCTGAACCGTTTTGTGGAATAGGAAGACATACAATCCGGGAGTACCTACGTAAAGAGGAGAGGCGACTGCAGCAGTCGCACTGGGAGAATAACCCAGGTCTCAGGCAAGCCAAACACCTCCTAGGTAACTACAACCAAAAACGGTTCAAACAAGTAATCACCTTAGGAAAGAATAGACTCAGGCTACTCACCGGTCTACTGGCAGGGCACTGTAGACTGAGAAGTCACCTATCCAAACTAGGAATCGTAAGCAACGGAACCTGCCGTTTCTGCAACTTCGAGGAAGAATCCTCAATACATGTTCTTGCCGAATGTACTGCTCTATCCAGACGCAGATGTAGTTTTCTTGGGAAACATGTCCTACAGTTTAGGGACATTGCTGATCTCAATCCGACAAAAATTCTCGACTTCGTACGAGAAACCAGATTGATGAACGAGCTATAGATTCAGAAGGGGGCACAATAGATCCAAGGGGTCGCATTGTAGGTTTCCCCACTTTAATAATAATAAATAATAACACATGTTATGTTAATGTTATAATAACATAATATAATTTTAGCTATAAATTTTACATCAATGTTATATTAACATAGTATAATTTACTTTAGACATATTATATGATTGTTATGTTAATTAATTTTATGTAAATCTGGTTATCTGGTAAAAGTCGAAAAAAAAAGTCGACAAAAAATTTACATTCGGCACTGCGCAAAAATTAATTTTTATGTACATAAAAGCTCACCCTTTTTTGTGCACATTGCAAATTGTCAATTATTTTTTGTAATAATTAATATTGTTATTTATAATTTTTATACGTATTATTTTAATTTCGTTCGTCACAAATTTTGATATAAGAAATTTTGGGGCTAGAATATGCAGTCGGCACTAACTTGAAAACTGAATTGTTGACCAGCTATACAACCGATCTTTATGTTTTTGGTTTTATATGAAAAGTAAGTTTGGTTCTGATATAATGCAGGAGAAATAAGTCTAGTCATTTGTTTACTTTTTATCCCAGCAAAGTTATAGGTCGGCAAAAACCCTCGACTGAACCCTCCACGAGGGTGCCGACTGGAAATAACACTCCAATGATTCCTCTGGGAACTGGTGTTAGCCAAGACACTTGTCGAAGACATGTAGAATGGCTCCTCAATAGTCTTAATGCATGCCTGAAGCTCCTGTCATGGTCTGAGGTAACGAGGGCTGGACTAAGGTGTCATGCGACCCGTGCCGATAGTCAGCCTGGCTGGGGGCTCTTACCAAAAATAGCCCAGTCGTAAACGGAGCGGCCGGATACCTGGCGCCCTCCGGACGTGATAGCCTTACCTGAATAGTGCGGATCTCTGTGCAGGCGGACCACCCTTTCTCCGCAACTCGTGGGAATCAAAACATGAACTCAATAAAAAATAAAAACACAAACAAAAACAATAACAAAAACATAAAAAATAAAAAACCACAAAAATAACAAAACAATAACGACGACGGAATCGCAGGTACTTCGTCTTCGGCAGAGGCAGGGGCTTCAAAGCCTGGCCAAAGCCTAACACAGACGCCGGAGATGGTCACCATGCCAGCCGGTGGACCTTGCGAAGCTGGTCCAAGCAAACCCGTTTTCCACCCGGGCCTTGGGGTAGATGGAGTGATTCCACCATCTCCTGTCACCAAGGAGGCACAGCAGAGCACTAGTGTGGCAGTGCCACCTTCAGGTGCAGGTGTGATGGGGAAACCTCCAACAGCCAGCGTCGCAAGGAACCTCATATGCTTAGAAAAGAAGTGCTGGCAACATCCTTCAGCGTCAAAACGCGGGAGCAGAGGCCAGTACTTCAGCGGAGTGGCTGGAGAAGGTGGCATGGGCCAAGAGTGTGCTTCCCGCCTACAGCGAGCAGGCACCTAGGGCGCAAGCACAGGCTCAGGACAAGAGGCAACGCTCTCAGGAGACTCCTGGCCCATCTGCCAAGAAGTCGAGGGTTCAGATGAGCAAATCCTTCGCCCAAATCGCCAAGGAAAGCATCCTCATTGAGGTCGTTGACCGAGGTGATTCGGGCGGGAGAATTCCCAGGAACAAGTGGAAGTGGGTGGAGACGGCACTGGCCATCCGCTGCTTCGAGATGCTGGAGCAGGAACCTGGACCACGGATGGTACCAGGGAAGCGTAAAGGTTATAGCTTGCGACGATGACAGATCTGCAGAGCTCTACAGAGCGGCAGTCTCAAATATCGACGAGGTATATCCAGGAGCCAAATTGGAGGCTGTTAAGTGAAGCGATATTCCAGTCCGGCCCAGGGCCAGATTGTGGATTCCATCCTCCATTAAGGAACCGGAGAGAATCGTAAAGATGCTCCAACGTTGCAACCCGAGTCTCCCCACTCACGACTGGAAAGTTGTGAAGGTAGAGGAGATGAAGGGACCAACGAACCAGGTCGTAATCATTCTTAATAAAGAATCGCTCGCCCCAATTGAGGCCGCTGGTAACGAGCTAAACTTCGGTTTCAGTTCTGTTTCCATCCGGGTCTACAGATCGGATACCGCGGCCGGGAATGATCCTTCCGACACGCCAGTAGAGGAGGATATAACGGCAGAGCCAGAGGATCCGGAGCATAGCGACGCTGAACACGGCTATACTCCGATGCGTCCACCATAACGCGGGACCTCAAGGCACTGTGCCAAATGGGTGTAGGAGAGGCCACCTCTGATGTAGCGTCAGACGACGAGGACGCGAACGTTACAGTGGTGGAGGGACCGTCTTCAGATTTCTGTAAAGATTCTGCAGATAAACCTCCACCACTGTAAAGCAGCCTTCGCTGCGCTGCTACTCCGTCTGGCTGGAGCCGGAGTCGACATCGTCCCAGTCCAGGAACCTTGATTGATTGGTGGTAAGGTTTCTGGACTAGGGTCACCAGACTACAAGCTAGTAGTTGCTGAAACACAAGGTAAAACCCGTACCTGCATTCTTGCCAAAAAACACATGAGTATTTTCTTGCTTCATAATTTTAGCAATGAGGACAATACGGCAGAACTCCAGTCAGCTCCGATAAGGTTGCTGTCCTGCTATATGGCCTACGACCACCCGGGCCCTCCTCCAGAAGACGTCACGAGAAGTCTAATAAAAGACTGCGAAACGTGAAGTATAAACCTTATCATTGGATGCGATGCCACACCATACCCATTGGGGTAGCACAAATACAAACACAAGGGGCGAGTCACTCCTAAACTATTTCCTCAGCACTAACCTAGTTTTAGGCAACAAAGGTTGTGAACCTACTTGTATAATCAAGGACAGGACGGAGGTCATTGACCTTACCCTAGTATCCTATCTCCTATATGATCTAATCAGAGACTGGAAAGTGGCAGACGATCACTACTTCTCTGATCACAGATACATCGAATTCTCCCTCAACTTGAGGCACTCTAAACCAATACCCTTTACCAATTTGAGAAAGACCAAATGGCCAATATTCACTGGTGTCCTTAAAAAGGCTATCGCAGAGGTAGCACCAGAAGGACTTCACTCCACAGAGCGACTAAGTTACCTTGTAAAAACCTTTACTGAGGCTTGCAACTCGGCCTTCAGGGCAGCATGTCCCATCAGCAGACCTAAAAGGGGAAGGAAACCACCATGGTGGAATCCCAACCTACAAGAACTTCGCAAGAGCTCGAGAAACCTTTTCAATGAAGCCAAGGCTGTTAACACAGAAGAATCTTGGCTCAATTACAAACACGCCCTATTAACATATAAAAAGGCGACACGACAAGCCAAAAGAGATTCATGGAGAGCTTTCTGCTCTGACATAGAATCAACACCGGACGCGGCCAGACTGAGGAAGATTTTATCGAAATCTGCCCCCACACTAGGATACCTCAAAAAAGAGGATGACACCTGGACTACATCAAGCGAAGAGTCGCTCGATGTGCTCCTAAAAAAGCACTTTCCAGGCTGCAAAGCAACCAATCAGGGTAGATACCAAACCCTAACTGAGGTGCCAATCAGCCCCTCTCTACTAAGCAAACGCAACATAACTATAAACAGCTTTAAACCGTACAATTCACCTGGACCAGACGGCATTTTTCCTGCTCAACTACAACAAGCAGGAGACACTGCCATAAACTGGCTACAATCTATCTTTCTAGAAGTTCTCAAAACTGGCCATATCCCTGACGCATGGCGAGTCTCTAAAATAGTTTTAATACCAAAAGCTGGCAAATCATCCCATACGACAGCAAAAGACCAATCAGCCTGTCGTCATTTATGCTCAAAACCTTCGAGCGGCTCTTGGCTCTTTATCTAAGAGCATCCATTCCCCCCATCTCTTGTCTTATTCTCAACATGCATATCGGAAAGGCAAATCGACGGAAACAGCTTTGCACTCCGTAGTCGCCACTATAGAAAAATCCCTTTCGCTCACTGAATACTTCCTCATAGCCTTCCTAGACATCGAGGGAGATTTTAACAACGTCGTCCCGGAAGCTATCACTGGAGCACTGACAAACTTGGGGATTGAAAGCCGGCTAGTGGGACTCATCGACCAATAGCTCACATGCAGGGTCGTAACGTCCACACTTGGCTCTTCAACACTCACCAGGTTCGTCAGTAGGGGAACACCTCAAGGAGAGGTTCTATCTCCTCTTTTATGGAACCTAGCGGTCAACAGGCTGTTATGCGACATAGAGGGTGGAGGCTGCCAGGTGGTTGCCTACGCGGACGACGTAGCACTTATTTTCACGGGAAAATTCCCTCAAACACTATGCGACTTGATGTCAGTCAAGCTACAAAAACTGGTCACCTGGGCCAATGAGTGTGGCCTGGGAGTAAATCCAGCCAAAACGGAACTTGTACTTTTCTCTAGAAAATACAAAATCCCAACACATGTTCCGAAGAACTTGTGGGATGGCTCGGAGGGGGCTTAGCTGAGGCAACCAGGCGGAGCGCGGGTTGCGGATAGCGAACGGCCATCCTTCGGGGAGGTTAACTTCGAATTGCGAGCTTACCTCGTAATAAGCAGTCCCGGACAAACAGCGGGTACGATACTGCTCATCGTACTGACAAGGCGTTTGTGTTGCGGCCTTCAAAGCATAGCCTCACACACCCCTGTGCCGAGAGACAGCCTGGCTAGGGGCCCGTGTTAAAAACAAGCTCAGTCGCTAACGGTGGGCTCAGGCAAGTGGCCTAACCAGCCTTATCCGGGCATGCGGACCTCTGCTCGGATGGACCTCATCCTTGTCGCGCTACTCGTGGGACCAAAAGGATGGGAAAACAAAATGTAAAGTTACCGCAGGACTGCCATGCGGAAGTGTCGCGAGGCACTTCGAGGACCGTCTCCTGGACAGGGAGCGGCCCTCCAACGTGGTAGACTTACCTCCACGTAGCCAAGCTCCGGCTTCAAATAGGAGAGTACCACAGGCACAGCAAAGACAACCCTGTCTGCCAGCAACACGGCATACGCAAGGGAGCACCGTCGGACCCTCTCGACCGATGCGTCCCGCGCTAGCCGCGGATAGACGGCAAGGCCAGCAACGGCCACCGTCGAAGAAGGACCTCCTGCCAGGTCTAGGAGAACCGGGTGGACGAGATGACCCCCACAGACGTAATCTCTGTGGATCAAGGGTCAAATGGTACATTCGGTACCTACAGCAGGGGATGTCGCAGGAGGATGCGCTGGCCAAGACCAGCGACCACCCAAGGTAGGGCACCAGCCCACAAAAGATCTAGCAGTACGCTGACACCGCCAACCGATACCCCCAAAAGGGTACGCGCGGCGGGGCCAAGTGATGCACAAGGATCTGGAGTGGCCACACCTACCGGAACAGAGCGGAAGTACGTTACAAAGGCGCACCATGGCACTCCGTCCACTCCATGGCGTCCACCGAGCATCGCGCGTCCTACGCGTCTGTCGCGAAAAAGGTGAAAGTGGCCGTGTTACCTGCGGACTACCCCCAGGCAATTTTCAGTCACGGGGACCTGTCCGCGCTTGAGGAGGCAATCCTGGATGAAGTCATACTAACAGGATGGGACACTGCTGTCTCTTTCTCTGGCATCCATTTCCGGGTTGGACACCTGGTTATCGACTGCACGGATGAAAATTCGGCAGACTGGCTGATGACTGTAGCGTCGAGGCTACATTCATGGAAGGGCGTACCCCTTTATTGTAGAATGGGGAATGACATCCCGTCACTCCACAACATTACCATCTACTGCCCGAAAAGTGCGGATCGGTCAACCGAATCCTTGTTGATTATGCTGAGGAATCAGAACAAGATCGAGACCGACGCATGGTGGATAATTTCAAGAAGGAATGAAGGAGGAGGAGCCCTGATGGTACTTGGCATCGATGAGATGGCCAAAGACGACATTGTGTCGAGGGGCCACCAACTTTTTTCCGTTACGGGACAATACCTGTAAGCGGATTAAAGAAGTTGGCGGAGAAGGCTGGATCAAGGACGTCCACATCCGCTGGAGACAATCCACCTGCAACGGACATGAAAATATATCCTGTGGCTGTCAGCGAGCCCAGTGTCCAACTGGCAGATCCCACCAATCCGTTGGAGGATCTGGCCGAGGATGAGGACCTGGCGGAGTTGACGCTAGACCCCGCTACGGACCAGAAGATAGAGGATCAGATGGCCATGTCGTCCCAGGAGTTGTCGGACGAGCTGGAAGGAGCGGACGTCACCCTGACGACACGCGGTGACGAGCCAGACTCCCGACCCCCTCGTCATGTGAAATGGAGCCGCTGCTTTAGTGCAATGACGCAAGTCATCAGCACTAAGCTAGCCCAGGTGAACATTCACCGTGCAAAGGCGGGCTCGGCCGTCCTAGCCAGAATGTTCACCAAACACCACCTTGGTCTAGCCCTTGTACAGGAGCCGTGGCATAACAACGGCATCAGAGGCCTGTACACAGCGGACTCAAAGGTAATCGGGGACGTAGCCTGCCCGCCAACGGAAGTCAGCAGACTGGTTGAACACTGCGTCCGGGAGAAGCTTCCTCTCATCATCGGGTGCGATGCCAACGCACATCACGAGGTATGGAGCAGCACCGACACCAACATGAGAGGTGAGTACCTTCTTGACTTTATATTTAGATATAGCTTATTATAATAAGTTACATAATTATATAAGAACGGGCACACCCCGATCATCACTGGAACTAGAGAGAGTTGTAGGCAACCTAAGCAGTAGCATAGTAAATGCCTTTGAAGAAAGCTGTCCTCTTGTAAGGAAGCGCAAAGAAACAGATGCCCCATGGTGGAGTGACAGCCTTGAAATGCTAAGACTCACCACCCGCCGTCTCTTCAACAGAGCGAAGAGAGACGGAACATGGGGTTTATACCGTGAAAGCCTTACCTCCTACAACAAGGAGATTAGAAAGGCCAAACGGAAGAACTATCGCGACTTCTGCGAAAGTATTGAAAGTACGACTGAATGTGCACGGCTTCACAAGGCACTGTCCAAACGTACACCAGAGGCAAGCTTAGCTTTGAAACGGAGGGATGGCACCTGTGTGTCGATCTCAACTTTAAACGCAACTATCGGAATAGAGACATAGCTATTCTGTCCGATAGCCAATCCGCACTAAATGCACTCGATAAGGCGAAGGTTACGTCTAAAGTAGTGCACGAAGTGAAGAAGCAAGCCCCTAATAAGTCCTGAACCGTTTTGTGGAATAGGAAGACATACAATCCGGGAGTACCTACGTAAAGAGGAGAGGCGACTGCAGCAGTCGCACTGGGAGAATAACCCAGGTCTCAGGCAAGCCAAACACCTCCTAGGTAACTACAACCAAAAACGGTTCAAACAAGTAATCACCTTAGGAAAGAATAGACTCAGGCTACTCACCGGTCTACTGGCAGGGCACTGTAGACTGAGAAGTCACCTATCCAAACTAGGAATCGTAAGCAACGGAACCTGCCGTTTCTGCAACTTCGAGGAAGAATCCTCAATACATGTTCTTGCCGAATGTACTGCTCTATCCAGACGCAGATGTAGTTTTCTTGGGAAACATGTCCTACAGTTTAGGGACATTGCTGATCTCAATCCGACAAAAATTCTCGACTTCGTACGAGAAACCAGATTGATGAACGAGCTATAGATTCAGAAGGGGGCACAATAGATCCAAGGGGTCGCATTGTAGGTTTCCCCACTTTAATAATAATAAATAATAACACATGTTATGTTAATGTTATAATAACATAATATAATTTTAGCTATAAATTTTACATCAATGTTATATTAACATAGTATAATTTACTTTAGACATATTATATGATTGTTATGTTAATTAATTTTATGTAAATCTGGTTATCTGGTAAAAGTCGAAAAAAAAAGTCGACAAAAAATTTACATTCGGCACTGCGCAAAAATTAATTTTTATGTACATAAAAGCTCACCCTTTTTTGTGCACATTGCAAATTGTCAATTATTTTTTGTAATAATTAATATTGTTATTTATAATTTTTATACGTATTATTTTAATTTCGTTCGTCACAAATTTTGATATAAGAAATTTTGGGGCTAGAATATGCAGTCGGCACTAACTTGAAAACTGAATTGTTGACCAGCTATACAACCGATCTTTATGTTTTTGGTTTTATATGAAAAGTAAGTTTGGTTCTGATATAATGCAGGAGAAATAAGTCTAGTCATTTGTTTACTTTTTATCCCAGCAAAGTTATAGGTCGGCAAAAACCCTCGACTGAACCCTCCACGAGGGTGCCGACTGGAAATAACACTCCAATGATTCCTCTGGGAACTGGTGTTAGCCAAGACACTTGTCGAAGACATGTAGAATGGCTCCTCAATAGTCTTAATGCATGCCTGAAGCTCCTGTCATGGTCTGAGGTAACGAGGGCTGGACTAAGGTGTCATGCGACCCGTGCCGATAGTCAGCCTGGCTGGGGGCTCTTACCAAAAATAGCCCAGTCGTAAACGGAGCGGCCGGATACCTGGCGCCCTCCGGACGTGATAGCCTTACCTGAATAGTGCGGATCTCTGTGCAGGCGGACCACCCTTTCTCCGCAACTCGTGGGAATCAAAACATGAACTCAATAAAAAATAAAAACACAAACAAAAACAATAACAAAAACATAAAAAATAAAAAACCACAAAAATAACAAAACAATAACGACGACGGAATCGCAGGTACTTCGTCTTCGGCAGAGGCAGGGGCTTCAAAGCCTGGCCAAAGCCTAACACAGACGCCGGAGATGGTCACCATGCCAGCCGGTGGACCTTGCGAAGCTGGTCCAAGCAAACCCGTTTTCCACCCGGGCCTTGGGGTAGATGGAGTGATTCCACCATCTCCTGTCACCAAGGAGGCACAGCAGAGCACTAGTGTGGCAGTGCCACCTTCAGGTGCAGGTGTGATGGGGAAACCTCCAACAGCCAGCGTCGCAAGGAACCTCATATGCTTAGAAAAGAAGTGCTGGCAACATCCTTCAGCGTCAAAACGCGGGAGCAGAGGCCAGTACTTCAGCGGAGTGGCTGGAGAAGGTGGCATGGGCCAAGAGTGTGCTTCCCGCCTACAGCGAGCAGGCACCTAGGGCGCAAGCACAGGCTCAGGACAAGAGGCAACGCTCTCAGGAGACTCCTGGCCCATCTGCCAAGAAGTCGAGGGTTCAGATGAGCAAATCCTTCGCCCAAATCGCCAAGGAAAGCATCCTCATTGAGGTCGTTGACCGAGGTGATTCGGGCGGGAGAATTCCCAGGAACAAGTGGAAGTGGGTGGAGACGGCACTGGCCATCCGCTGCTTCGAGATGCTGGAGCAGGAACCTGGACCACGGATGGTACCAGGGAAGCGTAAAGGTTATAGCTTGCGACGATGACAGATCTGCAGAGCTCTACAGAGCGGCAGTCTCAAATATCGACGAGGTATATCCAGGAGCCAAATTGGAGGCTGTTAAGTGAAGCGATATTCCAGTCCGGCCCAGGGCCAGATTGTGGATTCCATCCTCCATTAAGGAACCGGAGAGAATCGTAAAGATGCTCCAACGTTGCAACCCGAGTCTCCCCACTCACGACTGGAAAGTTGTGAAGGTAGAGGAGATGAAGGGACCAACGAACCAGGTCGTAATCATTCTTAATAAAGAATCGCTCGCCCCAATTGAGGCCGCTGGTAACGAGCTAAACTTCGGTTTCAGTTCTGTTTCCATCCGGGTCTACAGATCGGATACCGCGGCCGGGAATGATCCTTCCGACACGCCAGTAGAGGAGGATATAACGGCAGAGCCAGAGGATCCGGAGCATAGCGACGCTGAACACGGCTATACTCCGATGCGTCCACCATAACGCGGGACCTCAAGGCACTGTGCCAAATGGGTGTAGGAGAGGCCACCTCTGATGTAGCGTCAGACGACGAGGACGCGAACGTTACAGTGGTGGAGGGACCGTCTTCAGATTTCTGTAAAGATTCTGCAGATAAACCTCCACCACTGTAAAGCAGCCTTCGCTGCGCTGCTACTCCGTCTGGCTGGAGCCGGAGTCGACATCGTCCCAGTCCAGGAACCTTGATTGATTGGTGGTAAGGTTTCTGGACTAGGGTCACCAGACTACAAGCTAGTAGTTGCTGAAACACAAGGTAAAACCCGTACCTGCATTCTTGCCAAAAAACACATGAGTATTTTCTTGCTTCATAATTTTAGCAATGAGGACAATACGGCAGAACTCCAGTCAGCTCCGATAAGGTTGCTGTCCTGCTATATGGCCTACGACCACCCGGGCCCTCCTCCAGAAGACGTCACGAGAAGTCTAATAAAAGACTGCGAAACGTGAAGTATAAACCTTATCATTGGATGCGATGCCACACCATACCCATTGGGGTAGCACAAATACAAACACAAGGGGCGAGTCACTCCTAAACTATTTCCTCAGCACTAACCTAGTTTTAGGCAACAAAGGTTGTGAACCTACTTGTATAATCAAGGACAGGACGGAGGTCATTGACCTTACCCTAGTATCCTATCTCCTATATGATCTAATCAGAGACTGGAAAGTGGCAGACGATCACTACTTCTCTGATCACAGATACATCGAATTCTCCCTCAACTTGAGGCACTCTAAACCAATACCCTTTACCAATTTGAGAAAGACCAAATGGCCAATATTCACTGGTGTCCTTAAAAAGGCTATCGCAGAGGTAGCACCAGAAGGACTTCACTCCACAGAGCGACTAAGTTACCTTGTAAAAACCTTTACTGAGGCTTGCAACTCGGCCTTCAGGGCAGCATGTCCCATCAGCAGACCTAAAAGGGGAAGGAAACCACCATGGTGGAATCCCAACCTACAAGAACTTCGCAAGAGCTCGAGAAACCTTTTCAATGAAGCCAAGGCTGTTAACACAGAAGAATCTTGGCTCAATTACAAACACGCCCTATTAACATATAAAAAGGCGACACGACAAGCCAAAAGAGATTCATGGAGAGCTTTCTGCTCTGACATAGAATCAACACCGGACGCGGCCAGACTGAGGAAGATTTTATCGAAATCTGCCCCCACACTAGGATACCTCAAAAAAGAGGATGACACCTGGACTACATCAAGCGAAGAGTCGCTCGATGTGCTCCTAAAAAAGCACTTTCCAGGCTGCAAAGCAACCAATCAGGGTAGATACCAAACCCTAACTGAGGTGCCAATCAGCCCCTCTCTACTAAGCAAACGCAACATAACTATAAACAGCTTTAAACCGTACAATTCACCTGGACCAGACGGCATTTTTCCTGCTCAACTACAACAAGCAGGAGACACTGCCATAAACTGGCTACAATCTATCTTTCTAGAAGTTCTCAAAACTGGCCATATCCCTGACGCATGGCGAGTCTCTAAAATAGTTTTAATACCAAAAGCTGGCAAATCATCCCATACGACAGCAAAAGACCAATCAGCCTGTCGTCATTTATGCTCAAAACCTTCGAGCGGCTCTTGGCTCTTTATCTAAGAGCATCCATTCCCCCCATCTCTTGTCTTATTCTCAACATGCATATCGGAAAGGCAAATCGACGGAAACAGCTTTGCACTCCGTAGTCGCCACTATAGAAAAATCCCTTTCGCTCACTGAATACTTCCTCATAGCCTTCCTAGACATCGAGGGAGATTTTAACAACGTCGTCCCGGAAGCTATCACTGGAGCACTGACAAACTTGGGGATTGAAAGCCGGCTAGTGGGACTCATCGACCAATAGCTCACATGCAGGGTCGTAACGTCCACACTTGGCTCTTCAACACTCACCAGGTTCGTCAGTAGGGGAACACCTCAAGGAGAGGTTCTATCTCCTCTTTTATGGAACCTAGCGGTCAACAGGCTGTTATGCGACATAGAGGGTGGAGGCTGCCAGGTGGTTGCCTACGCGGACGACGTAGCACTTATTTTCACGGGAAAATTCCCTCAAACACTATGCGACTTGATGTCAGTCAAGCTACAAAAACTGGTCACCTGGGCCAATGAGTGTGGCCTGGGAGTAAATCCAGCCAAAACGGAACTTGTACTTTTCTCTAGAAAATACAAAATCCCAACTCTAATACCCCCAAAAATAAAAGACTCCGTCCTCTACTTCAGCGAAAGCGCCAGATACTTCGGTTTAATTCTGGAGAGGAAGCTGGACTGGAAAATTAACACGCAAGATAGATGTAGAAAGGCAACAGTTGCACTCTACACTTGCAGGAAAGCGATCGGCCTGAAATGGGGCATGTCGCCATATATCGTCCACTAGCTATACATAGCTATAGTCAGACCGATACTACTATATGGTATAACAATATGGTGGCCTGCCTTAACAAAGCAGTCCATAAACAAACAGCTCAACAAAATTCAAAGAATGGCCGAAATCTGCATCACAGGTGCTCTCAACACATCACCTGGCGAAGCTCTAGACGCCATACTTAACATACAGCCAATCAGGCAAGTAAGCAAAAACATTGCCACCATGACAGCATTTCGACTGAGAGACAAAACAGAATGCTAAACAGGGCACTCCGCTATTCTTAAGGATAACCAAATTGTACCCTCCAGAACCGACTACTGTATGCCGATAGAGCATATTGAAACTCCCTTTCAAACAACCATTCCGCACAGGGAGTAATGGTCATCACATACCCCAGGACAGAGTGGGGCCATATCCTTCTACACAGATGGTTCAAAGTTGAACAATCAAGTGGGTGGAGGGGTATACTCTCAGGATCTAAATATACAGGTCTCTTTTAGGCTACCTGATTGCAGCGTCTTTCAACCCGAAATCTTGGCTATAAATGAAGCGTTAAAACTCCGAAGAGAATCCCAAGTCAATTCGGGCCGTATTAACATATACAGTGACAGCCAAGCAGCTATCAAGTCCATAGAATCGACCACAACTAATTCCACCTCAGTTTCGAACTTCCGCAAATTTCTACATGAGATGGCTGAGCATTTCGACATTTCCCTAATATGGGTACCAGGGCATCAGGACATTACAGGAAACTGTATAGCTGATGAACAAGCCAGGAATGGTACAACAGTACACCTCCTTCCTGACAAGGAGGATACGCGTATGCCACTGGCGACCTGCAAGCTACTACTTCTAGCCCAATCTATAACAGTTAGCGAAAACAGATGGCAAAACACGCACCATTGTCGTGTCGCGAGGCAAACCTGGCCTCACCTGAATAAGACTCGCTCTAGTATTCTATGTAAACTAAGCAGAACAGACTGTTCTGCAGTAGTAAGAGCACTGGGAGGACATTAGCTGTTAGGCATCCACGCCACACGTCTGAATGCCCCATACAATGATTTCTGCAGGAGCTGTAGAGACGAAGAAGAAATTGAATAACCCGAACATTTCTTCTGCTCTTGTCCCGCATTGAGTAATAGAAGACTCCACACACTGGGAAAACCTTTTCTCTCCACTCTAGGTGAACTTGTCTCAATTACACCGCGTAAAATCGCTAAATTTATTCAGCTATCAAACTGGACGCCCTACTGAGTGACATGTCACCACAAAGGTTGAAGGGAACCCTAGATCCGCGGTACCACAATGGGCCCAACTGTGGCCTACGTGAGTCGTAGAATCGACAGCCGCTCTAACCTAACCTAACCTATAAAAAAACACTAAAATTTGACTATTTTTTTACTTTTATGGAATAGAACTTCTAATGGACTCGGTTGGACTCCATCCCACTACTACAGAAGTCTTCAGTAATCAATTCTCTAATCAAATAACCCCGGTCTTGCCTGCGTCCAGCTGCGACTAAGCAAGTTATGGAGCGTAAAGTGATGCAACCTCGCAATAAATTGATAATAGAAGAGGAAGAGCGCAGTGCGATTTCATACGTTTTCGCTATGCCGGCCATCAAACAAGATTTAAAAAAAAAATGTTTTGTTTTTTTTGTATTTTGCGTAAAATAACTTTATTAAACAATGTTGTTTAAAGGACCAAAAATTTAAAAATGTGAACTTTGGACAGAAACGAACTGACTTTTTTTTAATTTTACATGTAAAATATGCACTGAACATTTTTTAACTTTGACCACAAACTCTGAATCAACCAGGCCTACTGGTGCAGTGCAAATCTCGCACTCATTTTAAAGCTTAACAAGTTTTTTATCAAATGCTTTTTGAAACATCATTTTTGGTTCAAAAGATACGTAAATAACGGCTCGGCGGCGATCGTCGTCATAGATTTTTATAAAATTAAACAAATATATAAATAACAAGGGGGCTCCGCCCCCTGCTCGCTTCGCTCGCCTACCCCGGCTCGCTTTGCTAGCGGTGAGGTGAGCTACAGTCGAGCACGCTCGACAGTAGAATACCCTGAGCCCAGGTACTCTTTTATAAAAGTTGATTTTCGACCAATTGTTCCTGTGGCAGCTATATGATATATGGAACCGATTTGAACCGAATTTGGTCAGAATGTACAAAACCAACATAAATGCATATTCTATCAGTTTGGTTAAGATATCTCAAAAAACCAAAAAATTGTTCATACTAACACTTACTTTTCGATTGAGCGTCTCTATTGCAGCTAAATGATATTGTGGTCCGATCTGAACCAAATTTGGCCAGAATATATGAGACGAACTTAAATGTTCATTCTATCAGTTTGGTGAGGCTATCTCTAAAAACAAAAAACTTTTTCTTACTTAAACTTGATTTTCGACTGAGCGTCTCTATGGCAGCTATATGATATAGTGGTCCGATTTGGACCAAATTCGGTCAGGATGTATACTACCACCCCAAATGTATATCGTGTGAGATTGGTTGAGATATTTCAAAAATTGAAGAAGCTTTTCATACTAAAACTTCATTTTCGATGAATCGTTCCTATGGCAGCTATATGATATAGTTGTCCGATCCAAAAATAAAAACAAACTTGATCTGCGTACGGTATCCAGGAACCTACATACCAAGTTTGAAGTCTCTAGCTCTTATGGTTTCTGAGATCGACGCGTTCAAACAGACGGACAGACAGACGGACATGTCTCAATCGACTCGGCTGTTGATCCTGATCAAGAATATATATACTTTTAGGGGTCTGCCACGCCCGCTTCTGCCTGTTACATACATTCTGCCAAATGCATTGTACCCTTTTTTGCCCATTTTTAATGGGCTCAGGGTATAAAAATGTTAAGATATATTGTATAAAGTAGTCTTTTTGAATAATCGATTAATCGCTTAGATTGTCTCATGTCCCATGTCTCATGTCCTCTAGAAAACTTAACAGTTCCTGCTCACGTGTTGTATACTTGTTGTTGGCTTAAATTCAATTGGAGGATTTAATTCAGTAATTCAATTTTTGATGAACGATCTAATCTTTCAAATAATCCAGTAGCTCAGTTTTTGCGTTCAGTTGTTCGTTCACTGACTCGAATTTTCAATCCTACCAATCAGAAAATCGACTGTAATGATGAATGGCTGTTAAAATGTTCAAAACAATATTTTTATGAAATTTTTTTAAGTTTATGAAAATAAGAGAATGTAAGTTGTTAAAGTAAGGCATATTGAATTGAAAACGTCGATGAATGGCTGTTAATATGCTTAAAACAATATTTTTATGAAATGAAATAATGAAATTAAGAGAATGTAAGTTGTTAAAGCAGGGCATATTAAATTGAAAAAAATCGAATTGAATCAACAGGTGTCCCCTAGAGTATGCGATAGTTTTTGTATTGTTAAACCTTATTAGAATGCTTCAAATTCTCAACTAGTTCTGGCAACGCAAATATGACATTAGGATTGAATCGCTAATGTATTGAAATAAGTAACGGGTATCCTATGGTCGGGATCTCGACTATAGCCTTTCCCACTTGTTATACCCTGAGCCCATTAAAAATGGACAAAAAAGGGTATAACGCATTTGGCAGAATGTATGTAACAGGCAGAAGGGGGCGTGGCAGACCCCTAAAAGTATATATATTCTTGATCAGGATCAACAGCCGAGTCGATTGAGACATGTCCGTCTGTCTGTCCGTCTGTCCGTCTGTTTGAACGCGTCGATCTCAGAAACCATAAGAGCTAGAGACTTCAAACTTGGTATGTAGGTTCCTGGATACCGTACGCAGATCAAGTTTGTTTTTATTTTTGGATCGGATAACTATATCATATAGCTGCCATAGGAACGATTCATCGAAAATGAAGTTTTAGTATGAAAAGCTTCTTCAATTTTTGAAATATCTCAACCAATCTCACACGATATACATTTGGGGTGGTATTATACATCCTGACCAAATTTGGTTAAAGTCGGCCCACTATATCATATAGCTGCCATAGAGACGCTCAGTCGAAAATCAAGTTTAAGTAAGAAAAAGTTTTTTGTTTTTAGAGATAGCCTCACCAAACTGATAGAATGAACATTTAAGTTCGTCTCATATATTCTGGCCAAATTTGGTTCAGATCGGACCACAATATCATTTAGCTGCAATAGAGACGCTCAATCGAAAAGTAAGTGTTAGTATGAACAATTTTTTGGTTTTTTGAGATATCTTAACCAAACTGATAGAATATGCATTTAGGTTGGTTTTGTACATTCTGACCAAATTCGGTTCAAATCGGTTCCATATATCATATAGCTGCCACAGGAACAGTTGGTCGAAAATCATTTTTTATAAAAGAGTACCTGGGCTCAGGGTATTCTACTGTCGAGCGCGCTCGACTGTAGCTCACCTCACCGCGAGCGAAGCGAGCCGGGGGTAGGCGAGCGAAGCGAGCAGGGGGCGGAGCCCCCTTGTTAGACCCCGTACTTAAAAAAAGTACAGGGGTCTATTGGGTTTGTTTTAACGAAAATGTGCGTAACAGGCAGAAGGAGGCGGGGCAGACCCTATAAAGTACATATATTCTTGATCAGCATCAATAGCCGAGTCGATATAGCAATGTCCGTCTGTCCGTCTGTCCTGACGTCCTGCTGTCCTGCTGTCCTGACGTCCTGACGTCCTGACGTCTGTATGAACACCTAGATCTCAGAGACTATAAGAGCAAAAGACACAAAATTTGGCATGTAGCTTTGTCTATATTGCAAGCAGATCAAGTTTGTTTCAGAAATCGGCCACGCCCTCTTTACCGCCCAAAAATCGACATAGAAAATGTATTATCCATATTATAAGAGCATTTTAAATGCTAGAGACACCAAAATTGGTATGTAGGTTCCTCTATATTGCAAGCAGATCAAGTTTGTTTCAGAATTCGGCCACGCCCCCTTTACCGCCCAAAAATCGACATAGAAAATTTCATATTCATATTATAAGAGCACTTTAAATGATAGAGACACCAAAATTGGTATGTAGGTTCCTCTATATTGCAAGCAGATCAAGTTTGTTTCAGAATTCGGCCCCGCCCCCTTTACCGTCCAAAAATCGACATAGAAAATTTTATATCCAAATTATAAGAGCAATTTAAGATCTGGAGATTCCAGATTTTGGTTAGACAAAGCTGGAAGTGTCCTAGATGTTTGCTGAAAATTTCATTCTGATCGAACAATAAATAGTCAAGATATTAAAATAATAAATTCTGTTCATTCGATTAAAGAGCGTTGGCAAGTAATTAAATCTTGAATAACTTGAAAACATGAAAATTGAGTTACATATTATATAACAAATTGGCGCATGCACGATCGTGGGTTACTGTGGCGTAGTGTGCTGAGAGGAGGGAAGTCATACAGTGTTCGTGGGCTCGAATCCTGCCGTCGGCGAAAGAAGATGCAACTTTTTCGGAGTTTTTTTTGCGGGTTCGATTCCAGTCTGGGACAACTTTAATTCACCTGATTTTTTTTTTCGGCTATTTTTAGACCCCGTACTTAAAAAAAGTACAGGGGTCTATTGGGTTTGTTTTATCGAAAATGTGCGTAACAGGCAGAAGGAGGCTTGGCAGACCCTATAAAGTATATATATTCTTGATCAGCATCAATAGCCGAGTCGATATAGCAATGTCCGTCTGACCGTCTGTCTGTCTGTCTGTCTGTCTGTCTATCTGTATGAACACCTAGATCTCAGAGACTATAAGAGCTAGAGACACCAAACTTGGTATGTAGGTTCCTCTATATTGCAAGCAGATCAAGTTTGTTTCAAAATTTGGCCACGCCCCCTTTAACGCCTACAAATTGACATAGAAATTTTCATACCCAAATTATAAGAGCAATTTAAAAGCTAGAGATTCAAGAATTTGCATAGACGAAGAGAAAAGTGTACTAGATTTTTGCTGAAAATTTCATTCCGATCGGACAGTAAATAGCCAAGATATTCAAGTTATAAATTGTGCTGTTTCGATGATGGAGTGTTGGCAGTTATTAAAATTTGAGTATCTTGATAACATGAAAATTGAGTTAACATATTATATAACAAATTGGCGTTTGATCAGTCATGAGCTTCTGTGGCGTAGTGTGATGAGTCGCAGCGCTAAGGATATGGTTGGTCAGTCGGTCGTGAGTTCGAACCCTGCAAGGGACGTGTGTTTTTTAATTCAATAATTTTGCTTAGACATTCAATTCGTATTTATTAATGTTATGATAACATATAATATTAACATTTAGTGTTATTAAAAATTTTTAAAATTATGAAATGGAATACTGTAAAACCAATATGGCAATTTGGCATTCTGTACACAACACTATGTATGGCTCAATTGGTTGAGCCACCGAAGTTTTAAGCTTTCATTAAAGTTAGGTCGTGGGTTCGATTCCCGGCTGCACCATAGTATTTGTTAAAATGTTGTCTTTTTTGTTTTTTTGATAATTTTGTATTGTCATGTACATTAACATTTTAAAGACACATATAAGTGTTTTATAAATATGCATGTGTGTTTTCCTAACAAAAACTCGGAAATTAACATTTCGCTTGGAAAAAATCAAGTCTATAAGATATGTATCTTAACCAAACTAACAGCATTTGCATGTGGGTTATTCTTTTAACTCATGGCCGAAGTTGATGCAAATCGGACAACTATATCATAGAGCTCCCATTGGAGGAATCGGACGAAAATCAAGTTTAAGTATGAAAAACTTTCTTGTTGTAGAATATATCGTTACCAAACTTTTACCATATGCTTTTAAACTAGTCTTGTATACCCTTAGCGAAGTTGGTTTAAATCGGACCACTATATCATATAGCTGTAATAGGACCGATCGGTCGAAAATGAGGTTTAAGTATGAAAAACTTTTTTGTTCAATGAGATATCGTAACCAAACTGATATAATATGCATTTGAGTTTGTATTATACATCCTTACCGAAGTTGGACCAAATCGTTACACTATATAATATAGCGGTCATAGGACAGATCGTGCGAAAATCAAGTCTTAGTATTGTAAGTGAAACATTTTTAACCATAGTAAGTACGGGGTCTCCGACAGTCGAGTATGCTCGACTGTAGCACCGCGAGCGAAGCGAGCCGGGGGTTGGCGAGCGAAGCGAGCAGGGGGCGGAGCCCCCTAGTTTTTAACTGTATACGCCGCCGCCGCCGCGGGTTCTCTCTATCGGCTAAGCCGCCGCCGCCGGTTCTTTATGGTCTCTACGCCACCGCTGAAGCTAAGTCAATCGGCGTAAACCTCTAATCCCGACCATTGGATACCCGTTACTTTAAAGAAGTTACTACCTAAGAAAACTACTGCAGACTTTTAGGTGATTGTATTGAAATATTAACTTTATTAATAACTTACTCTCGTTCTATTTGTCCGATCTTACTGCGGTAAAATGAGATTATAGATAATTTAATTAGATAACGTTATTTACCATTAAAACGGTGTTATCTTATTTACTGTGGCTGTGGTGGCTTTTTGCGATTTTTGGGGGCGGAAAAGGCCGTGGCTTAAATTTGAAACAAACGTGATCTTTTAGTCTCTGAGATCCTTATTTTATACAGAAGAACAGTAGGTTTCTCGCGATTTGCGGGAGCGGAAAAATTTAAAACAAACTTTGCCTGCTCCAACGCATTTTGAGTCTATGGGTGAAAGTTTAATATCTCTATCTCTTATAGTCTCTGAGATCTAGGCGCTCACACAGACAGACGGACGGACAGACAGACAGACGGACAGATACACATGGCTATATCGACTTTTGATACTGATAAAAAATATATATACTTTATGGGTCGGAGATGCCTCCTTCTCCCTGTTACATGCATTCCAATGAACACAATATACCCTTTTACTTATTTTTTAAGTAACGGGCACAAAAACACAAAAAATTGACATACTGTGCGCAAAAAGGGCTTCTTTGTGAATAAAAATTACTTTATGCGCAGTGCCTAATGTCAATTTTCGTGTTTTTATACCCTGAGCCCATTAAAAATGGGCAAAAAAGGGTATAATGCATTTGGCAGAATGTATGTAACAGGCAGAAGGGGGCGTGACAGACCCCAAAAAGTATATATATTCTTGATCAGGATCAACAGTCGAGTCGATTGAGCCATGTCCGTCTGTCTGTCCGTCTGTCTGTCTGTCCGTCTGTCCGTCTGTTTGAACGCGTCGATCTCAGAAACCATAAGAGCTAGAGTCTTCAAATTTGGTATGTAGGTTCCTGGATACCGTACGCAGATCAAGTTTGTTTTTATTTTTGGATCGAACAACTATATCATATAGCTGCCATAGGAACGATACATCGAAAATGAAGTTTTTGTATGAAAAGCTTCTTTAATTTTTGAGATATCTTAACCAATCTCTCACGATATACATTTGGGGTGGTATTATACATCCTAACCAAATTTGGTCCAAATCGGCCCACTATATCATATAGCTGTCATACAGACGCTCTGCCGAAAATCAAGTTTTAGTATGAAAAAGTTTTTTGTTTTTTGAGATATCTTAACCAAACTGATAGAATATGCATTTATGTTGGTTTTGTACATTCTGACCAGATTTGGTTCAGATCGGTTCCATATATCATATAGCTGCCATTGGAATAATTTTTCGAAAATCAACATTTATAAAAGAGTACCTGGGCTCAGGGTATCCTACTGTCGAGCGTGCTCGACTGTAGACGCACCCCACCGCGAGCGAAGCGAGCCGGGGGTAGACGAGCGAAGCGAGTAGGGGGCGGAGCCCCCTTGTTTTAATATGCACTTTGACCTTAAACATTTAATCAAAAGCTTATTACTTAGCTTATTTAATACAAATTATATTAAAATTAAATATAATTTATTGAAGTGCACCTTTAAGAATTAATATTCTTTAAAGTATAAACAATAATAAATAACACGAAGTATCTTTAATAAAATTCAGTATTTTAATGCATATTCAGGGTACAATTTACTCTCATAAAATAGAGCATTTCCTTTTCGTTTTGTTCTCAACTCTTTTCTTTTTATTTTTGTGATTTGTTTGAGGCTGGCTTCTGGCTTATGTAAATATTTGATGACACTTGTTTTTATTAATTTATATTTTTTTTTAATATTTTTATATTAAGCTTAATATAATTTAATATTAAGTACTACAGGATGGGTCATCTATTGGTACGTTTTTGAATTTCGTCGTATGACAACACCAAACGAGCTACAGACCCGAACTATCGACAGTTCATTAGTCATACCGTCCGCGGCACGAAACAACATGTTTTCTCTTGAAGAGCGTTTTGAAATCTTAAAAACTTATTTCCAAAGTCAGTGCTGTGTCGTCGAAACTGTACGAATTTTGAAAAGAAATATGGGTCGTGATAAAGCACCCACCGAAGGAGCTATACGCAAATTGGTGAGGAAAGTTCTTGAGAAAGGGATGTTTGTGGATGACAGAAGTGGTCCCAGAGCTCGGACAGTGCGCACACCCAAGAATATTGAGGCTGTGGCCCAAAGTGTGAGACAGAATCCGACGACCTCAATTCGACGCCGATCGCAGCAACTGAGCATTAGTCGCACCAGCCTGAGGAGAATACTGCACAAAGACCTCGGATTATTCGCCTACAAGATCCAGATGACTCAGGAGTTGAAAGCATATGACCATCCGCTTCGATATCAGTTTGCTGTTTGGGCTATGGACCAGCTCAATAATGACGTCGATTTTGGTCGAAAAATCATCTTTTCGGACGAAGCTCATTTCCATCTCGGATGATATGTGAATAAGCCAAATTACCGGATTTGGGGCTCGGAACAGCCACACACAATCGTAGAGACCCCAATGCATCCTCCAAGAGTCACAGTTTGATGTGGATTTTGGAGTGGTGGCATAACTGGCCCATTTTTCTTTGAAAATTATGCTGGAAACGCCGTTACCGTCAATGGCGAACGCTACAAAGCCATGTTGACCAACTTTTTATGGCCTCAAATCGACACTATGAATGTGGACCTTTCAATAAGATGGCGCCACATGGCATACAAGCCAACTTACGATCGACCTTCTTCGCACCAAATTCAACAACCGCATAATCAGCCGTTCAGGAGATGTCAATTAACCTGCGCGTAGCTGCGATTTGACACCGCTGGACTTTTTCATGTGGGGTTCCGTTAAAGACCGATGTTATGCGGATAATCCAGAGACAATTCCAGCTTTTAAAAACAATATTACGACTTTTTTGAGTGAAATTGGCGTCGAGGTAGTCCAAAATGTCATTAATAATTGGGGTTACCGACTGGCATACTGTAAGGCCAGTATAGGGAGCCACATGAATGAATCGAGCGGATACTTTTAGATTCACAAAAAAAAAAATTAATAAAAAATACCAATGTTTGCTCATTTAATCGCATTTTTAAAAATGTACCAATAGATGGCCCACCCTGTACAACACTGAAAAATACTGAAATTTCTGAATTTTTTCAGAAATCGCCTAAAAGTAAGCTAAAAAACCTTATTTCACCTTTAATATGTTACTTTAGAAAAAAGCTTTTTTCCACGACCACTCACATTTGGCTCATCCGAGCACATTCGGATGTGACTCAATTTTGGCTTTCCACGACCAAATGTGACACATTCAACGGACTTGCCATATCGGCAGAATAAATCAGCTGTTCGATTTCTGTGCACATATAATAAAAAGCTGACAATAACAACAATTTAATATTTATATTGAAATTATAATTGGTGAAAATTAATTGCCTTCTGTTTTTATTGCACAAAACAGCTGGGTTAGGTGATAATTGGTTTTTTTCACGAGTATATCGATAAACATCGGGTGTTCGATAAAAAAAATACTGAAAATACTGGCAAAAAATCGGCACATTCATTTTGGATGACCCAATAAGATCATCCGGATTTTGTACTGAAATGAAGTCCACATTCGGGTCGGATGATGAAAATGGCGTCGAATGTGCCGAATGTGCTGTCGTGGAAATAGCCTATAACACACCTTTCCAATGATATAATAGTACACAACTGTAGCTTCTATAGTTTAGCGGGAAATATCCGCTAGCGAAGAAAAACGCGGGTAAACGCTACTTCCCGCTGAACTAGAGGCTTTTTCAAGAAGTCGTTGATCAAACATTTCTAGATTTTAAAACCAAGATCCAAGCTTTTTTAGCGCTTTCATACTACAAACAGTACAAACAGACAAACAAACTGAGTTTTTATTTCATTTTGAGAAGTCTACTAAAATCTTCAGTTTGATTATCTTTTGAACTACTCGTAGATTTGAGTAATCAAGGTATCAATCGACGTATTTATAAAAAGAATTTTACACCCCCTTATCACATTTACCATGGGTTCCCAGTCGGGAAAAGTTACCG
Source organism: Drosophila phalerata (assembly GCA_951394115.2). Lineage (NCBI taxonomy): Eukaryota > Metazoa > Arthropoda > Insecta > Diptera > Drosophilidae > Drosophila > Drosophila phalerata. Next base: position 4,561,485 of record OX596008.2, on the reverse strand, counting down.
GAAAACTTAACGAAATCTTATGGAAAGCGCCGCTGTTCAGTCCAGCCAACTTGTGGAAAACCTTTATTCACTTTTACACATGTTCCATACTTTGTAGCGGAATTTTTTCCGGAAGGTATCCCGGAGGCCGTCATTGCTCTATTCCACACAAAATTGCGGTGTAGGAAATTGAATTTCAGAATTTCCCTGGCTCAATGGCACTGGAATATCGTGTGGAACTGGCGACAAAAAATTCTGCGCAGCGCAATAAAATAAAATATTCACAAAAAATTATTTTTGCTTTTTAATTTATTTAAAATGTTACATTCTTAAAAGTACTTAAATTATTGTTTACTAAAATAGTTAAATAGTAATATATTTTGCATGCGGTGATTATTTATTTCAAATTAAATTTTCTTAATATTATAATTTAATTACCTTCGATGTCCGTCCAGTTGTCTGTTTGTTGCTTTTTGTAATAAAAGGGTTTAAATAATATTTAATTAAATTAAATTAATTAATATATTCAAATTTTTTAAAAATAATTTAAACTTACCTTTTCCAAATATGCGCTGTGCGCACATGTTGTTTACAAGTCGCGTGTTCACATAGTACTGCAGCGCAAAGAAAACGAGAAAATAAATACACTTATACACAATAAGAAGGCGATCGCGTATTTCGCGACAACTTGAAAGAATGAAAGAGAGAGACTTAGAACAAAACAGAAGCGTAAATTGTCAAAGCTGAGTCCGAATTTTGTGTGGAATAGTGCAGTGACGGCTTCAGCGATGCCTCGAGAGCCGTGGCCGTGAAGGTGTTATGAGACCAAAGTCTGAGTATTATTCCGATTAGTAAAAATATAAATTATTGTAACACGACTCGCCAAGTATCGATGGTCGTACTCATCCCTGAGAATACCGATAGTTATCCTGGAAATCGATATTTGGCTGCGATAGATAAGTCTGTTCATAACAAATGGATAATAATAATTGGACCGCAGGGAGGACCATAATGCCTCACTTGTCGCTGCCATGGTTGGGAGGTCAGGTGTCGTGCTTGGACGGAAGATGGCGATCAGTAGTAGTCAGGCCTAGGGGCTGGTCCCAGAATTGAACCTTTCATGTCCAATCTGCGTTGCCGTTCCTAGACCTGATGAAGTCCAAGTCATTTAAGGAAAGGCCAGTACTGTGGTCCACGTTTTGGATTTTCTTGCCATTACGCTTGTTGTTTCTTCGGAGTAGAGGGGTGGATGGATTGAGTCCCACGCCGATGACACAGGTCTCCAATCACTCCCCTGATTTCACGACGACAAGATCGGGTTCCTTGACCATGCAGCCTTCCCGAGATGTAGTTGGAGGTGCACGTCAGGAATCCGAAGCAGTCCCGAAGCAGCAACACTCCCGATGGCCGATTTACGATGAATCTCGTGAACTTCAAGATAGCTCCAAGAAGAATTATGAGCTCCCGAGCGAGATCAGATCTGCCATAGATGTTGCGTTGTTTCAGGCGCTGGAGATGGAACGGGCAGTGATGTCAACTCAGTTCCATGAACACTTCCGGGAGTTCCATGCACAGGTGCGCCAAGATATGCTTGAGTTTATGAGTCAGATCCGGGAAACGGTCAGGAGCAGTGCTGCCAACTTTTGAGACCAAAAAAAAGCCGTTTTTGACTGGAAGGACCCGCAAAAAAAACCAAAAAATTTAAGAAAATCTTTAAAAAAAGCGGTAATTTTGGGCTCACAAATTAAATGTTTTTTACCCTGTGCTCATTAAAAATGGTCAAAATAGGGTATAAAGTTTTAAACAGAATGTATGTAACAGGCAGAAGAAGGCGTGGCAGCCCCATAAAATATATATATTCTTTATCAGCTCAACAGCCGAGTCCGTCTGCTTGAACGCATCGATCTCCGAGACTATAAGAGCTAGAGGCTTGGTATGTAGATTCCTGAATACTGTACGCAAATCATCAATCGGTCAAAAATCAAGTAAATGCATAAACAATTTGTTTGTTCTTTGAAATATCTTAAGTAAATTTATAGAATATTTTTGCATTTATGTTGGTCCGGACGGCATCAGATGCGAACTAAGCGCGCAGAGACTTTTGGCATTTCGAAAAAATTGTTACAGTTGGCGCCGACTTTTGGCATAAAGATGATAGAATGGCCAAAAATAGTGCTGACTTTGGGAAATATCGGTAGAAATAGTAATGAAGATGCCACTTTTTTATACTTTTTATGTATCATTTGAAAGCATTAAAAACTAGGGGGCTCCGCCCCCTGCTCGCTTCGCTCGCCAACCCCCCGCTCGCTTCGCTCGCGGTGCTACAGTCGAGCATACTCGACTGTCGGAGACCCCGTACTTACTATGGAAATAGAAAAGACTACAAAAATTCAAAAATATTTAGCTCGCTTGATGCTGTTGCAGAGAGTTGTAATACATTTTCGACTACTTTTTTCTATGACAGCTATATTATATATTGGACCGATTTGAAGCAACTTCGATATGGATATATAAGACTAACTTTAATGCATAATATATCAGTTTGGTTACGATATCTCATAAAACAAAAAAGTTTTTCATACTTAAACCTGATTTTCGACCGATCGCTCCTATTACAGCTATGTGATATAGTGGTCTGATTTAAACCAACTTCGCTAAGGATATATCAGATATATAATTTAAATTCTTATATAGTAAAAGTTTGGTAACGATATATTGTACAACAAGAAAGTTTTTCATACTAAAACTTGATTTATTCCGATTACTCCTACGCTCTATGATATAGCTGTCCGATGTGCACCAACTTCGGTCATGAATTAGAAAAAATAACCCACATGCAAATGCTATTAATTTGATTAAGATAACATATATTATAAACTTGATGTTTTTCCAAGCGAAATGTTCATTTCCGAGATTTTGTTAAGAAGACACACGCATATGTATAAAACATATATATATACATGACAAAAAAAAATTGTCAAAAAAACAAAAAATTTAAATTAAACAAAAAATATAAAATAAAAAAAAAAAATTTTGATGGAGCCGGGAATCGAACCCACGACCTAATTTTAAAGAAAGTTTAAAACTTCGGTGGCTCAACCAATTGAGCCATACAGGGTGTTGTGAATAGGATGCCAAATTGCCATATTGGTCTTACGGTACTCTATTTCATAATTTTCAAAATATTTATTAACACTAAAAATGTTAATATTATATGTTATCATAACATTAAGAAATACAAATTGAATGTCAATGCAAAATTATTGAATCAAAAAACACACGTCCCTGCCAGGGTTCGAACTCACGACCGGCTGACCAACCATATCCTGAGTGCTGCGACTCAGCACACTACGCCACAGAAGCCCATGACTGATCGGACGGCAATCTGTTATATAATATGTTGACTTAATTTTCATGTTTTCAAGTTATTCAAATTTTAATTACTGTCAACGCTCCATCATCGAAACAGCAAAATTTATTATTTGAATATCTTGGTTATTTACTGTCCTATCGGAATGAAATTTTCATCAAAAATCTATGACAATTTTCTCTTCGTCTGTGCAAAATCTTGAATCTCTAGCTTTTAAATGGCCCTTATAATTTGGATATGAAATTTTCTATGTCAATTTTAGGGGGTAAAGGGGGCGTGGCCGAGTTCTGAAACAAACTTGATCTGCTCGCAATATAGAGGAACCTACATACCAATTTTGGTGTCTCTAGCATTTAAACTGCTCTTTTAATATGGATCTGAAATTTTCTATGTCGATTTCGGGGCGGTGTAGGGGGCGTGGCCGAATTCTGAAAGAAACTTGATCTGCTTGCAATATAGAGGAACCTACATACCAATTTTGGTATCTCTAGCATTTAAACTGCTCTTTTAATATGGATATGAAATTTTCTATGTCGATTTTTGGGCGGTATAGGGGGCGTGGCCGATTTCTGAAACAAACTTGATCTGCTTGCAATATAGACAAAGCTACATGCCAAATTTGGTGTCTTTAGCTCTTATAGTCTCTGAGATCTAGGTGTTCATACAGACGTCAGGACGTCAGGACAGACGGACAGACGGACATTGCTATATCGACTCGGCTATTGATGCTGATCAAGAATATATATACTTTATGGGGTCTGCCACGCCTCCTTCTGCCTGTTACGCACATTTTCGTTAAAACAAACCCAATAGACCCCTGTACTTTTTTTAAGTACGGGGTCTAAAAAGGCGAAAAAATCTAAATACATTTCTAAAAAAGCCCGAATTCCCGCTTCCCGCAATTCCAAAATTTTTCCCGCTGTTGGCCTTCAAAAACAGCCAGATTTGAAAAAAGCGGTTTTGGCAGCACTGGTCAGGAGCATGTATCCAGGAACTGATATGACAGCGAAGCCGCACACTTTCCAGGGAACAGACACTGTGTTGACAGCTCCCGCCACTGAACTCTCGCATGGAGCAGATGCTGAAACACGAGATGTCCCTCCCGTACACGAAACAACGGCGGAGTGCATAAAAACAGTGATGGACGTCAGTGTACAGGATACACACCAAGAAGCGCCAGCGAAGCTGCAGAGTCCGGAGCCAGCTATGGAATCGTCACCAGCGATTGCCCCTTCCGCTCCAGAAGCTGCTCCACATAACTTCAACCAAGTGGAGGACGTCACGGCCCAGTCGTCACAACTGGGAGCACCTTTCAAAACACCAGGTCACCAGCATGGAGAAGACCATGAGTGCATCACGGACGATTGCTCTGCATCCAGCACCACCGGCCTCACGGAGTCACAATCTGATCCGGTAGAAGCTCGCCGAGGGAGATTTTGGCTCGTCGGATGTGCTACGAACGAATCAGCGAAGGATGAGTTTGTTTCTCGGTTTAAGGGTAGTGAAAGCTTTTACCAGGTGCCCTTGGCTAAAGTAGTCCACAACTTCTGGATGAACCCGAGGATCAGGAGGATGAATTTTTGGCGCAGCTTTCGGGATCACCGTAACCAGCAGCAGAAGGCCTTGAAGTTTGAATCCGGTCAGGAAACGGAGCTCCAGGTCCATGGAGCTGATACTTCGGACCAAGTTCGAGTCCCAGGGATAAATCCGGTGGTGGAAGCCCTATACCGGCCGCGTGAAGGCGGCGGCAAGAAGATGCCACAGTCAAGTTCCTCGGTCTCGGCAAGGAGCAACCTTTCCTATACAATAGAAGGAAGAAAAATAGTTTGGAGAGTTAAAGGAGCAATACTTACCACACAGTCCGGGCCAGGAGGCCGAAGAATGAATGCAAGCTGTAGTATTGCCCGGCTAACTCAATCGTAGCATGAGACTCTGATCTCAGGGTGTGGGCGGTGGCCTACGTTGACGCCTGGGTCTCAGGATCTCCACTCTCTATTACACAGTGAGTCCGTCCCTGCGGTAGCTTGGCGCAGTCTCAGGCACATGCGCCAAGTGCCACAACAGTCCTCTTGCCACTTCCCACAGTCAGGAGCAGCCAATAGTCAGGCGCATGCGTAACTGTCACCTGGCAGCCATCACCTGCAGTCCGTCTCCTTGCTCTCCTACTCCCTCTGCTGCCGCTTTTGCCATTCACCCAGTGAGGAAGCTCCAGGCTCCAAGAAGTCACATACCTGCAAATAGAAAATAACTTAGCATAAGTTGTAATCATACACAATTGTAATTGATGCCCCTCCCCCCTGACCCACAAAGAGCTCTTTTTGGTTAGGGAAAGGCCATATTGAAACAAAAACAAATTATATTTATTAATTTATATATTCTTACCTTCACTTGTTTGTTTACATTCGCGCCTCCAGCGAAAACGAGGTTGCCAGAAAGTTAAAATTGGTTAGTTTGTGATAGTTTTTGTTAAGGGGATGCTGGTTATTTTTGTTATTTGTTAAAGCACGAAATATCGAATACAATTTAAATAATAATCATGCATAAAATGCTAGGAATAGTTATAACTATTATTAATAATTAAAATTTATAACGTTTATTTAAAAATGATATTCTAATTTATTTATTCGGGTGAGATGGATATGTGGAATTAGGGAGTCGGCACAGACTATCGAAAGCCGACTATAGGTTGGGAGGGCGATCGTTGAGGTGGACATTGACATCGGTTCACCTAATCCTTGCCAGCAGTTGTCCGTGAAGGTGTTATGAGACCAAAGTCTGCGTTTGATTCCGATTAGTAAAAATATAAATTATTGTTACCCGACTCGCCAAGTATCTATGGTCGTACTCATCCCTGAGTATACCGATAGTTAGCCGGGAAATCGATATTTGGCTGCGATAGATAAGTCGGCTTATAACATCTGTTCACTTTAAAATATTAAAATAAAAGATATATGGGAGGGAGCGAGGTACAATTGTGAATCAATCTTGATGTAGGTGCACAAAACATTAGTATTGTCAAACAATTCTGTTGCCGAATTTTAGAACAAACATGATATAAGTAGGTCAACATAATATTAATATTGTCATCAAAGTTGGTTGCTCTTACTTTTAAAGAATCGGAAATAATGGTATTCAACGTGACCACCTTGAATTGTCTTGAATCTAACAGCTAAATCTATATATATAAAATTGTTTGACCTCATTCATTTACTCATTTATTCACTGACTTAGCATTGCACAGGCCAAACGGTTGAAGTTACATGTTTGAGACTTGCCCACCATTTGACCACGCCATTTTGTAAAATTCGAAGTGCAAGTGCGTCAAAGTCGAGGTCAAAGTTCGCGTTTATTTTGATTTACATATAGCAGCGTTTGGTCAGGTGGAAGACTCAGTGACAAGGTAGTGCAGAGGATGGTGTGTTAGACCCAGGTTCGTGCAAGAACAAGGCAAGAACTTATTTTTAATTTTTATTTTTAATTTAATTTTTTTAATACTTTTTTAAAGTTAACGATATTTTTAATATGGTTAAAGTAGGGTTACTATATAATATAGCTGACATAGGAACAATCGGGATCACAATAAGTTTAGGTTTTAAAATTTTTTATGTTTTTTATGTTATCTCAACCAAAGTCATAGATTCGCTATTGCACGCCAAGTTTTTAATTTTTCTGTCAAATCTAGAATTTTAAAGCCAAATCTGGCCTTTCCCGCCAAATCTAGCGATTTTCAAAAAGTCCAATTGCAGGGACAGCTGGCAGCGTGAATATAATTATTATGTTTTCCTTTAAACAATGTTATACATTTAGCAGGTAATTTCCAACAACAAAAAATTTGAAATTCTTCTTTAATAGCTGATAACTGATAATACTTGCTGCTTACGAACGGTTACAAAAAGTCGTCTGATTTGAATATAGAAGGTACTGATTACTGAACCATTAGAAGAAAAAAAGAGATTACTGATAAAAAAAGCCTGCCGAATAAACCCAATGTTAAAAAAAAACGGGCCTTTGCGCTTAAATGACAGAAACTGCAGTTGAAATGCATTCACTTGCTATTTTTTTACTATTAAACATTTATTATTCTTACATACAAGTTGACAGAATATTTTATAGATAACTAGGGGGCTCCGCCCCCTGCTCGCGGTGCTACAGTCGAGCATACTCGACTGTCGGAGACCCCGTACTAACTATGGAAATAGAAAACACTACAAAAATTAAAAAATATTTTGCTTGCTTGATGCTGTTGCAGAGAGTTGTAACACATTTTCGACTACTTTTTTCAACTTTGGACAGGAAATATATTACCAATTTATTTGCATACTGTATTTGTTTGGTTGAGATATATCATAAAATAAACAAGTGGGAAAGGCTATAGTCGAGATCCCGACCATAGGATACCCGTTACTTATTTCAATACATTAGCGATTCAATCATAATGTCATATTTGCGTTGCCAGAATTACTTGAGAATTTGAAGCATTCTAATAAGTTTTAACAATACAAAAACTATTGCATACTCTAGGGGGAACCTGTTGATTTAACAACTTAGACACGCAATAACTGCTGTTCTACTTGTCCGATCTTGTTGCGATTCAGTGGGATAATAGATAATAATAACAGATATCGGTTATTACCAAAAAATACGTATTATATGAACAATTGTGGGTGAGGTGGTTTTTCGCGATTTGCGGGGGCGGAGGTGGGCGTGGCTTAAATTTGAAACAAACTTGATCTGCGTGAGGTATATGGAAATCTGTGTGACAAATTTGGTTATTCTATCTCTTATAGTGTCTGAGATCCTTGTGTTTATACAGACGGATGACCAGTTTTTCGCGAATTACGGGCGTGGAAGGAGGCGGGTCCAAAATTTGAAACAAACTTGACCTGCTCCAACGCATTTCTGATCTACGTGTGAAAGTTTGGTTACTCTATCTCTTATGGTCTCTGAGATCTAGGCGCTCACACAGACGGACAGACGGACAGACGGACAGACGGACAGACACACATGGCTATATCGACTCGGCTGTTGATGCTGATCAAGAATATATATACTTTATGTGGTCGGAGATGCCTCCTTCTGCCTGTTACGCACATTCCAACGAACACAATATACCCTTATACTTATTTTTTATAAGCAACGGGTATAAAAAGTTTTTCATACTTAGACTTGATTTTCAGCCGATCGGTCCTATGGAGGCTATATGATATAGTGGTCCGATTAAAACCAACTTCGGACAGGATATATAACACCAAGTTATATGCGTACTGTAATAGTTTTGTTGAGATATCTCAAAAAACAAAAAAGTTTTTCATACTAAGACTTGATTTTCGGCCGATCGGTCCTATGGAAGCAATTTGATAAAGTGGTCCGACTTAAACCAACTTTGGACAGGATATATGAAACCAAGTTATTTGCATACTGTATTAGTTTGGTTGAAATATCTCATAAAATAAAAAAGATGTTCATGCTAAGACTTTATTTTCGCCAGATCGGTCCAATGGCAGCTATATGATATGGTGGTCCGATTTGAACCAACTTTGAACAGGATATATAGAACCAATTTAAATGCATATTTTCGCCCGATCGGTCCTATGGCATCTATATGATATAGTGGTCCGATTCAAATAAGAATCAAACTTGATATGCCTGCAATATAGAGGAATCTACATACAAAGTTTGGTGTCATAAGCTTTTATATTGTTCTTATAATTTGGATATGAAATTTTTGTTTTCGAATTGTGGGCGACAAAGGGGGCGTGGCCAAATTTTGAAACAAACTTGATCTGCTTGCAATATAGAGAAACCTACATACCAAGTTTGGTGTCTCTAGCTCTTATAGTCTTTGAGATATAGGTGTTCATACAGATGTCAGGACAGACGGACAGACGGACATTGCTATATCGACTTGGCTATTGATGCTAATCAAGAATATATATAGTTTATGGGGTCTGCCACGCCTACGCACATTTTCGTTAAAACAAACTTAATAGACCCCTGTACTTTTTTTAAGAACGGGGTCTAAAATTTAAGTGTCCGAAATATCAGATTGTCTTAATTAACAAGTAATTTATATTTGCGTAAAAAAAAGTTTATTCAAGAAAAATATAAGAAGTGCACCTTTTCACGTTTCACTTTCGCGAACGAAGAGAGCCTAGTAAAAAATAAAATTGCATTATAAACTTTTCTACCAAATTGTCACAAAGTTTATCTAATTCATAAAATTACCAAAAATTTAATTTAACGGTACTAGAAAAATTTATATGGCTGGCATTGGTGTTGTGTTTAACCGAAAATTTCACGAAATATTTTACATTTCATTGTCATTTAATACCGATTTGGGTATTTTGAGGCTTTAACTTTGCTATAGAGCTGATACGAAATCTACATCGATAGCTTTGATTCTATATAAAATTTAAATTTATGTTTTAAACAATTTCCAACAAAAGCAAAACCACAACAACACCAACAAAGGTTTTGCATCGCAAAATAGACGTTGAATGAAAATTTATGTTGGATGCGTGACCGTAAATGTTGTGTGCATGATAAATCAATTTTCATTGCATTTCGTAATTGTGTGCAATTTGCTGTAGGCGAATAGGGTAGTTGCGAGGGATGGGACAAAGAAAAGCACTACAATGGGAAATAAGCTACAACATGTGCATCAATTTTAAGTATTTATGCAGAAAGCAGTCGAGTTATTTATGCGCTTTGTTGTTTTCTGCATTTTCAAATCACTCGTCTCGTTAACGGAAATCGCGAAAATTTTCAATTGCATTGCGGCAATTGTCAATTGGCTTGAGAGATTGGAATCAAACAGAAACACAGACAGTGTTTCTGTGAGTGTATGTGCATTGTTCTGATTATCACAGCCATTTTGTGATTTATGTGTTGAATTTTGAACCCCACACATTTGCCACGCAAATGCGAATTGCAATCGCATGCATCGCCAGGTTAATTTCAATTAAAAGGCACATTGAATTTTAATTAACACAAGACCAACACAGACAAACACAGACGAACGGTCTTCATGAAAATTAATGCCCTTTCAATAGTACATGGGTGCTTCCACAGAAAACGACCTCTTACATCTCAAAAAATAAAACTAAATGCTCGATTTGCATTGTACTGAAAAGAAGAAAACTCCTCAAATTTGTGATGCCGACAGAGAAAAGACAAGAACATTATATTTGAATGATGACATAAGCTACCAAATGCCAGGATGGAAAGATACAAAAAGCATAAAATCGTTTAATTTTTGATAATGTAACGACCATTACCTTTTTAAAACATTTTTTTTTGGTAACTAATTTTTTTAGTTTGAAAATAAACTCAATCCTTAAACAAAACATTTCAAAGAATTTAATACGATTTTTTAACCTATCACATCCTGTGCAAAGTTTTACAAAAAATTATGTTTGGTCACGAAAATCAAAAAGAGCTCATTCATAAGGTTGTAACGTGCACCTGAGTGATGACACCGTAGTTCCTCTGTCTACTTCACGTTCCGGCCGTGCTCAGGGCAATTGGGGTGGGTTTTTGGTGCTACCAGTGACATAAAATTACATAACAGAAAACATTCGTAGACAGATAAGGTTAATACGGGATTATCTAAGCCATTTAATAAATGCCAATGAAAGAACTGAGATGAAGGTGTTCTTTCTCTATACCCTCCCTACCTGTAGAGTCAAGAAACTTTTTATGACCCTACCCTTGTCCACGTCTGCAGATGAGAATCCTTAGGAGCCCATTATTTAAAAGAGATTAATTCATATTAAAAATCAAAAACAATATAATTCAAAATTGAGTTCAAGTTCCAAGGTATAATAACAATTCATAATGACCTTTCAATTCGTCAATTCACAATGATCGTTTCGGAAAGATATTCACAAGATTAGGTATGGTAAAATAAGGCTACTAACAGCAGTTGGCGATGACGTCATTGACATAAAATTATGCCGCCAAATTATTCATTATTGTTAGCTTTGTGTAAGTATTAAAAATCAAATCTTTTACGTTGCTGTAGAGATTGTGAATATGATACAATTATTGTTTCTTTTCTTTTTACATTACGTTAACACGAGGCTTTTGATCTTTAGTTCATTCTTGTTTTTGCTTTTTTTACTCTTTATGGATATTTTATAATTTTTTTTTATTATTTGTTTTTAGACCCCGTACTTAAAAAAAGTACAGGGGTCTATTGGGTTTGTTTTAACGAAAATGTGCGTAACAGGCAGAAGGAGGCGTGGCAGACCCCATAAAGTATATATATTCTTGATCAGCATCAATAGCCAAGTCGATATAGCAATGTCCGTCTGTCTGTCTGTCTGTCTGTCTGTCTGTCTGTATGAACACCTAGATCTCAGAGACTATAAGAGCTAGAGACACCAAACTTGGTATGTAGGTTCCTCTATATTGCAAGCAGATCAAGTTTGTTTCAAAATTTGGCCACGCCCCCTTTAACGCCTAAAAATTGGCATAGAAAATTTCATACCCAAATTATAAGAGCAATTTAAAAGCTAGAGATTCAAGAATTTGCATAGACGAAGAGAAAAGTGTACTAGATTTTTGCTGAAAATTTCAAATAACCAAGATATTCAAGTTATAAATTTTGCTGTTTCGATGATGGAGCGTTGGCAGTTATTAAAATTTGAGTAACTTCGTAACATTAAAATTGAGTTAACATATTATATAACAAATTGGCGTCTGATCAATCATGGGCTTTTGTGGCGTAGTGAGATGAGTCGTAGCGCTAAGGATGTGGTTGGTCAGCCGGTCGTGGGTTCGAACCCTGGGAGGGACGTGTTTTTTTTTAATTCAATAATTTTGCTTTGACATTCAATTTGTATTTATTAATGTTATGATAACATATAATATTAACATTTAGTGTTATTAAACATTTTTAAAATTATGAAATAGAGTACTGTAAAACCAATATGGCAATTGGGCATCCTGTACACAACACCGTGTATGGCTCAATTGGTTGAGCCACCGAAGCTTTAAGCTTTCTTTAAGATTAGGTCGTGGTTTCGATTCCCGGCTCCATCAACAATTTTTATTTTATTTTATAGTATTTGTTAAAATTTTTTGTTTTTTGGATAATATTGTTTTGTCATGTACATTAACATTTTAAACACACATATATGTGTTTTATACATATGTATGTGTTTTTTTTTAACAAAAACTCGGAAATGAACATTTCGCTTTGAAAAAATCAAGTCTATAAGATATGTATCTTAACCAAACTAACAGCATTTGCATGTGGGTTATTTTATTAATTCATGACCGAAGTTGGTGCAAATCGGACAACTGTATCATAGAGCTCCCATAGGAGGAATCAGACGAAAATCAAATTTAAGTATGAAAAACTTTCTTGTTGTAGAAGATATCGTTACCAAACTTTTACCATATGCTTTTAAATTAGTCTTGTATACCCTTAGCGAAGTTGGTTTAAATCGGACCACTATATCATATAGCTGTAATAGGACCGATCGGTCGAAAATCAGATTTTAGTATGAAAAACTTTTTTGTTCAATGAGATATCGTAACCAAACTGATATAATATGCATTTGAGTTAGTGTTATACATCCTTACCGAAGTTGGACCAAATCGTTACACTATATAATATAGCGGTCATAGGACAGATCGTGCGAAAATCAAGTCTTAGTATTGTTAGTGAATCTTTTTTAACCATAGTAAGTACGGGGTCTCCCACAGTCGAGTATGCTCGACTGTAGCACCGCGAGCGAAGCGAGCAGGGGGCGGAGCCCCCTAGTTTAGCAAGGGCTGGTTTTTCAATGTCTCTTTAAACACTATTTGTTAGATAATGGGGGCATTCAACAGGTAATGACAACTTTTAGTATTCAACCGAAAATTTTCGACAATCAAAAATATAAATATATTTTTGCAAAATAAGCCCAAATGTCCTTGATGCTGTTTTTTAAAGTAACGAAAATTAGATAAATCCATTTTTATTTCGGTATGGAGTTGCCACGTTTGATCACTGATCGATCACAAGTAAAGGAGCGATTACTGATTGAATTACCTGCTGAATGTAACCAATCTGTCAAATAGAGCCAATTCCATTTTTAGACCCCGTACTTAAAAAAATGTACAGGGGTCTATTGGGTTTGTTTTTACGGAAATGTGCGTAACAGGCAGACAAAAAAAAATAATTTTTTTTTTAGACCCCGTACTTAAAAAAAGATCAGGGGTCTATTGGGTTTGTTTAACGAAAATGTGCGTAACAGGCGTGGCAGACCCCATAAAGTATATATATTCTTGATCAGCATCAATAGCCGAGTAGATATAGCAATGTCCGTCTGTCCTGACGTCCTGCTGTCCTGACGTCTGTATGAACACCTAGATCTCAGAGACTATACGAGCTAAAGACACCAAATTTGTTATGTAGCTTTATCTATATTGCAAGCAGATCAAGTTTGTTTCAGAAATCGGGCACGCCCCCTTTACCGCCCAAAAATCGACATAGAAAATTTCATATCCATATTAAAAGAGCACTTTAAATGCTAGAGACACCAAAAGTGGTATGTAGGTTCCTCTATATTGCAAGCAGATCAAGTTTCTTTCAGAATTCGGCCACGCCCCCTATACCGCCCAAAAATCGACATAGAAAATTTCATATCCAAACTATAAGAGCAATTTAAAAGCTTGCACAGACGAAGAGAAAAGTGTCATAGATTTTTGATGAAAATTTCATTCCGATCGGACAGTAAATAACCAAGATATTCAAATAATAAATTTTGCTGCTTCGATGATGGAGCGTTGGCAGAAATTAAGATTTGAATAACTTAAAAATATGAAAATTGAATAAACATATTATATAACAAATTGGCCTCCTATACTTAATGGCGCAGCGCTCGTGATATGGTTAGTCATCCGATCGTGAGTTCAAATTCAATCATTTTGCATTGAAATTCAATTTGTATTTATTAATGTTATGATAACATATAATATTAACATTTAGTGTTAACAAACGTTTTTAAAATTTTGAAATAGAGTCCAATAAAACCAATATAGAAATTTGGCGACTTGTACGCCATGCGATGTGAGGCTCAATGGGTTGAGCCACCGAAGTTTTAAATTTTCTTTTAAAACTAGGTCGTGGGTTCGATTCCCGGCTCCAACAACATTTTTTTTTTGCGGGTTCGACTCCCGGCTGGGACAATTTTTGTTAAGGTGATTGTTTTTAGCTATTTTTAATTTGTATTATTTAATTTTAAAACTTTTTTTTTAAATTATTATCTAATGATGTTGTATTGACATATTAAGCATCGAATACCTGTTAAATCATTTTATTTAAATAATGTTATATCGGCAGTTATATAAATGTTGTGTTAGAATTCTATGTAAATTTAATGTTATTTACATTTACTATGTAAATTCATGTTTTTAATAAATTTATCTTTTAATTTCTTTTGATTCAACTATATTATTAAACTAAATTTTGAGCTTCAATTATGTTACTATATGAATTAATTGTTGGTTAATTTATTTATTACAACATTTTGCATGTTAAACGTGTAGTTCTAGTTTTATTTCTGTTAATGTTTTACATATGCTTCACAAGACCAAATAATAATGTTAAGCTAGAAACTTCTTTTGTTTTGTCGCGTGCTTAAATATGAATGGCTATATGTATATGGCTGTCTCGCTCTCCCTAATGCTTTACGCATATGTATGTCTATTTGACATTACATTGGCTCTTCTTCAATTCTTTTTTGCGCGTTGTCTTCGAGTGATTTTGAAATTAACTTTGCGATTTAACGAGTGTAACTTAATTAGATAAATGGTGCGACTAGTGTTCATAAATAATGTTTAACAGAAGACCCTAGAAATGCATATAAACTTTAAGTTATTTTAAGTTTATTTTAAATATTATTTAATTTTTAGCAGTGGCTGCTTTTGGATAGTAAGTACGGGGTCTCCGACAGTCGAGTATGCTCGTCTGTAGCACCGTCCGACTAGTTTTAACTACGGGGTCTAAAAAATAATATTGGCAAAATACTTAACCCAGAGGCCTTAAATTACTGTTGATTTTTATTTTGAGCGAAAAAAATAAAAATCATAAATAATCATTATTGTTGAGTTTTTTTTTTTTTTTGATCAAAAATAATGATTACGGTCTAAGTTTTATAAAATTACTCAAAAATAATTATTATCAGTGAAGAAAAAAGTAAAAATCATTAATAATCATTATTTTTGAGTTATATTTTATTTTTTTGAAAAAAAATGATTACGGTCTAAGTTTTATTAAATTACTCAAAAATAATTATCACTAATTATCACTAAGCAAAATTGTTTAAAATTAAAATATAATCATTACTATGTAATTATAACCGTTACTTATCAAAAATAAGTATAAGGGTATATTGTGTTCGTTGGAATGTGCGTAACAGGCAGAAGGAGGCATCTCCGACCACATAAAGTATATATATTCTTGATCAGCATCAACAGCCGAGTCGATATAGCCATGTGTTTCTGAAATTTTCTATGTCGATTTTTGGGCGGTAAAGGGGGCGTGGCCGAGTTCTGAAACAAACTTTATCTGCTTGCAATATAGACAAAGCTACATACCCAATTTGGTGTCTTTAGCTCTTATAGTCTTTGAGATCTAGGTGTTCATACAGACGTCAGGACGTCAGGACAGCAGGACGTCAGGACAGACAGACATTGCTATATCTACTCGGCTATTGATGCTGATCAAGAATATATATACTTTATGGGGTCTGCCATGCGTCCTTCTGCCTGTTACGCACATTTTCGTTAAAACAAACCCAATAGACCCCTGTATTTTTTTTAAGTACGGGGTCTAAAAACGCGCGTCAAAAATTCGGTTAATTTACATATGTATGTATGTATGCACATAAATACATAATTTGTTTGATTAATTTATAATAAAACACACTTTACGTATATGTGTACAAAAAAAGTGTCCAGAAGTCACAAAACAAAACGGCCGTCGAAAAAAATGTAAAGCACCAATAAAAAAAAAAGCGCGCGTTAAAATTTTTGGTGATTTTGCATATGTATGTATGCACATAAATACATATGCACTCCTCAAGATTGCATTTAATTGATTAAACCATTAAAATGTTTGATTAAATTATAACACTAGGCAACAACCCAAATCTGAATTGAGCCAAACCAACTTTTTTGGATAGATTTGGGGACCCAAACACCGAAAAATCTTCTTTTTTTTTTAATGCAGAATTTTTTTTTTAGAATTGTTTGAAATTTGTTGTTCTTCATGCCGTTTTTTATAGGTACGCCCATTTTTGCCATCATTACACCAGAATGCCAAAACCGATATTCAAAAGCTTTACTTTTCCTGAAAGCTAATGAATATATCTATAATTCATCTATACACAGTCTAAGATTAAAGTCAGTAGTTTAAGAGCTATTATTTTTGGATTAAGAAAATTTTGTTTTTTTAAGCCTTTTTTTTATAGCTTTTTTTACTTTAAAATTCAAGGAAAACTCGAAAAAAATTCTCAACTGGAGTTTTAATTTTTTTTTTTTCAAAGCTGCATTAATTGAGCGTCGTGTAAGATATGTTTCATTAAAATCTATGGAGAAACGGCGATATAATAAAATTTTATATTAAGGCTTGAATATTTTGTCGATTTTGATGACTTCCTTGTAGAGCGGCATGACTTTTAGTATGAAAATTTTTGGTGTATTTTGAGATATCCTAACCAAACTCACAGGAAATCAATTTGATGTTGTTTTACGCATAATGACCAAAGTTGGTTCAAATCGGTCGACTATATCATAAAGATGCCATAGGTATACTATACATTAGACTGGAGTGAATTTCACTTTTTTTCGATTTTCGAAAACGCTGTATCATTAATGGATGATACGGTATAAAAGTAATATCTGTAAAAAAATCAATTTTTCTTTTTTTCTTTGTTAGCCCTAACTGTTAGCTTTCTAAGCCTATATCAACTTTAAAGATCGGTGGAAAAATATCGAACTTACAGATTTTTTACGAATAGCAAAATTGTCAAAAAGCAGTTACATTTGGGGCGGACACGCTCTTTTGGAGTGTGTAGAAAAAAACAAAGGGGCTCCGCCCCCTGCTCGCTTCGCTCGCGTTGGGGTGCGGCTACAGTCGAGCACACTCGACAGTAGAATACCCTGTGTCCAGTCTCTATTAAAAATATATTGTTTACATTAAAATTGATTATATATATACATATGTATATTTACAAATTTCGTCGCTCGAATTTGCTGCCGATTTAAAAAATCGGTTTTCAGGGAACACCACGTGGAGGCCATTACTATTGTAATAGGGTCACTTTCCAAATAATAATTTGGTGACCTACGAGTCGACTTGAGCTGCCTAAAAGCTCCTAAGTTCCCCAAATTAAAAACTTAAAATTTTCTGCAAATTCATCAGCAGATAATATAATAAATATAATAATATAATAAAATATTTAACTGATAATATAAGGAAGACATAATAAATAAACTCTGCAAAATCCAAAAGCAGATATAATATTACTAGAAATACGTAAGAATAATATGAAATATATAAATAATGTATAAATATAAATCTGCAAAATTCAATAGCAGATATAATAATAATAGAAGGAATAAAATGTTACATACATAAAGGATAAATAAATAATAATAACATATGTATATCTGAACATGTATGTATACTATTCAATAGTACATACCAACTTAGTAATGTTAATGTATACTCTCTTCAACACTAATAGAAAGACCACTGTGGTAACTATAAACCGTCTCAAAAGTCCTGGCGCTTATGTCTGCAGAGATATTTGAAAACGACCAATCAATATGTGTGTCCAAATTGGTAGTGGACGTATTCAAATCTAGTAAGCTTCTAAATCCCCTCCTCTGCAAATTATTAAATATTTCCACTGTGGAACCTTCTAACATTTACAAACATAAATTAAAATCTCCTAAAATTATTGTTTTCCCATTTAAAAATTCATATTGCAGAAATAGATTCTCAAGTTCTGTTCTAAATACTGATGCCGGATAGGTAGGATTTTTATATAAAATAAGAAAAGCTATGGATTTGTATCTGAATATAATATACTCAAAGAAACTCGAATCAGTTATATTATTTCTACCGCTTACTGAAAAAGAAATTTCATTCACTATTTCATTTTTGGCATAAACTAAAATACCTGATGAACGTCGTACAGACTCAAGATGGGCAGCAACACTGAACCCAGGAATTTCTATATTTTCTGTAAAAGTAGTGGCTTCCACAAAACACAGAATAGACGATAGAAGCATAAGTCTGTCTGATCGAATATCTGCAATATGCAGATTAAGACTTTGAGTGTTATGAAAGAAAATATCTAAAGCGGAACTGTTAAGCAAGTGATCATAATGTGTTCGAAGAATTTTAGCAATCCGCAAATTCTCTAATTGATTTTTGACCTTATCATTGATTTGGGAGGTTTAGGAGGATTGAAATTACCTATTATAAACAATCCTGAAGCTGTGGTTGCCCTACTACAAGAAACATATATGGAAGCACGGTCCATTCTTGAACTGGTGTGGACTACCACCTTGCCATAAGTAGCGCCCTGACTTTTGTGAATAGTAATACCTTCTGCAGGTACAACTGGAAACTGATTACGGTCAATGGTAACTTGCTCATTGTTCTTATAATGAAAGCTTCTTATTATTTTCCGAATAGGGGTCCATAAAGGATCGGATTGGTGTGCACGTTTTGAGCGCGCAATTTCTACTACGGTTTCCTCTGAAAATTTAATCCATAAAATAGTTGGAGTGTTGGATATATCAAAATCTATTTGCATCAATATGCCGGATGCTCCATTAACTAACCCATCCCCTGTATCTACATTGACCGTCATCATATATTTGGCAGTGGTTTTTAAAAGAAGAGACATACAAAGTCCCTGCGTTTCGCAAGTTTTAAAGCTCCTAATACCTACTAAAACATAATTTCTTTGTGCCGCACTTAAATGGACAGCTTTTATGAATAAAACTGTTCTGTTGGAATCAAATTAAGTTTTGCTGTGTTAAAATTATCCACCTCATTATTGCTAGTAAAGAGATGGATTGCGTCATCGGGCACATCAGATGGTTGACAGATGCGTGATCGGATAAGTTGAATATCATCAGCAGTCATGCAACTCGATGCCATATTATTAAGGGCAGACGCGAATTGTTGATCATCCCGTTGTCGCATGATTTCTGTGAGCTCAAAATACTTAAACAGATCCCACAAAGAAGAGCCAAAAATAGCAAAATAAGGATCAGTGGTATTGGATTCAAAATTCCAACGATCACCTACTGGTCGCAATTGTCTTAGATCACCGAAAACAATGACAGAAATATTTCCAAAGGGAGCGGAATTTTGAAAATTTGTTTTAATCGGGAATCCAAGTGTGAAAACATTAATGAACTAACCATTGAAATTTCATCAATAATAATTAATTTAAGGTCTATTAAGTTTGAATGCAATGTGTTAACTAAATCATGACTTAATGGTCTCAAATGAGAGCGAGACTGGTTGACTGAAAGAGAAAACATGGAATGCAGAGTTGACCCACTGATTCCGAATGCGGCTTTTCCGGTCGGGGCACACAAAAGAATGTATTTATTATTATCATTATTAGGCCTATGAACGGCTCCTGCCTTCCGATTGTACATTCCATCAGATAGGGATTGGAAAATTGCTAAAATAAGTCGGCTCTTACCAACACGAGCAGCGCCTCCAACAAATTCGTGGTACACAGATTTTATTTTGGCATTGTGCATTACATGGGTTAAATAGGTTTTCTGTTTTAAATTGAGGGACCCAACAATATTAGATAAAGTTTCCTCTGAAACTAAGGGTGGAAGCTTAATCAAGCGAACGTTATTGTCGCCTACATTGTTATCATCCCCATTGACGTTTAAGACATTTAGTTGAGGATCTATCTCAGGAAATCTTAGGACTCTAAACTCATTATCTTCTGGGTTTTCTACATTATCCTCATCTTCTGCCTGGACTGCATTATCCAATGCATTCTCAAGCTCACTAGCATCTAATACATTATATTTCCTACGATTGTTTTCTATCAAATCTTTGTTAACGTTACAAAATGCCTCGCAATCCCTGGTTAGTAACTGAACTTGCTCATCCCTCCATGGTGCATAGAGCATAACTAATTCCCTAAATTAGTCGCTTCTCTCAGTATTAATATTAATAAATACTACATTAATACTGCTACTAGACAAAGGCATCCCTAAACAGCAATAAACGGCTTCCTGAGCAGAAATCTCAGTGCCACAAATAAATTTGTTTCCTATGTGTTGTAACTTTTGCTTGATTGTTACATTACCTCGGCTAATTTCACTAACTGCTTCTCGCATTAATTGTGAAATTCCTCGTTGGGACTTGTTAATATAATTAACAACATAGGAGCAGCAAGCATAGGGATCCAAAATGAACCGAATATCTATATTTGCTCGCTGCATCAAGAGAAGATGCTTATTATAGCTGTTTATCTTAATAGCACTGAAAGATCGCTTTAAGAAAATTTTGGGTTTCTTTAGACTCGATCTCAGAGCATTAATATACTTTTCATAGGTTAGGTCAATACTGATCAATAAATGACTTGATAGGTTGAATACTAGATTCATCGTTTAAGTCGAGCTTTGGAGCATCTTTCAGCCAAAATATGCCATGTACATGTGGGGAGCCTCTCAGCTGGAACTCAACTCTCCAATAAAATTGAATGACCCTATGGTTACCAAAAACACCGCCATCTTGCTTCATTGTTTTTAAAAGCTCCCTATATCGATGTTCAAAATACCTAGCACATGTTACAGGGTCTGCTCTAATAAGACGGGCTTTTGTATCAAAACTTAAATTTGATGCAGCTTCTTCTGTTATAGTTTGCTTATCTACATTATAAGATAACAAGACTAAAAGCTCCGTCCACTTAGTCTCTGCTGCCGAAAAAGTTATGAAAAAGGTAGGCAGACCAATCTGCCTGATCATAGTCATAACTTTTTTCTTTTCAGCTTCCCAATGGACAGGAGAAGTGCGAATACCCTTTAACATCCTATAGCCATCATCATGTCTAATTAAAGATTCTATGTGATCCTCACTAAGGGCGTTTGCAGCCGAAATGCCATGAGTAGCGCTATGCTTACGTAAGCAAATAGAAGTATTATTCCTAATTTTAATCATTTCTAACTTTTTATAGTTAAGAAATAATTTGTAAGCTCTACAACCTCTCCTATCACTATTCCTGAGTTCTGATCTTACTATGGTTGTAAAACTTTCCTGACACTTTCTTTTATTTCCAGCAAATATAGTTGGAAACGCCAACTCCTCAAAATCGTCATCCTGAATCATATCTAATGGACGCTGACCTTCTCCAGGGGCAATAATAATTCTTTGCATGGCAACATTTTCTGTAGGGACATTTTCTAACAGGGTTTCCTGACCTCCTGGGTTAATATTTTCCTCCTCTAAATTATTTTGCTCATTTAAATTAGATCGTGCAGATCGTTCTAATAATTCTGTAACTAAATTCCTATCATCAGCTGATGCTACAAAAGGAACAGCCGTATCATTATTTGGAAACGTGGCCAACCACTGTTCATCATGGTGTTTCATATACAGCTCTGTGTTCACTAGAAACCGAATTGCTTCAGCAATTTTGAATGGTCTGATGGTTTCAGCCATAAAATCATGGTTGTATTCCAATTTCCGTTTCAAGTGTAGTTGAATTACATCAGCTTGATCAAACGCTCTTGGAAGTAACGTTACAACATTGGCCACAGGAATTGGCACATTTACCACTGCTCCTTTAATAGCATTTTGGCGACCATATCCCAGAGTCTTAATTGTCATAAAAGGAAGACGTGGAGAAATAAGCCTTTCTTCTAACGGCGTTAAGCCTATCAAACTTTCATGAAGCTTTGGAAAATTAAGGCCATTTGCTATTGAAGCTCTTGGTCTTTTGCCTTTTTGAATGTCTGTACTGCAAGTCTTGCAAAAACTATATTTATTATCCGTTGGGGATACAGATGCAAAGTTTAAGAAATTTGAACTACTTGGAAGCTCAAATTTGCTTTCAATAGTTGCACGTGAGAGCTTTGTAATACCTTTTTTAAACCATAATCCCTTGCAGCAAAAGCAGACGTGAGTGGGCCCTTCCTTGACGTTTTTGTTAAATTCGGCTATCATTTTAATTAAACTATTGTCTCTACGCTGAGATTCCGGAAGGATATTCACTCGGTTTTCCTATTTCGTGTCGCATTTCTCCTATTCTCTGCTGCTCTATTTGGACTATTGCTTCTATACTGACTAACTCTTTGCGACAAATTCAAATTAGCTTCAATGGCCCCCTGTCTTGCTAGTATTTGAGCACTTCGCCTAGCATTTGTATTACTTGCTTGCTCTATAATCCTGCGAATGCGATTACCTCTAGTCACAGCCCTCTTACTTCTATCCCTTTCATTTTCTAAAATTCTTCTATTCAAATCTTGACGCTGTGAAGCCCGCCGAGCTCTGTCTTCTTCTCGTTCTCTTTCCCGAAATTCTGGGACTTGTCTGTGCATCTGATGTTGCAAGGTATTAGCTGCTTGCTCCAATTCTCTATCTGGAGTATCAGCTCTTCGAGAAGCATGGGCTAAATGGTCGTTCAGCCTTTCTCTATCTCGAAATTCTGGATCTTGTCTGTGCAACTGGTGTTGTAAAGTATTAGCTGCTTGCTCCAATTCTCTAACTGGAGTATCAGCTCTTCGAGAAGCATGGGCTAAATTGTCGTTCAGCCTTTCTCTATCTCGAAATTCTGGATCTTGTCTGTGCAACTGGTGTTGCAAGGTATTGGCTGCTTGCTCCAATTCTCTAACTGGAGTATCAGCTCTTCGAGTAGCATTGGCTAAATTGTCGCTTAGCCTTTCTCTGTCTCGAAATTCTAGATCTTGTCTGTGCAACTTGCAAAGAATTTGCTGCCTGATCAGAAATCCTGAGTATTCTACTACTTCTTCTAAGTTGATGTCTTATATTATCCCTAACCCTTTGAACTTGACTATATTCTTCATTTTCCCTACGTTCTCTTTGAGATAAAACATTAACTTGTCTCTCAAGTTCAGCGTATTCGGAATCTGACCTATTTAAATTGTTTCTATTTTGTTGTCTTCTAGACCTAGCAAAAGCTGACAATCTTTTCTGTCTTGTTATTTTTATAAAATTGTATAAAACTTATGTTAATATGTATAAAATATGAAAATATTTAAAATATTAAAGTAAATAAAATGAAATAAATAATAAGAATAATTGGTATTATATTTGCAAAATAATAATAATTATAAAATAATTATTACAATTTATTAATAATAATAAAAATATAATTATTATTATTAAATATACAATATTAAAAATATAAATATTAAATATGAAAATATAAAAATAAATAAAATGTAATAAATAATAATTGCTATTAATATTTAAAATATAATAATAATTATTAAAGTATATTACTATTATTAAAAATAATATTAATAACAATAATATTATTATTAAAAAGAAAAACAAAAAATGAAATAAAATGTAAAAATGAATAAATGTAAGTAATAATATTAATAATAAAAATTGTTATTATATTTGGAAAATAATAATATTTGATGTTATATTTTAAAAATATAATAATAATTATTAAAGTTTATTAATATTATTTATAATAAAATATAGAAAATACAAAATTTAGAAATAATAAAAATATATAGAAATAAATCAAATGTAATAAATAAATAAATTTAAGTAAAAATAATAATTACTATTATATTTTAAAAATTTAATAATAATTATTAATAATAATAATTATAAGAATAATTTAAATTAAAAATGTAGAAAATATAAATAGTCGAAAATTATTTATTAAATTTATAACTTGCGATTACACTAGGCAACAGCCCAATTCTGAATTGGACCAAACCGACTTTTTTGGATAGATTTGGGGCCCCAAACATAATATTTTTTTGTGTCTAGGCATGTTTTTGTCGACTTTTTTGACTTCCTTGTAGAGCGGCATGACTTTTAGTATGAAAATTTTTTGTGTATTTTGAGATATCCAGTTCATAAGACATATCTTAAACGACGCTCAAATAATGCAGCTTTGCAAAAAAAAAATGAAAACCCCCGTTCAGATTATTTTTCGAGTTTTCCTTGAATTTAAAAACAAAAAAAAGCTAAAAAAACAACATTTTCTTAATTCAAAAATTAATAGCTCTTAAACTACTAACTTTAATCTTAGACTGTGTATAGATGAATTATAGGTAAATTCATTAGCTTTCAGGAAAAGTAAAGTTTTTGAATATTTTGGGTTTCTTTAGACTCGATCTCAGAGCATTAATATACTTCTCATAGGTTAGGTCAATACTGATCAATAAATGACTTGATAGGTTGAATACTAGATTCATCGTTTAAGTCGAGCTTTGGAGCATCTTTCAGCCAAAATATGCCATGTACATGTGGGGAGCCTCTCAGCTGAAACTCAACTCTCCAATAAAATTGAATGACCCTATGGTTACCAAAAACACCGCCATCTTGCTTCATTGTTTTTAAAAGCTCCCTATATCGATGTTCAAAATACCTAGCACATGTTACAGGGTCTAATAAGACGGGCTTTTGTATCAAAACTTAAATTTGATGCAGCTTATTCTGTTATAGTTTGCTTATCTACATTATAAGATAACAAGACTAAAAGCTCCGTCCACTTAGTCTCTGCTGCCGAAAAAGTTATGAAAAAGGTAGGCAGACCAATCTGCCTGATCATAGTCATAACTTTTTTCTTTTCAGCTTCCCAATGGACAGGAGAAGTGCGAATACCCTTTAACATCCTATAGCCATCATCATGTCTAATTAAAGATTCTATGTGATCCTCACTAAGGGCGTTTGCAGCCGAAATGCCATGAGTAGCGCTATGCTTACGTAAGCAAATAGAAGTATTATTCCTAATTTTAATCATTTCTAACTTTTTATAGTTAAGAAATAATTTGTAAGCTCTACAACCTCTCCTATCACTATTCCTGAGTTCTGATCTTACTATGGTTGTAAAACTTTCCTGACACTTTCTTTTATTTCCAGCAAATATAGTTGGAAACGCCAACTCCTCAAAATCGTCATCCTGAATCATATCTAATGGACGCTGACCTTTTTCAGGGGCAATAATAATTCTTTGCATGGCAACATTTTCTGTAGGGACATTTTCTAACAGGGTTTCTCTAAATTATTTTGCTCATTTAAATTAGATCGTGCAGATCGTTCTAATAATTCTGTAACTAAATTCCTATCATCAGCTGATGCTACAAAAGGAACAGCCGTATCATTATTTGGAAACATGGCCAACCACTGTTCATCATGGTGTTTCATATACAGCTCTGTGTTCACTAGAAACCGAATTGCTTCAGCAATTTTGAATGGTCTGATGGTTTCAGCCATAAAATCATGGTTGTATTCCAATTTCCGTTTCAAGTGTAGTTGAATTACATCAGCTTGATCAAACGCTCTTGGAAGTAACGTTACAATATTGGCCACAGGAATTGGCACATTTACCACTGCTCCTTTAATAGCATTTTGGCGACCATATCCCAGAGTCTTAATTGTCATAAAAGGAAGACGTGGAGAAATAAGCCTTTCTTCTAACGGCGTTAAGCCTATCAAACTTTCATGAAGCTTTGGAAAATTAAGGCCATTTGCTATTGAAGCTCTTGGTCTTTTGCCTTTTTGAATGTCTGTACTGCAAGTCTTGCAAAAACTATATTTATTATCCGTTGGGGATACAGATGCAAAGTTTAAGAAATTTGAACTACTTGGAAGCTCAAATTTGCTTTCAATAGTTGCACGTGAGAGCTTTGTAATACCTTTTTTAAACCATAATCCCTTGCAGCAAAAGCAGACGTGAGTGGGCCCTTCCTTGACGTTTTTGTTAAATTCGGCTATCATTTTAATTAAACTATTGTCTCTACGCTGAGATTCCGGAAGGATATTCACTCGGTTTTCCTATTTCGTGTCGCATTTCTCCTATTCTCTGCTGCTCTATTTGGACTATTGCTTCTATACTGACTAACTCTTTGCGACAAATTCAAATTAGCTTCAATGGCCCCCTGTCTTGCTAGTATTTGAGCACTTCGCCTAGCATTTGTATTACTTGCTTGCTCTATAATCCTGCGAATGCGATTACCTCTAGTCACAGCCCTCTTACTTCTATCCCTTTCATTTTCTAAAATTCTTCTATTCAAATCTTGACGCTGTGAAGCCCGCCGAGCTCTGTCTTCTTCTCGTTCTCTTTCCCGAAATTCTGGGACTTGTCTGTGCATCTGATGTTGCAAGGTATTAGCTGCTTGCTCCAATTCTCTATCTGGAGTATCAGCTCTTCGAGAAGCATGGGCTAAATGGTCGTTCAGCCTTTCTCTATCTCGAAATTCTGGATCTTGTCTGTGCAACTGGTGTTGTAAAGTATTAGCTGCTTGCTCCAATTCTCTAACTGGAGTATCAGCTCTTCGAGAAGCATGGGCTAAATTGTCGTTCAGCCTTTCTCTATCTCGAAATTCTGGATCTTGTCTGTGCAACTGGTGTTGCAAGGTATTGGCTGCTTGCTCCAATTCTCTAACTGGAGTATCAGCTCTTCGAGTAGCATTGGCTAAATTGTCGCTTAGCCTTTCTCTGTCTCGAAATTCTAGATCTTGTCTGTGCAACTTGCAAAGAATTTGCTGCCTGATCAGAAATCCTGAGTATTCTACTACTTCTTCTAAGTTGATGTCTTATATTATCCCTAACCCTTTGAACTTGACTATATTCTTCATTTTCCCTACGTTCTCTTTGAGATAAAACATTAACTTGTCTCTCAAGTTCAGCGTATTCGGAATCTGACCTATTTAAATTGTTTCTATTTTGTTGTCTTCTAGACCTAGCAAAAGCTGACAATCTTTTCTGTCTTGTTATTTTTATAAAATTGTATAAAACTTATGTTAATACGTATAAAATATGAAAATATTTAAAATATTAAAGTAAATAAAATGAAATAAATAATAAGAATAATTTGTATTATATTTGCAAAATAATAATAATTATAAAATAATTATTACAATTTATTAAAAATAATAAAAATATAATTATTATTATTAAATATACAATATTAAAAATATAAATATTAAATATGAAAATATAAAAATATTAAAATAAATAAAATGTAATAAATAATAATTGCTATTAATATTTAAAATATAATAATAATTATTAAAGTATATTACTATTATTAAAAATAATATTAATAACAATAATATTATTATTAAAAAGAAAAACAAAAAATGAAATAAAATGTAAAAATGAATAAATGTAAGTAATAATATTAATAATAACAAGGGGGCTCCGCCCCCTGCTCGCTTCGCTCGCCTACCCCCGGCTCGCTTCGCTCGCGATGAGGTGTGGTATGTCTACAGTCGAGCGCACTCGACAGTAACTTGCTCGATACCCAAACGTTCACAACCGATTAATTCAATTTCAGTAAAATATGGTCAACATAAAATGCTACAGACTATATGCTATCCTATAGCCTACAGTTAGGGGTGCTAGTCTGTGACAGAACTGGTATTAATACTAACTATAATACAATACGTGAATAATAAAATACAGATTATATTATATATATATATTTAGTTACTCTTTTCACAAAATCAAAGAAAATACAAGTTGTTAAAAAAGTACAAATTGTAATAAAGAAAATAGTTGACAAAAAAAAAAAAAAAAAGTTGCACATGGGCAAGATTGAAACGGGATTCGAACTCTCGACTCATCGCCTCGAAATACACGGCTCTATCATCAGAGCCATCGGAGCATTATATTTGCATGTGGCAATATCAATGTATATCATTTTTTTTCGATGTACGTTTTGCACGTTTCTTTTGTTTCAATTATGTCTCGCTCGTTAGAAGAGAAGCCCTACATACACACATACATACATGTGCAAATAAAGCTATTTATAGAACCAAATTCGTTTTGCTGCTAATTCATGGTACTGATTGCATAATGTGCATCACATAAAATTATTGATTAAGTATGTAAAGTATTCATTTAAAAAGTATGTAATTATTAATTAATATGTAATTAATTTAATGCAATGAAAAAAAATATAAAAATAATAATAATAATAAATAATTTGGTTCAAAACAAAGAGTTGTTTTGATCCCGAGTCCAATGTACCCACAAATCGCATGCATTGCTGCAAGTTTTGTACCAAAATCTGGCCACTGCACGTAGGCATGAGAAATGTGAAGTTTTGATTTAATATCTTCTGTATTTGTTATCCGATTGCAATGCAGTTTTCAGGATGCATTATCAAAATTGTGTTTAGTGTGTGTGCAGATTTTGACATCTGTACCTATTAAATTGGACTTGTATTTGGATATTTTAGTTTTTTGTCGATTACAGGATAATTTGGGGGCGAGGCAAAATTCTAAAATAAACTTGATCTGCGTGCGCAACATAGCATTATTGTCACCAAATTTTGAATCTCTATCTCTTATAGTCTCTGAGATCCAGGTGATTATATTTTCTCCATATATCATATTTTCTCAAACTACTTCCCTGTTTATAAACCGATCTCAATGAAATTTTCAGCACACCTCAGGACTCGTCCCCCCATCCTGTGTGCCAAGTCTCAATGCTGTAGCTTTAATAGTGCTCTTGTTATTAGATTTTATATCATTTACGTGGGCGGACGTGGGCGGGGTCAAATTTAAATACAAACTTAGTATAGATCAACATCCTAGGAGTACTGTCACCAAATTTGGTTGCTCTTACTTTTATAGTTGCGGAGATATATGTGTTCAAAATTCTGTACCATAATCGACACGAATCTAATAGGCTCTATACCCATTTTTTGGGTATCGAGCTAAAAATTGTTATTATATTTGGAAAATAATAATATTTGATGTTATATTTCAAAAATATAATAATAATTATTAAAGTTTATTAATATTATTTATAATAAAATATAGAAAATACAAAATTTAGAAATAATAAAAATATATAGAAATAAATCAAATGTAATAAATAAATAAATTTAAGTAATAATAATAATTACTATTATATTTTAAAAATGTAATAATAATTATTAATAATAATAATTATAAGAATAATTTAAATTAAAAATGTAGAAAATATAAATAGTCGATATAGTAAATTATTAATTAAATTTATAACTTGCGATTACACTAGGCAACAGCCCAATTCTGAATTGGACCAAACCGACTTTTTTGGATAGATTTGGGGCCCCAAACACCGAAAAACATTTTTTTTTTTCTATGGCAGAATTTTTTTTTTTAGAATTTTTTGAAATTTGGCTGTTTTTTTAATGCCGTTTTTTAGAGGTACGCCCACTTTTGTCATCATTACACCCGAATGCCAAAACCGATATTCCAAAGCTTTACTTTTCCTGAAAGCTAATGAATATACCTATAATTCATCTATACACAGTCTAAAACTAAAGTTTGTAGTTTAAGAGCTATTCATTTTTGAATTAAGAAAATGTTGTTTTTCTTAATCTTTTTTTTTTTTAGATTTTTTTTGTTTTTAAATTCAAGGAAAACTCGAAAAAAAATCTGAACGGGGGTTTTCATTTTTTTTTGCAAAGCTGCATTATTTGAGCGTCGTTTAAGATATGTCTTCTTAATTCAAAAATTAATAGCTCTTAAACTACTAACTTTAATCTTAGACTGTGTATAGATGAATTATAGGTAAATTCATTAGCTTTCAGGAAAAGTAAAGTTTTTGAATATTTTGGGTTTCTTTAGACTCGATCTCAGAGCATTAATATACTTCTCATAGGTTAGGTCAATACTGATCAATAAATGACTTGATAGGTTGAATACTAGATTCATCGTTTAAGTCGAGCTTTGGAGCATCTTTCAGCCAAAATATGCCATGTACATGTGGGGAGCCTCTCAGCTGAAACTCAACTCTCCAATAAAATTGAATGACCCTATGGTTACCAAAAACACCGCCATCTTGCTTCATTGTTTTTAAAAGCTCCCTATATCGATGTTCAAAATACCTAGCACATGTTACAGGGTCTGCTCTAATAAGACGGGCTTTTGTATCAAAACTTAAATTTGATGCAGCTTCTTCTGTTATAGTTTGCTTATCTACATTATAAGATAACAAGACTAAAAGCTCCGTCCACTTAGTCTCTGCTGCCGAAAAAGTTATGAAAAAGGTAGGCAGACCAATCTGCCTGATCATAG
The DNA here is from genome assembly GCA_951394115.2 of Drosophila phalerata. Lineage (NCBI taxonomy): Eukaryota > Metazoa > Arthropoda > Insecta > Diptera > Drosophilidae > Drosophila > Drosophila phalerata. The sequence continues at coordinate 4,530,860 of OX596008.2, read as the reverse complement.
TCATAACTTTTTTCTTTTCAGCTTCCCAATGGACAGGAGAAGTGCGAATACCCTTTAACATCCTATAGCCATCATCATGTCTAATTAAAGATTCTATGTGATCCTCACTAAGGGCGTTTGCAGCCGAAATGCCATGAGTAGCGCTATGCTTACGTAAGCAAATAGAAGTATTATTCCTAATTTTAATCATTTCTAACTTTTTATAGTTAAGAAATAATTTGTCAGCTCTACAACCTCTCCTATCACTATTCCTGAGTTCTGATCTTACTATGGTTGTAAAACTTTCCTGACACTTTCTTTTATTTCCAGCAAATATAGTTGGAAACGCCAACTCCTCAAAATCGTCATCCTGAATCATATCTAATGGACGCTGACCTTCTCCAGGGGCAATAATAATTCTTTGCATGGCAACATTTTCTGTAGGGACATTTTCTAACAGAGTTTCCTGACCTCCTGGGTTAATATTTTCCTCCTCTAAATTATTTTGCTCATTTAAATTAGATCGTGCAGATCGTTCTAATAATTCTGTAACTAAATTCCTATCATCAGCTGATGCTACAAAAGGAACAGCCGTATCATTATTTGGAAACGTGGCCAACCACTGTTCATCATGGTGTTTCATATACAGCTCTGTGTTCACTAGAAACCGAATTGCTTCAGCAATTTTGAATGGTCTGATGGTTTCAGCCATAAAATCATGGTTGTATTCCAATTTCCGTTTCAAGTGTAGTTGAATTACATCAGCTTGATCAAACGCTCTTGGAAGTAACGTTACAACATTGGCCACAGGAATTGGCACATTTACCACTGCTCCTTTAATAGCATATTGGCGACCATATGCCAGAGTCTTAATTGTCATAAAAGGAAGACGTGGAGAAATAAGCCTTTCTTCTAACGGCGTTAAGCCTATCAAACTTTCATGAAGCTTTGGAAAATTAAGGCCATTTGCTATTGAAGCTCTTGGTCTTTTGCCTTTTTGAATGTCTGTACTGCAAGTCTTGCAAAAACTATATTTATTATCCGTTGGGGATACAGATGCAAAGTTTAAGAAATTTGAACTACTTGGAAGCTCAAATTTGCTTTCAATAGTTGCACGTGAGAGCTTTGTAATACCTTTTTTAAACCATAATCCCTTGCAGCAAAAGCTGACGTGAGTGGGCCCTTCCTTGACGTTTTTGTTAAATTCGGCTATCATTAGACACCATACTTAAAAAAAGTACAGGGGTCTATTGGGTTTGTTTTAACGAAAATGTGCGTAACAGGCAGAAGGAGGCGTGGCAGACCCCATAAAGTATATATATTCTTGATCAGCATCAATAGCCAAGTCGATATAGCAATGTCCGTCTGTCTGTCTGTCTGTCTGTCTGTCTGTATGAACACCTAGATCTCAGAGACTATAAGAGCTAGAGACACCAAACTTGGTATGTAGGTTCCTCTATATTGCAAGCAGATCAAGTTTGTTTCAAAATTTGGCCACGCCCCCTTTAACGCCTAAAAATTGGCATAGAAAATTTCATACCCAAATTATAAGAGCAATTTAAAAGCTAGAGATTCAAGAATTTGCATAGACGAAGAGAAAAGTGTACTAGATTTTTGCTGAAAATTTCATTCCGATCGGACAGTAAATAACCAAGATATTCAAGTTATAAATTTTGCTGTTTCGATGATGGAGCGTTGGCAGTTATTAAAATTTGAGTAACTTCGTAACATTAAAATTGAGTTAACATATTGTATAACAAATTGGCGTCTGATCAATCATGGGCTTTTGTGGCGTAGTGAGATGAGTCGTAGCGCTAAGGATGTGGTTGGTCAGCCGGTCGTGGGTTCGAACCCTGGGAGGGACGTGTTTTTTTTTAATTCAATAATTTTGCTTTGACATTAAATTTGTATTTATTAATGTTATGATAACATATAATATTAACATTTAGTGTTATTAAACATTTTTAAAATTATGAAATAGAGTACTGTAAAACCAATATGGCAATTGGGCATCCTGTACACAACACCGTGTATGGCTCAATTGGTTGAGCCACCGAAGCTTTAAGCTTTCTTTAAGATTAGGTCGTGGTTTCGATTCCCGGCTCCATCAACAATTTTTATTTTATTTTATAGTATTTGTTAAAATTTTTTGTTTTTTGGATAATATTGTTTTGTCATGTACATTAACATTTTAAACACACATATATGTGTTTTATACATATGCATGTGTGTTTTTTTAACAAAAACTCGGAAATGAACATTTCGCTTTGAAAAAATCAAGTCTATAAGATATGTATCTTAACCAAACTAACAGCATTTGCATGTGGGTTATTTTATTAATTCATGACCGAAGTTGGTGCAAATCGGACAACTATATCATAGAGCTCCCATAGGAGGAATCGGACGAAAATCAAATTTAAGTATGAAAAACTTTCTTGTTGTAGAAGATATCGTTACCAAACTTTTACCATATGCTTTTAAATTAGTCTTGTATACCCTTAGCGAAGTTGGTTTAAATCGGACCACTATATCATATAGCTGTAATAGGACCGATCGGTCGAAAATCAGATTTTAGTATGAAAAACTTTTTTGTTCAATGAGATATCGTAACCAAACTGATATAATATGCATTTGAGTTAGTGTTATACATCCTTACCGAAGTTGGACCAAATCGTTACACTATATAATATAGCGGTCATAGGACAGATCGTGCGAAAATCAAGTCTTAGTATTGTTAGTGAATCTTTTTTAACCATAGTAAGTACGGGGTCTCCGACAGTCGAGTATGCTCGACTGTAGCACCGCGAGCGAAGCGAGCCGGGGGTTGGCGAGCGAAGCGAGCAGGGGGCGGAGCCCCCTAGTTTAGCAAGGGCTGGTTTTTCAATGTCTCTTTAAACACTATTTGTTAGATAATGGGGGCATTCAACAGGTAATGACAACTTTTAGTATTCAACCGAAAATTTTCGACAATCAAAAATATAAATATATTTTTGCAAAATAAGCCCAAATGTCCTTGATGCTGTTTTTTAAAGTAACGAAAATTAGATAAATCCATTTTTATTTCGGTATGGAGTTGCCACGTTTGATCACTGATCGATCACAAGTAAAGGAGCGATTACTGATTGAATTACCTGCTGAATGTAACCAATCTGTCAAATAGAGCCAATTCCATTTTTAGACCCCGTACTTAAAAAAATGTACAGGGGTCTATTGGGTTTGTTTTTACGGAAATGTGCGTAACAGGCAGACAAAAAAAAATAATTTTTTTTTTAGACCCCGTACTTAAAAAAAGATCAGGGGTCTATTGGGTTTGTTTAACGAAAATGTGCGTAACAGGCGTGGCAGACCCCATAAAGTATATATATTCTTGATCAGCATCAATAGCCGAGTAGATATAGCAATGTCCGTCTGTCCGTCTGTCCTGACGTCCTGCTGTCCTGACGTCTGTATGAACACCTAGATCTCAGAGACTATACGAGCTATAGACACCAAATTTGTTATGTAGCTTTATCTATATTGCAAGCAGATCAAGTTTGTTTCAGAAATCGGGCACGCCCCCTTTACCGCCCAAAAATCGACATAGAAAATTTCATATCCATATTAAAAGAGCACTTTAAATGCTAGAGACACCAAAAGTGGTATGTAGGTTCCTCTATATTGCAAGCAGATCAAGTTTCTTTCAGAATTCGGCCACGCCCCCTATACCGCCCAAAAATCGACATAGAAAATTTCATATCCAAACTATAAGGGCAATTTAAAAGCTTGCACAGACGAAGAGAAAAGTGTCATAGATTTTTGATGAAAATTTCATTCCGATCGGACAGTAAATAACCAAGATATTCAAATAATAAATTTTGCTGCTTCGATGATGGAGCGTTGGCAGAAATTAAGATTTGAATAACTTAAAAACATGAAAATTGAATAAACATATTATATAACAAATTGGCCTCCTATACTTAATGGCGCAGCGCTCGTGATATGGTTAGTCATCCGATCGTGAGTTCAAATTCAATCATTTTGCATTGAAATTCAATTTGTATTTATTAATGTTATGATAACATATAATATTAACATTTAATGTTAACAAACGTTTTTAAAATTTTGAAATAGAGTCCAATAAAACCAATATAGAAATTTGGCGACTTGTACGCCATGCGATGTGAGGCTCAATGGGTTGAGCCACCGAAGTTTTAAATTTTCTTTTAAAACTAGGTCGTGGGTTCGATTCCCGGCTCCAACAACATTTTTTTTTTGCGGGTTCGACTCCCGGCTGGGACAATTTTTGTTAAGGTGATTATTTTTAGCTATTTTTAATTTGTATTATTTAATTTTAAAACTTTTTTTTTAAATTATTATCTAATGATGTTGTATTGACATATTAAGCATCGAATACCTGTTAAATCATTTTATTTAAATAATGTTATATTGGCAGTTATATAAATGTTGTGTTAGAATTCTATGTAAATTTAATGTTATTTACATTTACTATGTAAATTCATGTTTTTAATAAATTTATCTTTTAATTTCTTTTGATTCAACTATATTATTAAACTAAATTTTGAGCTTCAATTATGTTACTATATGAATTAATTGTTGGTTAATTTATTTATTACAACGTGTAGTTCTAGTTTTATTTCTGTTAATGTTTTACATATGCTTCACAAGACCAAATAATAATGTTAAGCTAGAAACTTCTTTTGTTTTGTCGCGTGCTTAAATATGTACGGCTATATGTATATGGCTGTCTCGCTCTCCCTAATGCTTTACGCATATGTATGTCTATTTGACATTACATTGGCTCTTCTTCAATTCTTTTTTGCGCGTTGTCTTCGAGTGATTTTGAAATTAACTTTGCGATTTAACGAGTGTAACTTAATTAGATAAATGGTGCGACTAGTGTTCATAAATAATGTTTAACAGAAGACCCTAGAAATGCATATAAACTTTAAGTTATTTTAAGTTTATTTTAAATATTATTTAATTTTTAGCAGTGGCTGCTTTTGGATAGTAAGTACGGGGTCTCCGACAGTCGAGTATGCTCGTCTGTAGCACCGTCCGACTAGTTTTAATTAAACTATTGTCTCTACGCTGAGATTCCGGAAGGATATTCACTCGGTTTTCCTATTTCGTGTCGCATTTCTCCTATTCTCTGCTGCTCTATTTGGACTATTGCTTCTACACTGACTAACTCTTTGCGACAAATTCAAATTAGCTTCAATGGCCCCCTGTCTTGCTAGTCTTTGAGCACTTCGCCTAGCATTTGTATTACTTGCTTGCTCTATAATCCTGCGAATGCGATTACCTCTAGTCACAGCCCTCTGACTTCTATCCGTTTCATTTTCTAAAATTCTTCTATTCAAATCTTGACGCTGTGAAGCCCGCCGAGCTCTGTCTTCTTCTCGTTCTCTTTCCCGAAATTCTGGGACTTGTCTGTGCATCTGATGTTGCAAGGTATTAGCTGCTTGCTCCAATTCTCTATCTGGAGTATCAGCTCTTCGAGAAGCATGGGCTAAATGGTCGTTCAGCCTTTCTCTATCTCGAAATTCTGGATCTTGTCTGTGCAACTGGTGTTGTAAAGTATTAGCTGCTTGCTCCAATTCTCTAACTGGAGTATCAGCTCTTCGAGAAGCATGGGCTAAATTGTCGTTCAGCCTTTCTCTATCTCGAAATTCTGGATTTTGTCTGTGCAACTGGTGTTGCAAGGTATTGGCTGCTTGCTCCAATTCCCGTTCAGATTTTTTTTCGAGTTTTCCTTGAATTTAAAAACAAAAAAAAGCTAAAAAAAAAAAGATTAAGAAAAAAAACATTTTCTTAATTCAAAAATTAATAGCTCTTAAACTACTAACTTTAATCTTAGACTGTGTATAGATGAATTATAGGTAAATTCATTAGCTTTCAGGAAAAGTAAAGCTTTTGAATATCGGTTTTGGCATTCGGGTGTAATGATGACAAAAGTGGGCGTACCTCTAAAAAAATTCTGCCATAGAAAAAAAAAAAACATGTTTTTCGGTGTTTGGGTCCCCAAATCTATCCAAAAAAGTGGGTTTGGTTCGTGTAATGATATGATATAGTGAACCGATTTCAACCAACTTTGGTCAGGATGCATAAGACCAACTTATATGCATATTCTATCAGTTTAGTTAAGATATCTCAAAAAACAAAAAAGTTTTTCATACTTAAACTTGTTTTTAGACCGATCGGTCCTATGGCAGCTGTATGATATAGTAGACAGATTCGAACCAAAATAAATAAAGATGTAAAGGACAACAAAGAGTACACAATTTGTGAGTTCGATTAAAATATCTTAGAATATAAAAAAGTTTTTCATACTAAAGGTGAATTTTCGACTGATCGTTCCTATGGCAGCTATATTGAATAGTGATCCGATTTGAACCAAATTTGGTAGGGATACATACCACATTACTAAATACATAACCAGCAAGATTGGATGATATATCTCAAAAAAAAAAAAAACTTTTTCATACTAACCCTTGTATTTCTAACGATCGTTCCTATGGCAGCTGTATGATATAGTAATCCGATTTAGACCAAATTTGGTCAGGGTGTATGAGACAGTCCCAAATACACTATCTGTGAGTTTGGTTAAGATATCTTAAGAAACAAAAAAGTTTTTCATACTAAATGTCATGCCGCTCTACAAGGAAGTCATAAAATTCGACAAAAACATGCCTAGACAAAAAAATAATACATAAAAAAATAATACATCGCCGTCTCACCACAGATTTTGATAAGATATATTTTAAACGACGCGTAATTAATGCAGCTATGTAAATAAAATTAAGGACAAAATGTATTAAATTTTTTTCGACTTTTCCTCGAATTTTAAAGTAAAAAAAGCTAAAAAAAAATCATCATTTTCTTAATTCAAAAATTGATATCTCTTAAACTATAAGTTTAAATCCAAAATTTTTAATGAATTAATGAATTATAGATTTTTTTAAAACTGGGCGCACCTCTGAAAAAAAGTACGAAAAAAAAGCCTAATTTCAAAAAATTCCAAAAAAAAAATCTCACCACAAAAAAAAAAAAATGTTTTTCGTCATTTGGAGCCCCAAATCTATCCAAATAAGTGGGTTTGGTTCGTGTAATAGACAAAAAGTTGAAAATTGTGTTATCAGCTCAATGTTCACAGCTCAAGGAAAACACTACCGTCAAGGAAAACACTACCGCTACCGATACCGATAGTTTCACTCAAGCGCTCTCACTCAATGTACACAGAATGCGTAACGGACAAAAGCAAATTCGCGCGCGCACTCTAATTATACATATATACATACATATGTACATACAAATATACATGTATTGCACAAAAATTACACACGCGAAACTATGATCACCTCACTGCTTTCTTAACCCATTGCAAACTATGTTATTAATGCACCATTCAATTAATAAATCACTCGCTCATTTAAATAAATAACTGGCGATTATTATTAGTTCAATAGTCACAGCACAAGAGAATCACAACCGATACCGATACCGACACCGACCCCGTTACACTCAAGCGCTCACTCAAATTATCAAATGTTGCAGACAGATGAATTGTCATTGGCCCATACATTGTGTGCATAAACGCTGAGTTAGGAAACCGGCGGAAGTAACCGGAGCTAGTCGACTCAGCAGAGAAGAAGTCAGCAGCCTTAGCAGCTACGCGGAATCTGCTCACTATGCAGATTCTCATTCCCCATTCCATTTCATTGCATATATTCCACTTCATATCCATAAGTTAGCTTTAGTTAAGAAATGAATAAAACGATCATTATAATTCTTTTGCTGAACGAACGAAGTCGTCTTTATTTGTTAAAAGCCTTACATATATATAAATTCCCATTTCCAACGAAGTCGTCTCTTCACTAAAACCTTACATATACGAATATACTACCTTTGGCACTGGACACAGTATACCTAGATACTGTAATTGGCGCAGCCGGTCTCGAACCAGGAGATGACAATGCTCCAACTCCTTATCGTACTATACTTGTAAGAGAGGTAAGTGAACCAATGGCAGTGTAACAAGGAGAAATAAGTAAAGTGAAAAATAAAAATGTGAATTCGTGCAAGTGTACAAGTGTTTATTCGAATTGTGACCGAATATGTGCATATCAAACGCTGATCAAGCACCGGGATCACATTCTCAAAAGAAATAATAAATAACTACAAACAAGTGCAATAATTATAATGATCCGTGACCGAATATGTGCACATCAAACGCTGATAAGGCACCGGGACCACGTAATCGAAATATTCACTCAAAATTTTGAATAAAAGAATGCATAATTATAAAAATTCGTGACCGAATATGTGCACATCAAACGCTGATAAGGCACCGGGACCACGTAATCGAAATATTCACTCAAAATTTTGAATAAAAGAATGCATAATAATAAAAGTTCGTGACCGAATATTTGCACATCAAACGCTGATAAGGCACCGGGATCACGTTACAAAAAAAACGACATATATAAATTTAAAAGTTTCACTCGAATTGTGGCCGAATATGTGCACATCAAACGCTGATAAGGCACCGGGACCACAATCATGAACGAGTTGAAAATCTAAGATACAATGTACATTTATTTTGCTCATCGTATATTGTAATAAAAAAAATATATAATAATAAAAAAAGAGAACAAAAATCCAACTGTACACTATGCAACAATCGAATTCAAGAAATCACGCCACATCTTATTTTACCAAAGATATTCTCCTCTTTATTGCAGTTGCCATATGTTCACTTGCCTAAGATAATATATTTTACCAAAATAAAACAACTCACTTATTCCATATATATACAAACATTACAGTCAACACTAAACACAACACGAGGAAGAATACCACTGGAACAACACACAGCACTTAATATTAAAAAACAAGTGGGAAAGGCTATAGTCGAGATCCCGACTATAGGATACCCGTTACTTATTTCACTACATATAAAAGTACTTAAAAGAAAATTTTCTAACAATACAAAATCTATTGCATACTCTAGGGGGCATGTATTGCCATGATTGCTTAAAGAATCATTTTCAGACAATAACTGCTGTTCTACTTGTCCGATCGTGTTGCGATTCAGTGGGATAATAAATAATAATAATAGATATCAGTGACTACAAGAAAAACTATATTATCTTAAAAACTGTGGGTGTGGTAGCTTTTCGCGATTTGCGAGGGCGGAGGGGGGCGTGGCCAAAATTTGAAACAAACTTGATCTGCGCTGGGTATATAGAAATCTGTGTGCCAAATTTGGTTACTCTATCTCTTATAGTCTCTGAGATTTCTTTGTTTAGACGGTTTTTCGCAATTTGCGGGGGCGGAGGTGGGCGTGGCTTAAATTTGAAACAAACTTGATCTGCGTGGGGTATATAGAAGTCTTTTAGTGAAAGTTTGGTATCTCTATCTCTTATGGTCTCTGAGATCTAGGCGCTCACACGGACGGACAGACGGACAGACGGACATGGCTATATCGACTCGGCTATTGATGCTGATCAAGAATATATATACTTTATAGGGTCGGAGATGCCTCCTTCTACCTGTTACGCACATTCCAACGAACACAATATACCCTTATACTTATTTTTTATAAGTAACGGGTATAAAAACTACCCAAGTTACACAAAATAATACATACACGTTACATATTATACATACATATTACATATTATAATCACAGTTTCATATCACAGATACACTACCAATCTCACGATAAACGAAGAATAAATAACTAATGTTAAAAAAAGTCAGCGCAGCTAGTAAACTTAGAAGCAGATTAGGTTTGAGAAGTGGAGGTAGCTTGACGGACATAAACGAAGAAGAACAGCACAGTCAAATAGAACAAGAACTTCAACCTTCTGACACCAACATGAACAACGGAGACTCTGGAAACGCACCGGTTGAAAGACTCCATTCGACATTCACAGAGTTGTATAGAATAGTTGCTAACCGCAGAAAGGAACTCCAACTCCAAAGCGACCATACGAGGGTGGGCTGATAAATAGTCGGCCTACCAAAGAAAACACGGTTTTTTTTTATTTTTCTTTTTTATTTTTCAACATAATCTCCTTTTAGACGTATGCACTTAGTCCAACGGTCCTCCAATTTTTTTATACCTTCCATAAAATATGACTGGTTCAGGTCCTCAAAATAGGCGTTTGTTTCACAGATCACCTGTTCATTCGACTGAAATTTCTTTCCACCAAGCCATTTCTTTAAGTTTGGAAATAGATAATAGTCACATGGTGCTAAATCTGGAGAATAGGGGGGATGTGGAAGAATTTCATAGTGTAGTTCACACAATTTCATCATGGCAACAACGCTCTTGTGAGCCGGAGCGTTGTCCTGGTGAAACTGAACTTTTTTCTTCGCCATGTGCGGCCTTTTTTTCTTTAGTTCTGAATCGAACTGTCCCAAAAGGTTAGAATAGTATTATCCATTAATTGTTCTGCCTTTTTCTAGATAATCCACATGAATTACGCCTCGGGCATCCCAGAAAACCGTTGCCATTACCTTGTTGGCCGACAAACCAATCTTTGCCTTTTTCGGCGCCGTTTCTCCGGTTGAAATCCACTGCTTTGACTGTTCCTTGCTTTCTGGTGTATGGTGATGTATCCAAATTTCGTCGACAGTCAAAAAACGACGCAAAAATTCATTCTTATTTGCGTTTAACAATGCCAAACTCTCCTTCGCAATGACCAAGCGGTTGCGTTTGTGTTCCGCTGAGAGCAATCGCGGCACCCACCTTGACGAAAGCTTACTCATATTTAAATATTCGTGTAAGACGTTTCCAACACGTTCACGAGAAATGTTTAGGGACTTAGCAATCTCTCTCAGCTTTATTCGGCGATCATCCAAGTCCATTCCGTGGACTTTATCTACCATTTCTGGGGTTGTCACCTCTCTGGGACGTCCCGGACGGTCCTCGTCAAAAATGCTTGTCCGCCCGTGCCTATACTCAGCAGTCCAATATTTAATGGTCGAAATCGATGGAGCTGATTCCCCATAAACTTCGATTAACTCATTTTTTATTTCATCGTTGGATTTCTTTTTTAAAAACAGAAATCTAATGACAGCTCGATATTCTATTTTACTCATTTTGGGGACAATGCAAAAGTGACCATGCTAAAACTCCCGCCAAAATTACCAGTGTTGAGAAAAACGCCTAAAACTTTTTCAGCAATCAGCCGATAGAAAACACTAATCGAATAAAATATTTATGGGTTGTTTAAGATGTTTTTTTTTGGTAAGGCCGATTACTTATCAGCCCGCCCTCGTACAGAAATACTTTCGGCAGTATTGACAACGTATAACAACGCGATACACTCCAGCACCACTCATACACCATTTGAACTTTTCCATGGTAGAACTCATATATTTGAAAAAACGGTGAAGTTCGACAATCACCACGACTATTTATCCAAGCTCAACGAATTTAGAAGAGAACTATATCCCAAAATCCAAGAACAACTAAACAATAAAACAGAACAAAGATTAACTAAGCTAAACCAGGAAATAGAAATACCAGTCCAAGTTGAAAGCGACGATGTTATATTCAGAAAGGAGAATAGGAGAAACAAACTAACACCTAGGTTTTCCTTGCACAAAGTCAGAACTGATAAAGGGGTCAAACTAATAACAACTAGACAACAAAAATTACACAAACAAAAAATAAGAAAAATAATCAGGAAAATCAATAACACATAGTAAACCTACTCCATTCCAGAACCACCCATTCCACCGCACAGTTTTTCTCCTTGGAAAGACTTAACGGATCCTCACCTCTTGCATTCATTCATCTGGGAAATGCTCATATAACACAAAGCCACAAAATTTTAACCCATATTGTGGACGTCCAAGATTTCAAAGTATGCGTTTCCAAAATTAAGGATACATTAAAAACCCTTAGATTAGACGAGACATTTAAAATTTCACTAGAGGTTATACAAGGGAAACGCACATGCCTAGACAAAAATAATACATCGCCGTCTCACCACAGATTTTGATAAGATATATTTTAAACGACGCGTAATTAATGCAGCTATGTAAATAAAATTAAAGACAAAATGTATTAAATTTTTTTCGACTTTTCCTCGAATTTTAAAGTAAAAAAAGCTAAAAAAAATCATCATTTTCTTAATTCAAAAATTGATATCTCTTAAACTATAAGTTTAAATCCAAAATTTTTAATGAATTAATGAATTATAGATTTTTTTAAAACTGGGCGCACCTCTGAAAAAAAGTACGAAAAAAAAGCCTAATTTCAAAAAATCTCACCACAAAAAAAAAAAAAATGTTTTTCGTCATTTGGAGCCCCAAATCTATCCAAATAAGTGGGTTTGGTTCGTGTAATAGACAAAAAGTTGAAAATTGTGTTATCAGCTCAATGTTCACAGCTCAAGGAAAACACTACCGTCAAGGAAAACACTACCGCTACCGATACCGATAGTTTCACTCAAGCGCTCTCACTCAATGTACACAGAATGCGTAACGGACAAAAGCAAATTCGCGCGCGCACTCTAATTATACATATATACATACATATGTACATACAAATATACATGTATTGCACAAAAATTACACACGCGAAACTATGATCACCTCACTGCTTTCTTAACCCATTGCAAACTATGTTATTAATGCACCATTCAATTAATAAATCACTCGCTCATTTAAATAAATAACTGGCGATTATTATTAGTTCAATAGTCACAGCACAAGAGAATCACAACCGATACCGATACCGACACCGACCCCGTTACACTCAAGCGCTCACTCAAATTATCAAATGTTGCAGACAGATGAATGGTCATTGGCCCATACATTGTGTGCATAAACGCTGAGTTAGGAAACCGGCGGAAGTAACCGGAGCTAGTCGACTCAGCAGAGAAGAAGTCAGCAGCCTTAGCAGCTACGCGGAATCTGCTCACTATGCAGATTCTCATTCCCCATTCCATTTCATTGCATATATTCCACTTCATATCCATAAGTTAGCTTTAGTTAAGAAATGAATAAAACGATCATTATAATTCTTTTGCTGAACGAACGAAGTCGTCTTTATTTGTTAAAAGCCTTACATATATATAAATTCCCATTTCCAACGAAGTCGTCTCTTCACTAAAACCTTACATATACGAATATACTACCTTTGGCACTGGACACAGTATACCTAGATACTGTAATTGGCGCAGCCGGTCTCGAACCAGGAGATGACAATGCTCCAACTCCTTATCGTACTATACTTGTAAGAGAGGTAAGTGAACCAATGGCAGTGTAACAAGGAGAAATAAGTAAAGTGAAAAATAAAAATGTGAATTCGTGCAAGTGTACAAGTGTTTATTCGAATTGTGACCGAATATGTGCATATCAAACGCTGATCAAGCACCGGGATCACATTCTCAAAAGAAATAATAAATAACTACAAACAAGTGCAATAATTATAATGATCCGTGACCGAATATGTGCACATCAAACGCTGATAAGGCACCGGGACCACGTAATCGAAATATTCACTCAAAATTTTGAATAAAAGAATGCATAATTATAAAAATTCGTGACCGAATATGTGCACATCAAACGCTGATAAGGCACCGGGACCACGTAATCGAAATATTCACTCAAAATTTTGAATAAAAGAATGCATAATAATAAAAGTTCGTGACCGAATATTTGCACATCAAACGCTGATAAGGCACCGGGATCACGTTACAAAAAAAACGACATATATAAATTTAAAAGTTTCACTCGAATTGTGGCCGAATATGTGCACATCAAACGCTGATAAGGCACCGGGACCACAATCATGAACGAGTTGAAAATCTAAGATACAATGTACATTTATTTTGCTCATCGTATATTGTAATAAAAAAAATATATAATAATAAAAAAAGAGAACAAAAATCCAACTGTACACTATGCAACAATCGAATTCAAGAAATCACGCCACATCTTATTTTACCAAAGATATTCTCCTCTTTATTGCAGTTGCCATATGTTCACTTGCCTAAGATAATATATTTTACCAAAATAAAACAACTCACTTATTCCATATATATACAAACATTACAGTCAACACTAAACACAACACGAGGAAGAATACCACTGGAACAACACACAGCACTTAATATTAAAAAACAAGTGGGAAAGGCTATAGTCGAGATCCCGACTATAGGATACCCGTTACTTATTTCACTACATATAAAAGTACTTAAAAGAAAATTTTCTAACAATACAAAATCTATTGCATACTCTAGGGGGCATGTATTGCCATGATTGCTTAAAGAATCATTTTCAGACAATAACTGCTGTTCTACTTGTCCGATCGTGTTGCGATTCAGTGGGATAATAAATAATAATAATAGATATCAGTGACTACAAGAAAAACTATATTATCTTAAAAACTGTGGGTGTGGTAGCTTTTCGCGATTTGCGAGGGCGGAGGGGGGCGTGGCCAAAATTTGAAACAAACTTGATCTGCGCTGGGTATATAGAAATCTGTGTGCCAAATTTGGTTACTCTATCTCTTATAGTCTCTGAGATTTCTTTGTTTAGACGGTTTTTCGCAATTTGCGGGGGCGGAGGTGGGCGTGGCTTAAATTTGAAACAAACTTGATCTGCGTGGGGTATATAGAAGTCTTTTAGTGAAAGTTTGGTATCTCTATCTCTTATGGTCTCTGAGATCTAGGCGCTCACACGGACGGACAGACGGACATGGCTATATCGACTCGGCTATTGATGCTGATCAAGAATATATATACTTTATAGGGTCGGAGATGCCTCCTTCTACCTGTTACGCACATTCCAACGAACACAATATACCCTTATACTTATTTTTTATAAGTAACGGGTATAAAAACTACCCAAGTTACACAAAATAATACATACACGTTACATATTATACATACATATTACATATTATAATCACACTTTCATATCACAGATACACTACCAATCTCACGATAAACGAAGAATAAATAACTAATGTTAAAAAAAGTCAGCGCAGCTAGTAAACTTAGAAGCAGATTAGGTTTGAGAAGTGGAGGTAGCTTGACGGACATAAACGAAGAAGAACAGCACAGTCAAATAGAACAAGAACTTCAACCTTCTGACACCAACATGAACAACGGAGACTCTGGAAACGCACCGGTTGAAAGACTCCATTCGACATTCACAGAGTTGTATAGAATAGTTGCTAACCGCAGAAAGGAACTCCAACTCCAAAGCGACCATACGAGGGTGGGCTGATAAATAGTCGGCCTACCAAAGAAAACACGGTTTTTTTTTTATTTTTCTTTTTTATTTTTCAACATAATCTCCTTTTAGACGTATGCACTTAGTCCAACGGTCCTCCAATTTTTTTATACCTTCCATAAAATATGACTGGTTCAGGTCCTGTTCATTCGACTGAAATTTCTTTCCACCAAGCCATTTCTTTAAGTTTGGAAATAGATAATAGTCACATGGTGCTAAATCTGGAGAATAGGGGGGATGTGGAAGAATTTCATAGTGTAGTTCACACAATTTCATCATGGCAACAACGCTCTTGTGAGCCGGAGCGTTGTCCTGGTGAAACTGAACTTTTTTCTTCGCCATGTGCGGCCTTTTTTTCTTTAGTTCTGAATCGAACTGTCCCAAAAGGTTAGAATAGTATTATCCATTAATTGTTCTGCCTTTTTCTAGATAATCCACATGAATTACGCCTCGGGCATCCCAGAAAACCGTTGCCATTACCTTGTTGGCCGACAAACCAATCTTTGCCTTTTTCGGCGCCGTTTCTCCGGTTGAAATCCACTGCTTTGACTGTTCCTTGCTTTCTGGTGTATGGTGATGTATCCAAATTTCGTCGACAGTCAAAAAACGACGCAAAAATTCATTCTTATTTGCGTTTAACAATGCCAAACTCTCCTTCGCAATGACCAAGCGGTTGCGTTTGTGTTCCGCTGAGAGCAATCGCGGCACCCACCTTGACGAAAGCTTACTCATATTTAAATATTCGTGTAAGACGTTTCCAACACGTTCACGAGAAATGTTTAGGGACTTAGCAATCTCTCTCAGCTTTATTCGGCGATCATCCAAGTCCATTCCGTGGACTTTATCTACCATTTCTGGGGTTGTCACCTCTCTGGGACGTCCCGGACGGTCCTCGTCAAAAATGCTTGTCCGCCCGTGCCTATACTCAGCAGTCCAATATTTAATGGTCGAAATCGATGGAGCTGATTCCCCATAAACTTCGATTAACTCATTTTTTATTTCATCGTTGGATTTCTTTTTTAAAAACAGAAATCTAATGACAGCTCGATATTCTATTTTACTCATTTTGGGGACAATGCAAAAGTGACCATGCTAAAACTCCCGCCAAAATTACCAGTGTTGAGAAAAACGCCTAAAACTTTTTCAGCAATCAGCCGATAGAAAACACTAATCGAATAAAATATTTATGGGTTGTTTAAGATGTTTTTTTTTGGTAAGGCCGATTACTTATCAGCCCGCCCTCGTACAGAAATACTTTCGGCAGTATTGACAACGTATAACAACGCGATACACTCCAGCACCACTCATACACCATTTGAACTTTTCCATGGTAGAACTCATATATTTGAAAAAACGGTGAAGTTCGACAATCACCACGACTATTTATCCAAGCTCAACGAATTTAGAAGAGAACTATATCCCAAAATCCAAGAACAACTAAACAATAAAACAGAACAAAGATTAACTAAGCTAAACCAGGAAATAGAAATACCAGTCCAAGTTGAAAGCGACGATGTTATATTCAGAAAGGAGAATAGGAGAAACAAACTAACACCTAGGTTTTCCTTGCACAAAGTCAGAACTGATAAAGGGGTCAAACTAATAACAACTAGACAACAAAAATTACACAAACAAAAAATAAGAAAAATAATCAGGAAAATCAATAACACATAGTAAACCTACTCCATTCCAGAACCACCCATTCCACCGCACAGTTTTTCTCCTTGGAAAGACTTAACGGATCCTCACCTCTTGCATTCATTCATCTGGGAAATGCTCATATAACACAAAGCCACAAAATTTTAACCCATATTGTGGACGTCCAAGATTTCAAAGTATGCGTTTCCAAAATTAAGGATACATTAAAAACCCTTAGATTAGACGAGACATTTAAAATTTCACTAGAGGTTATACAAGGGAAACGCACATGCCTAGACAAAAATAATACATCGCCGTCTCACCACAGATTTTGATAAGATATATTTTAAACGACGCGTAATTAATGCAGCTATGTAAATAAAATTAAAGACAAAATGTATTAAATTTTTTTCGACTTTTCCTCGAATTTTAAAGTAAAAAAAGCTAAAAAAAATCATCATTTTCTTAATTCAAAAATTGATATCTCTTAAACTATAAGTTTAAATCCAAAATTTTTAATGAATTAATGAATTATAGATTTTTTTAAAACTGGGCGCACCTCTGAAAAAAAGTACGAAAAAAAAGCCTAATTTCAAAAAATCTCACCACAAAAAAAAAAAAAATGTTTTTCGTCATTTGGAGCCCCAAATCTATCCAAATAAGTGGGTTTGGTTCGTGTAATAGACAAAAAGTTGAAAATTGTGTTATCAGCTCAATGTTCACAGCTCAAGGAAAACACTACCGTCAAGGAAAACACTACCGCTACCGATACCGATAGTTTCACTCAAGCGCTCTCACTCAATGTACACAGAATGCGTAACGGACAAAAGCAAATTCGCGCGCGCACTCTAATTATACATATATACATACATATGTACATACAAATATACATGTATTGCACAAAAATTACACACGCGAAACTATGATCACCTCACTGCTTTCCTAACCCATTGCAAACTATGTTATTAATGCACCATTCAATTAATAAATCACTCGCTCATTTAAATAAATAACTGGCGATTATTATTAGTTCAATAGTCACAGCACAAGAGAATCACAACCGATACCGATACCGACACCGACCCCGTTACACTCAAGCGCTCACTCAAATTATCAAATGTTGCAGACAGATGAATGGTCATTGGCCCATACATTGTGTGCATAAACGCTGAGTTAGGAAACCGGCGGAAGTAACCGGAGCTAGTCGACTCAGCAGAGAAGAAGTCAGCAGCCTTAGCAGCTACGCGGAATCTGCTCACTATGCAGATTCTCATTCCCCATTCCATTTCATTGCATATATTCCACTTCATATCCATAAGTTAGCTTTAGTTAAGAAATGAATAAAACGATCATTATAATTCTTTTGCTGAACGAACGAAGTCGTCTTTATTTGTTAAAAGCCTTACATATATATAAATTCCCATTTCCAACGAAGTCGTCTCTTCACTAAAACCTTACATATACGAATATACTACCTTTGGCACTGGACACAGTATACCTAGATACTGTAATTGGCGCAGCCGGTCTCGAACCAGGAGATGACAATGCTCCAACTCCTTATCGTACTATACTTGTAAGAGAGGTAAGTGAACCAATGGCAGTGTAACAAGGAGAAATAAGTAAAGTGAAAAATAAAAATGTGAATTCGTGCAAGTGTACAAGTGTTTATTCGAATTGTGACCGAATATGTGCATATCAAACGCTGATCAAGCACCGGGATCACATTCTCAAAAGAAATAATAAATAACTACAAACAAGTGCAATAATTATTAAGATTCGTGACCGAATATGTGCACATCAAACGCTGATAAGGCACCGGGACCACGTAATCGAAATATTCACTCAAAATTTTGAATAAAAGAATGCATAATTATAATGATCCGTGACCGAATATGTGCACATCAAACGCTGATAAGGCACCGGGACCACGTAATCGAAATATTCACTCAAAATTTTGAATAAAAGAATGCATAATTATAAAAATTCGTGACCGAATATGTGCACATCAAACGCGGATAAGGCACCGGGACCACGTAATCGAAATATTCACTCAAAATTTTGAATAAAAGAATGCATAATAATAAAAGTTCGTGACCGAATATTTGCACATCAAACGCTGATAAGGCACCGGGATCACGTTACAAAAAAAACGACATATATAAATTTAAAAGTTTCACTCGAATTGTGGCCGAATATGTGCACATCAAACGCTGATAAGGCACCGGGACCACAATCATGAACGAGTTGAAAATCTAAGATACAATGTACATTTATTTTGCTCATCGTATATTGTAATAAAAAAAATATATAATAATAAAAAAAGAGAACAAAAATCCAACTGTACACTATGCAACAATCGAATTCAAGAAATCACGCCACATCTTATTTTACCAAAGATATTCTCCTCTTTATTGCAGTTGCCATATGTTCACTTGCCTAAGATAATATATTTTACCAAAATAAAACAACTCACTTATTCCATATATATACAAACATTACAGTCAACACTAAACACAACACGAGGAAGAATACCACTGGAACAACACACAGCACTTAATATTAAAAAAAAACTTCCCAAGTTACACAAAATAATACATACACGTTACATATTATACATACATATTACATATTATAATCACACTTTCATATCACAGATACACTACCAATCTCACAATAAACGAAGAATAAATAACTAATGTTAAAAAAAAGTCAGCGCAGCTAGTAAACTTAGAAGCAGATTAGGTTTGAGAAGTGGAGGTAGCTTGACGGACATAAACGAAGAAGAACAGCACAGTCAAATAGAACAAGAACTTCAACCTTCTGACACCAACATGAACAACGGAGACTCTGGAAACGCACCGGTTGAAAGACTCCATTCGACATTCACAGAGTTGTATAGAATAGTTGCTAACCGCAGAAAGGAACTCCAACTCCAAAGCGACCATACGAGGGTGGGCTGATAAATAGTCGGCCTACCAAAGAAAACACGGTTTTTTTTTTATTTTTCTTTTTTATTTTTCAACATAATCTCCTTTTAGACGTATGCACTTAGTCCAACGGTCCTCCAATTTTTTTATACCTTCCATAAAATATGACTGGTTCAGGTCCTCAAAATAGGCGTTTGTTTCACAGATCACCTGTTCATTCGACTGAAATTTCTTTCCACCAAGCCATTTCTTTAAGTTTGGAAATAGATAATAGTCACATGGTGCTAAATCTGGAGAATAGGGGGGATGTGGAAGAATTTCATAGTGTAGTTCACACAATTTCATCATGGCAACAACGCTCTTGTGAGCCGGAGCGTTGTCCTGGTGAAACTGAACTTTTTTCTTCGCCATGTGCGGCCTTTTTTTCTTTAGTTCTGAATCGAACTGTCCTAAAAGGTTAGAATAGTATTATCCATTAATTGTTCTGCCTTTTTCTAGATAATCCACATGAATTACGCCTCGGGCATCCCAGAAAACCGTTGCCATTACCTTGTTGGCCGACAAACCAATCTTTGCCTTTTTCGGCGCCGTTTCTCCGGTTGAAATCCACTGCTTTGACTGTTCCTTGCTTTCTGGTGTATGGTGATGTATCCAAATTTCGTCGACAGTCAAAAAACGACGCAAAAATTCATTCTTATTTGCGTTTAACAATGCCAAACTCTCCTTCGCAATGACCAAGCGGTTGCGTTTGTATTCCGCTGAGAGCAATCGCGGCACCCACCTTGACGAAAGCTTACTCATATTTAAATATTCGTGTAAGACGTTTCCAACACGTTCACGAGAAATGTTTAGGGCCTTAGCAATCTCTCTCAGCTTTATTCGGCGATCATCCAATATCATTCCGTGGACTTTATCTACCATTTCTGGGGTTGTCACCTCTCTGGGACGTCCCGGACGGTCCTCGTCAAAAATGCTTGTCCGCCCGTGCCTATACTCAGCAGTCCAATATTTAATGGTCGAAATCGATGGAGCTGATTCCCCATAAACTTCGATTAACTCATTTTTTATTTCATCGTTGGATTTCTTTTTTAAAAACAGAAATCTAATGACAGCTCGATATTCTATTTTACTCATTTTGGGGACAATGCAAAAGTGACCATGCTAAAACTCCCGCCAAAATTACCAGTGTTGAGAAAAACGCCTAAAACTTTTTCAGCAATCAGCCGATAGAAAACACTAATCGAATAAAATATTTATGGGTTGTTTAAGATGTTTTTTTTTGGTAAGGCCGATTACTTATCAGCCCGCCCTCGTACAGAAATACTTTCGGAAGTATTGACAACGTATAACAACGCGATACACTCCAGCACCACTCATACACCATTTGAACTTTTCCATGGTAGAACTCATATATTTGAAAAAACGGTGAAGTTCGACAATCACCACGACTATTTATCCAAGCTCAACGAATTTAGAAGAGAACTATATCCCAAAATCCAAGAACAACTAAACAATAAAACAGAACAAAGATTAACTAAGCTAAACCAGGAAATAGAAATACCAGTCCAAGTTGAAAGCGACGATGTTATATTCAGAAAGGAGAATAGGAGAAACAAACTAACACCTAGGTTTTCCTTGCACAAAGTCAGAACTGATAAAGGGGTCAAACTAATAACAACTAGACAACAAAAATTACACAAACAAAAAATAAGAAAAATAATCAGGAAAAACAATAACACATAGTAAACCTACTCCATTCCAGAACCACCCATTCCACCGCACAGTTTTTCTCCTTGGAAAGACTTAACGGATCCTCACCTCTTGCATTCATTCATCTGGGAAATGCTCATATAACACAAAGCCACAAAATTTTAACCCATATTGTGGACGTCGAAGATTTCAAAGTATGCGTTTCCAAAATTAAAGATACATTAAAAACCCTTAGATTAGACGAGACATTTAAAATTTCACTAGAGGTTATACAAGGGAAACTACAACAATTAGAAGACAGAATAGACACCTTACTTCCACACGTAAGGAGTAAAAGGGGTTTGATCAATGGCCTAGGAACTATTTTCAAATCAATATCGGGAAACTTAGACGACAACGACGGGCAAAATATACTTGCTGAAATTAAGACTCTAAAAGATACTTCCCTTGTTTTAAAGAATGCTCAGGAAAAACAAGATAATTTTGATAAGCAAGTTATTATTAGGTTCAATAATATCACGAAACACATTAATAGCGAACAAACCAAACTACAAAACTTTTTAGACGCAACACAAAACACAATTTTCAAAGAACTCAGAGAAGATAAGAACAACATTTATACACTCCAGTATATAAATCGAATCAATTTTAATATTGATACCCTTATGGAACATATTAATAATATAGCTGAAAGCCTTTTGGCCAGCAAAGTGGGCTTAATCCCAAAATTCCTATTCAATAAGGAACAAATAAACACTATTAGACATATGTTAAGCACTCAAAAAATTAATTTACAATTGGACGAACACGTCTATAATATTCTTACACCATCATGTTATACTTTCAATACCAAACTATTGTTTAGCGTTAAGATACCAATATTCGATACGAAAATTTATAAATTCACCCATATCATACCCCTACCATTAAACAACTCACATTTCATCATCTCCCCGGAATTTTTGGCACATGCCAACAACACCTTACATCAATTCCGCGAAGGCTGTCTTAAAGTGGAGCGGGAATTCTTCTGCCAAAAGACCAATATGGACATGGCAACCAAGAACAACAAATGCCTATCGGACATTGTCCAGAATGCAAAGGAAACAAAATGCGACGTAATAGATACAAGTTACGAAACAAACATATTTGAAGCAGAAAAAGGATTCATTTTCATATTCAACGGACAAAATGCCACCCTTAGATCAACCTGCTATGAAGAAACACACCTGGTTGGCTCCTTCATAATACAGTACAAAAATTGCACCGTATGGATAAACAACGTAGAATACAGCGATAAAGAATTGGTGGAACACGACCATTTCACCATCGTACTCCCACCAGTCGATAAAATAACAAAAAATCAAACCATCAAGACATTATCTCTGGAAAAATTACACCTAGAAGCCCTATCAACAGCTGGAAAGATCATCAACATGGACAATACAACACACCATAAATTTATGGCCACATTTTCAGCAATATCATTGATCCTATTCCTCATCGCCATCCTCCGAATATGCCATACACCGAAGACAATCTTTCTCCCACATCCTACGACCTTACCTACCTTTGTGGAGCCGGCCATTCCTTCGTTGTGGCCCTCTCTCCACTCTAGGGGGGGAGGAGTTACCGCACACATTGTTGCAGACACACCGCCGCCCCCCAAACCGCAGCGACACAAATGAATGGTCATTGGCCCATACATTGTGTGCATAAACGCTGAGTTAGGAAACCGGCGGAAGTAACCGGAGCCAGTGGAAATTTTCAGCAGAGAAAAAGTCAGCAGCCTTAGCAGCTACGCGGAATCTTCTCACTATGCAGATTCTCATTCCCCATTCCATTTCATTCCATATATTCCACTTCATATCCATAAGTTAGCTTTAGTTAAGAAATGAATAAAACGATCAGTATAATTCTTTTGCTGAACGAACGAAGTCGTCTTTATTTGTTAAAAGCCTTACATATATATAAATTCCCATTTCCAACGAAGTCGTTTCTTCACTAAAACCTTACATATACGAATATACTTCCTTTGGCACTGGACACAGTATACCTAGATACTGTAATTCGCATACATATATATATATGTATTGCAGAAAAAATACACACGCGAAACTATGTATAATTCTCGGCTTTCTTAAATCACTGTATTTATCACTGCAGTCTATGTTTTTAATGCACCACTGAACTAATATATCACTCGGTATTTTATTAAAAGAAGATTAAATTTATTAAAAATTGATAAATCGCAAATCGTAATCGTAATCGCTCGGAATCGATGTAGAGTGTGTCAAGAGTAGCCACAAACTACAACTTTTCTCAGTCTGCATAAGTGTTGCCATATTCGCTTTTTTCCCGTCAAATCTGGCTTTTTTCAAAGGCCATTTGCTAGAAAAATTTTTAAACAGCGGGCAGCGGGAATTCTGTCATTTTTGAAACGCTTTTTTTTTGTAATTGCCCAAAAGTATTGCTGACACTGTTTTGTCAATGCTTTTTAGCACTTTTAGTAACATATCGATTGTGTAGTGCTGAGAAACAACCTCAAAGAATATTGAAAAGCCAATTTTTTTAATTGCGTCTCTGTCGCTTATGTGAAGTGCTTAATTTGAAACAAATCGAGTGATCATAAATAAATAATGCCTAAGGACTATAAACAGAAATGTCGGGACGCCTGGCTAAAAAGCGACGAATTCAAGACTTGGGTACGTAGGGACGACACTTATGAGAGGAGAGTTTTGTGCAGTTACTGCAAATGTACGATCACAGCGAATCTTTCTGATTTATTATGATTTTACAGATATGGCTTGCGCAGACTCGGCAAGTGCTGCTACTCGTATAAACTTTCCAATAAATTTCTACGGATGATAGGAACGGGATTATCATATTCTGCTGATGAAAATCAGGATAATAAAGAAAATATTGATGATATTATTCATATTTTATAAATAAAAGAGCATCTGCTGCTCAAGGTCTTCAACCTATTTCTGAGCAACTAATTTTGTGCGCCCACAATTCCCCTCGTAAGAAAATACAGAAAATAAATTAATCTAAAAACTAGCTTTTTTTTTTTTTTTTTTTTTTAATTACGTTGGCTTTATTTATTGAATCTTCCCCAAGGGAGACTTACAATAAGTTTATCAAATCTTATATTTAAAGCTTAACTAACAGTCATGTTGACTTAATATGAACTACGGTGCCCCAAGTGTTTATTGCTGGGCTGGAAGGTCGTTTCGTTGAAGACGGGTTCGACTGCAAACCCGAGTTAATTGCCGAGCAAGTGGATTGGGGTGCAGGGATAACTTAATGTTGTAGCTCGCCTTTTGTCGTGCTATCTCATCTTTAACGTATATAACGTTCAAATCTCTATGAATGTTGTCGTTTCGAACATACCACGGTGCCCCAGTGATAGTCCTCAAGATTTTCGATTGTACTCGCTGGATGATATCAATATTGCTACTGCCCGCGTTTCCCCATAGCTGCGAGCCGTAGGTCCACACTGGTTTTATGGTGGAATTGTAGAGTAGGACCTTGTAGTCCAAGCTGAGAGGAGATCGGTGGTTTAAAAGCCAATAAAGTTTATTGGCTTTCAGTTTAATCTGCGTTTTCTTTGCTTCAATGTGACGACGCCAGGTGAGCCGCCTATCAAGATGAACGCCAAGGTACGTTACTTCTTTGGCTTGTGGAAGTTGCCTATTAGAGAGTGTTAACGGAGGACATGTTTGCATGTTGAGGGTAAACGTGATGTGTTTACATTTTTGGTTATTTATTTTAATACGCCAGTCGGCTAACCATTTCTCTACTACCGCCAAATGTTCAGCTAGACGTGCTGTTGCCTGAATGGGGCATCTGGAGCGACTGAGGATTGCGGTATCGTCTGCAAACGTGGATGTTGTTAGCCGCTCATTTATCGGGATGTCCGCTGTGTATATTACGTATAGTGTTGGTCCCAGAACACTTCCCTGAGGAACTCCAGCTTCTATAATGTGATCGTTAGATGTAGTAGTGTTGCATCTAACTGCGAAGACTCTATTGTAGAGGTACGACTCGAGTAGCTTATGAGTGTACACCGGAAGCGTCGTTTTGATTTTGTGCATGAGGCCATCAAGCCACACTCGATCGAAAGCCTGGGAGACGTCGAGGAATATTGCACTGCAGTATTCCCGATGTTCGTATGCTGTACGTATTTCTGATGTTATTCGGTTGACTTGCTCGATAGTTCCATTTTTCAAAAAGCTTAGACAAGCACGGTAGTAGACTAATTGGTCTATAAGATGATGGTATTGTATGATCTTTTCCAGGTTTGGGTATCATTATAATGACCGACTTCTTCCATTTTTTTGGGAAGTAGCCAAGTGTTGTAATCGCGTTGAAAACTAGCTTTTGTAATGGTTTTTTTTTTAATTGTTCAGTTTTTTTGGATCGTTTGTCCCGTCAAAAACAGCCAACACTGGTCTGCATTCTGGCAGCTCCCATTTTCCTCTCTCGCTCTCACGCAACAAATTCAAGCCTGTCAGAGGCTGCAGCATTGCGCGAGGAAATTGAAATAAAAGGCATAGTCTTAGTTTATACGATTTTTAAGGCGGAAAATGTTAAACATTATAATAAAATGATAAAAAGCAGAAACTTATTAGATATATATGTGAGGAATCGGAAATATTAATAATTATAATTATTAATTTTCAGCTTTCAGTGCTCGGCAACGATGCAAAAGTAGTGCTGTAAATGATCGCATGTCCCCTTATGCAATTTTATACATAGCAATCAGCTTTTGTACGACCATGTAAAAAAAACATAATTAAATATAAACACAATTATATTTTAATCTACTTGTATATTATACTATAATTAAAAATTGTTGACTCATTTCTGCTCGGTACCCAAAAAAAATGGGTACTATTCGAACACTCTTTGTGCGCTTTCTTTGCGCGCGGCTTACATATAAACGTTTATATGCTGTCCCGCTCGCACGTTCATTTTGTTTTGCATGTGTAATTATTGAATTAAAAGTAATTCTTAAATATCTCCTTTATTTATGGATCAATCGCTTTGAAATTTTCAGTGTCGTTTAATAGGCTTACTTCTCAACTGATTGTTCAGTTAGGGAGTGCTACCTTTAAAAATGCGCCTGTAAATCCTTTTGTGCGATTTGTGGGCGAAGGGGGCGTGGCATCCGAAATTGGAAACAAACTTGATCTGCGTACGGTATCCAGGAATCTGCATACCAAGTTTGAAGTCTCTAGCTCTTATAGTCTCTGAGATCGACGCTTTCAAACAGACGGACAGACATACGGACATGGCTAAATCGACTCTGCTGTTGATCCTGATCAAGAATATATATACTTTTGGGGGTCTGCCACGCCTCCTCCTGCCTGTTACATACATTCTGTCAAATGCATTATACCCTTTTTTGCCCATTTTTAATGGGCACAGGGTATAAAAAGATGACTTTATATGTTGCATACGAGTCAAAATATAACATATTTCGTTTCGATGGAGTGCAATATGTTTGACGACAACCGAATATGGAGCTCCAAAATAAGCATCTCAAACTATTCCGGTGGCTGTGTAATAGTTGGGCACCCATGTCGGGCTTAGGCGTTGAAAATATGGTTTTTATTGATGGCATAATGGATAAGTATATATACCTTTAACTATAAAAGGAAAATTTGCTCAAAGCGCCGAAAATCTGGGCACACGGAGTACTTTAAAGTTCTACCAGCCCAGTGACCCAAAAACATAAAGTGGGCATTGTGCAGTCCTGGTTAATGTGGAACTGTCCTCATGTGATGGATCCACTAGTCCTGCCACCTGACCTCAATATAATCAAGAATTTTTGGACAAATTTTGGATCTGCTACTCGAAAAAGGACAATTTTCAACAAAAATGCCAAAAATCTCCAGCGATACCACTGAAAACTTTAATTTTTCAATGGAAACAATTCTTAAAGGGACTATTAAACTAAATGGAGGCCACAAAATATAATTTTTTTTTTGCACTAAATAAGCTGTGACATGCGAAAAGGCGATAGTTTTAGTTTTCCTTAGTTTCAAAGGCTATTTTTTAAAATATATTTAAAGTGATGTATCCAAACTGACGTAGAAAGACTGCTGAAAATAACTGCATTTAAATTATTTTGATACCTCTATTAGTTTACTTGCTACCCGGCTCCAAAGTTTTACAATAATTTTTAAGGGAAAATATGTACTTACATAAATACATATGAACATCAAACATAACTACATTGCATATAGTTTTGTGCTACATACAAACATACATATGTATATTTATGTACATATATGTAAATGCATGTTCAAATATTCATATGCATTATTATGTGTATATTGCCGCCTGCGGGACTTGAGATAATAAGTGTACTTATGCTATCTAAACCTCCTTTTATTTACAGATACATATTTTTATTACATTTGAAGATTTTATGATTTTTTAGATCTAAAATCTTAGTTTTAGTAATTTGGTCTTAAAATACTATTATTTTAAGAACAAAATATTTAAGATGTATGTTATTGAATTTAAAAGCTGGTCTTTTTTATCAGTGTAGCTTACTGTGCGAGAAGGCATTCATGTCCCCCTCGCTTCCATTTAACCGCCATCAAGACAATTGAAAACTAGGGCCGATCGGTCCTATGGAAGCTATATGATATAGTTTTTCGATATTAACCAACTTCGGACAGGATATATAAAACCAATTTATATGCATACTGTAATAGTTTTGTTGAGATATCTTATAAAACAAAAAAATTTTTCATACTAAGACTTGATTTTCGCCCGATCGGTCCAATGGCAGCTATATGATATAGTGGTCCGATCCAAAAAAGAAACAAACTTGATATGCCTGCAATATAGACGAACCTACATACCAAGTTTGGTGTCTCTAGCTCTTATAGTCTTTGAAATCTATGTGTTCGTACAGACAGACAGACAGACAGACAGACGGACATTGCTATTTCGACTTGGCTGTTGATGCTGGTCAAGAATATATATTCTTTAAAGGGTCTTCCACGCCTCCTTCTGACTGTTACGCACATTTTCGTTAAAATTAACCCAATAGACCCCTGTACTTTTTTAAGTACGGGGTCTAAAAATCCCTATAGCTTCAGGAAAAAGATTATTATTGCGCGTTTTTTTAATGACTTATTGACTTACTTTGTAATTATGAAAAGTGCTGCCATTATATACAGTTTAAAAGTTCCATTTATTCTCAAAGCTCTCGGCCCACTTCAACATGTTATATTTTGTCCACTTTGGAAACTCTCCGGACAGCGCAGCACAAATGCCAATGCAGACTAATTCAATAGTTACTTCCAAATGTTGCTTGCTGTTCCGGTAGTTTGAGGAGCGTGAAAGGAGGCGGGTCAAAAATTTTAAGCAAACTTGACTCATGGCTTTATCGACTCGGCTGTTGATGCTGATCAAGAATATATATACTTTATGTGGTCGGAGATGCCTCCTTCTGCCTGTTACGCACATTCCAACGAACACAATATACCCTTATACTTATTTTTTATAAGTAACGGGTATAACATGTGGGAAAGGCTATAGTCGAGATCCCGACCATAGGATACCCGTTACTTATTTCAATACATTAGCGATTCAATCCTAATGTCATATTTGCGTTGCCAGAACTAGTTGAGAATTTGAAGCATTCTAATAAGGTTTAACAATACAAAAACTATCGCATACTCTAGGGGGCACCTGTTGATTCAACAACTTAGCCACGCAATAACTGCTGTTCTACTTGTCCGATCTTGGTGCGATTCAGTGGGATAATTGATAATAATAACAGATATCGGTTATTACCAAAAAATACGTATTATGTGAAAAATTGTGGGTGAGGTGGTTTTTCGCGATTTGCGGGGGCGGAGGGGGCGTGGCTTAAATTTGAAACAAAATTGATCTGCGTGAGGTATATGGAAATCTGTGTGACAAATTTGGTTATTCTATCTGTTATAGTCTCTGAGATCCGTGTGTTTAAACAGAACTACGACCGGTTTTTCACGAATTACGGGCGTGAAAGGAGACGGGTCAAAAATTTAAAACAAACTTGACCTGCTCCAACGCCTTTGTGATCTACGTGTGAAAGTTTGGTTACTCTATCTCTTATGGTCTCTGAGATCTAGACGCTCACACAGACAGACAGACGGACAGACACACATGGCTATATCGACTCGGCTGTTGATGCTGATCAAGAATATATATACTTTATGTGGTCGGAGATGCCTCCTTCTGCCTGTTACGCACATTCCAACGAACACAATATACCCTTATACTTATTTTTTATAAGTAACGGGTATAAATATCTTCAGACTATTAGAAGAGAAGTCAAAATAATAATTCGAAAAGATATAATGAGTATTAGCACTGAAAGATTGCGATGGAATTTAAAAAATGAGCTTGTGTGTGGAAACCAAAGCGGATTCTTGGCGCTACAGAAAGCCTTCCCGACAGTGGAGGAACAGAAAGTGTTTTTGGCTCAACTCTTGGAAAGCATTACGGCAAAAAACTTAGCAGCGTCTTACATGATATTTTCAACTCCAGCAAAAGTTTTATAAACGATATTACATACTTAAAAATATTATCTTATAACATTAAATTAGTACATAAGCAATTTTTTAAGTTTTTATTCAAATGGATATAATAATTCTGCTAGAAACTTTCATCGACAAAACCCCAGAATTCTACGAATCATATCTTGCTGAGTTTAATCTTAAGCAGGCCATCCACAGTCGAATTTGTTTTTTTTCTTTTTTTGTTTGATTTTGAAAGTTATGTTGTGTTAGTGCCTTCTGTTTAAATAGCTTAGAATTAGAAATTTAATAGTAGGAAGAGAACCCTCGGAGTTGAATACTCGATAAAGTTGATTATATTCAGCACAGAGTACTCGAAAAGGTTCATGCAGAGAGTAGTAGTAGTACAGGTGTTAAGAGAAAGAGGAATGAAGTTACGTGTACGCCTAGAAGGAACCGACAAGTTAATTTGGCTAAGTAATACAGAGAAGTCAATATCACCCTTAAGAAATTTGATAATGAACATAACACCCAGCATAGTGCGACGATTGGCTAAAGATGGAAGGTTAATCAATAAGAGTCTATCAGAGTAGGGGGGCAAGTCCTAACCAGGATCCCAGTTGAAGCCACGAAAAGCCAAAAGAAGAAATTTCTTTTGAACAGACTCAATTGAGTCTTGGTGTACCACACACAAGATCCGTATTCTAAAGTAGGACGAACGAGAGAAGTATCACTGCGAACGGCAGTTCGCTCTAGTGACGAAAGCAGCACGAAGGGTGCGAAAAGCGACTAGCAATATATACAGCTAATTTGGAAAATTTGGAAAATTTTTGACGTACCTTCAAACTTTTTTTCTAAAGTACTCAGGAAACATTTTACAGGTGAAATAAGGTTTTTATACCCGTTACTTATAAAAAATAAGTATAAGGGTATATTGTGTTCGTTGGAATGTGCGTAACAGCTAGAAGGAGGCATCTCCGACCACATAAAGTATATATATTCTTGATCAGCATCAACAGCCGAGTCGATATAGCCATGTGTGTCTGTCCGTCTGTCCGTCTGTCTGTCTGTCTGTCCGTGTGAGCGCCTAGATCTCAGAGACCATAAGAGATAGAGTAACCAAACTTTCACACGTAGATCAGAAATGCGTTGGAGCAGGTCAAGTTTGTTTCAAATTTTGGACCCGCCTACTTCCACGCCCGTAATTCGCGAAAAACTGGTCATCCGTCTGTATAAACACAAGGATCTCAGAGACTATAAGAGATAGAATAACCAAATTTGTCACACAGATTTCCATATACCTCACGCAGATCAAGTTTGTTTCAAATTTAAGCCACGCCCCCTCCGCCCCCGCAAATCGCGAAAAACCACCTCACCCACAATTTTTCACATAATACGTATTTTTTGGTAATAACCGATATCTGTTATTATTATCAATTATCCCACTGAATCGCAACAAGATCGGACAAGTAGAACAGCAGTTATTGCGTGTCTAAGTTGTTGAATCAACAGGTGCCCCCTAGAGTATGCAATAGTTTTTGTATTGTTAAACCTTATTAGAATGCTTAAGATTTTCAACTAGTTCTGGGAACGTAAATATAACATTAGGATTGAATCGATAATGTATAGATATAAGTAACGGGTATCCTATGGTCGGGATCTCGACTATAGCCTTTCCCACTTGTTTAGCTTATATTTTGGCGATTTCTGAAAAAACGGCTCTAACGATTTTTATTATATTTAAGTATATTGTAGTAAATACAATTCTGCGTTTTTTGGTATATAAAACATAAATTTTGGTTGAGGGGCTTGGAAGATATTACCTGTCAACTGAATATATATATTTTTCCATCGGTCGAAAATCACGTTTTAGTTCGAAAACCACGTTTTAGTACTAAAAACTTTTTGGTTTTATGAGATATCTCAACCAAACTGATAAAATACGCATTTTACATTGTTTTATATATCCTGACCAAAGTTGGTTCAAATCAGACTACTATATCATGTAGCTGTCATAGGACCGATCTGGTCAAAATTAGGTTTTAGTATGAAAAACTTTTTTGATTTATGAGATATTTTAACCAAATTGATAGAATATGCATTTAAGTTAGTTTTATACATCCTGACCGAAATTGGTAACCGGTAATCAAACCACAATATCATATAGCTAACATAGGACCGATCGGGCGAAAAGTCTTAGTATGAAAAGTACGAAGCAAACAGGGGCGGAGTCTCTCAGCTATATTTTTTACTATCTCCCTGCATTTATGATAAAGTTAAAATGTCAAAAGCAAAAGCAATTGCAAAAATTTCTGATATCCCACAAAAAAAACCTCTACACGAGGTAAAAGTCTAGTGACGAAAGCCATTTTTAGCTCCAAAATTTCTGATATCCAATTGTGTGACGAACAAAATTCAGTTGATTATAAAAACTTTAAATAAAAATAAAAATTATTAAAAAAAAAAAAAAAACACGAAAATTGGCATTGTGCACTTGTATGTTGTATGACAGCTATATGATATAGTGGGCCGATTTAGACCAAACTTGATCAGGATGTATAATACCAGCCCAAATATATATCGTGTGAGATTGGTTGAGATATTTCAAAAATTAAAGAAGCTTTTCATACAAAAACATCATTTTCGAAGTATCGTTCCTATGGCAGCTATATGATATAGTTGTCCGATCCAAAAATAAAAACAAACTTGATCTGCGTACGGTATCCAGGAACCTACATACCAAGTTTGAAGTCTCTAGCTCTTATGGTTTCTGAGATCGACGCGTTCAAACAGACGGACAGACAGACGGACATGGCTTAATCGACTCGACTGTTGATCCTGATCAAGAATATATATACTTTTGGGGGTCTGCCACGCCCATGCCCATGTAATGATAAGGATTTGTTTCTTTTCAAAAATATAGAAATGTTTGTTCTACGACTTTTTGAATTTCCCGCTAGTTTAGGGGGAAAACGCTATTTCCCATTGCAAACCATAGAAGCTACATGTCCTATATATCATTGGAAAGGTTAGTTTGAGGGCTTTTTGGCTTTTATTCTAAAGTACTCAGGTAACATTTTACAGGTAAAATAAGGTATTTAGCTTATAAAAATAAAAATTATTAAAAAAAAAAAAAAAAACGAAAATTGGTATTCGGCACTGTGCAAAAAGTAATTTTTATGTACAAAGAAGCTCTCCCTTTTTGAGCACAGTGCACAATGCCAATTTTCGTGTTTTTTTTTTTTTTAATAATTTTTATTTTTATTTAAAGTTTTTATAATAAACTGAATTTAGCTCGTCACACAATTGGATATCAGAAATTTTGGAGCTAAAAATTGCTTTCGTCACTAGACTTTTACCTCGTGTAGAGGTTTTTTTTGTGGGTAGAGTAATTTAGTCGTATAAGGGTCATCAAATTCCTTAGACCATCGTTTAATGAATCCAAGAACTTGAGTAGCTTTATTGACAGTGTGAGCAATATGAAGATCAAATTTTAACTTATGATGTAGGAGTATTCCTAAATCATTCACGCGATTTAGTCTCTCCAAGCAGATCCGGTCGATCGCGTAGTTAAATGTATGAGACCTGCTTCTGTAAAATAACATAACCTTACACTTTGAGCAGTTTGGATATAATTTGACGAACGTGTTCGATTCGACGAAGTATTCAGCGTTCTTGGTAGTGTTCGTGTCCAAATTTTATGTTGTACGTTTTGTTCGAGAAAAATAGAACTGAGTACGCCTTAAGGTTGGAGCGGGAGCTGGGCTCAATATCAACGGTGAGTCCGGATATCGATTCCTTATTATAGCGGCCGCCAAATTTTTGCAGAGAACAGATGAGAAATTTCATGCTAAACATGAGTGGTTTGATGCAGAATACGAAAAAGTCAGGAAGGTAGTATTCGAACTACTGAACCTGTTCAGAAGCACGAACACCCAAGCAGCAAAACTGGCATATCAACATCAAAACGACATATACAAGCAACTTTGTCTCGAGAATCAGCTGCAGTTTTAGAAGAGAATTGAAACTTAAATCGGAAGCATCAAAAATAGTAAGGATTTTTGGGCCAGTGAGAAAACTGAATGAGCGAGGTACACGGAATGGATGTGATGTTGACGCAACAGAGCTGGCAAATTATTTTAAAAAGGTTTTATTTGCAACGAATCAAGGAAATGATATCTCCTGCACCTGGCCTTAAACGACTGTAACTGAAATTGATAGTCCAATAACTACACAAGAATTAAATCATGCACTAAGTAAATGCAAATACAATAAAGCACGAGAGATGGATAGAGTTTCAGCGGAGTTTTTGATTCATGCCTCTGGGAATTTTGTAGAAGCCCTAAAGGATGCATTCAATGTAATCTTTGATACCGGTCAAGTTCCAAAGTGCTTCCAAACAAATATAATTTACCCCATATTTAAAAAAGGCGATTCTAAGGATGTCAGAAATTATAGAGGAATATCATTCTTAAAATCGAGACTCAAAGTATTTTCATCCATATTGCATACCAGATTGAGCCATTTCGTAAAAAGCAATGGTGTTCTTGCGGAAAATCAGATGGGCTGCCGGGATGGATATTCTACAGCAGACAACATATTTGTACTGACCTCTATAACGAAGGAATACCTAAGCATCAGGAAAAAAATGCTTTTATTCTTCATCGACTTTGAGACGGCATTTGATACCATTAACATGTGCAGATTCATGTTCAAGTTAAGCAGTATGCACTCATAAAATTCTTACTGTAAAATCGTCCTAAAACAGTCAATTTTTACCCTAATATTTAGAAAATCGCCCTAAAAAAGGCACAAAAGGCGTTAGGCCATGTTTTTTAGAAATTTTTTCCTAAAAATCTAGAAATTAAATTTCTGAAATCAAACGACAATTTTCTAAATGAATGAAAGTTTTTCAACATTTTTGGTCGATGCGCCCTAAATATAGGATTAATTTTTCATAAACTTGGAGCGAATTTTCTGAAATTATAGAAGTTTATTCTAAGTTTGAAGGTGATACGCATTAAATATAAGACAATTGTTCCATAAATGTTGGGTAAATTTTCCTAATATTAGACAGGGCTTTCTAAATCCAAAGCCGACGCACCCTAAAAATATTGATATTTTTTCATAAATTTAGGGCAATTTTTCTCACATTAAGGAAATCTTTTCTGACCTTTAAGGCGCACCACCTTAAAAACATTAACATTTTTTATAGATGCAGGGCGATTTATCCCAATTTTATTCAGGCTTTTCTAAATCCAACCGGGCCAGGGCCAGGCACCCTAAAAAATAGGAAATTTTTTAATAAATCCAGGAAGATTTTTCTATATATTAGAAAGGGCTTTCTAAATCCAAAGGCGACGAACCCTAAATAATAGGAAATTTTTTTATAAATCCAGGACAATTTTTCTATATATTAGAAAGGGCTTTCTAAATCCAAAGGCGACGCACCCTATTATTATTATTAAAGTGGGGAAACCTGCACTGCGACCCCTTGGATCTATTGTGCCCCCTTCTGAGCTTATAGCTCTTTCATCAGTCCAATTTCTCGCACAAAGTCGAGGATTTTTGTCGGATTGAGATCAGCAATGTCCTTTAACTGTAGGACATGTTTCCCAAGGAAACTACCTCTACGTCTGGATAGAGCAGTACATTCTGCAATAACATGTATTGAGGATTCTTCTTCGAGGTCACAGAATCGGCAGATTCCGTTGCTTTCGATTCCTAGTTTGGATAGGTGACTTCTCAGTCTACAGTGCCCTGTCAGTAGACCGGTGAGTATCCTGAGTCTATTCTTTCCTAAGGTGATTACTAGCTTAAACCGTTTTAGGTTGTAGTTGCCTAGGAGGTATTTGGCTTGCCTGAGACCTGTAGTATTCTCCCAGTGCGACTGCCGTAGTCGCCCCTCCTCTTTACGTAGGTACTCCCGGATTGTGTGTCTACCTATTCCACAAAACGGTTCAGGACCTATTAGGGGCTTGCTTGCGCCCATTCTGGCTAGTTTGTCAGCTGCTTCGTTACCTGCTATTTCCCTGTGACCTGGGATCCATCTAAGGGTTAGCCTATTGAGCGATCCCAGTTGGTTTAGCTTCTTCCTCACTTCGTGCACTACTTTAGACGTAACCTTCGCCTTATCGAGTGCATTTAGTGCGGCTTGACTATCGGACAGAATAGCTATGTCTCTATTCCGATAGTAACGTTTAAGGTTGAGGTCGACACACCTCCCTATTGCACATACTTCAGCTTGAAAGATGCTGGTGTATGCTCCTAGAGACTCATGGTATGATATCCGAGGGCCCACAACGCCTAGGCCTGTGCCCTGGTCTGTGAGAGATCCGTCGGTGTACCACTTTATGGTGTGTTCCCTCATGGGGTGGACTTCATCGAGTGTTGTCCATTTCTTTTTGCTGCTTAAGTTTACTTCGAAGTTTTTCTCGAACACATGTACAGCCGTCATTTCGTCCCTTGGTAGTACCAGCAGTGGGAGATTATCTGATAGTAATTCTACATCTCTGTGACTAAGGATACAGCTGCTGCCAATACCCTCTCGTGCCATCCGTAATAAGGTGGCTTTTTGCTGCAGTTTTATGACTTCGTGGAGTGGTGTAAGCTCCATTAGAACTTCCATGGCCGTTGTTGGACAGGTGCTCATGGCTCCAGTCATACATACGCAGGCCATTCGTTGCAGTCGTAGCAATTGTTTCTTGACGGTAATGAGCTGCGCCCTATTACCCCAGGCTATTGCTCCATATGTGAGCATCGGCCTAACTACCATTAGGTATAGCCATCTTATTATCTTCGGTGATGTGCCCCATGATTTCCCGGCTATGCTGCGACATGTGTAGAGTGCCCTAGAGCACTTTGCTATCGCGCTCTTAACATGTGGGCCGAAGTTTAATTTACTGTCAAAAGTGACTCCTAGGTATTTTACTTCCTTGCTTGCTTCTATTGTGCTATTTGAAAGCCTTATCTGCCTCATCTTTTGCAACTTGTATCTATTGGTAAAGGGGACAATGACTGTTTTGGTGGGGTTAAGGTTGAGGCCCACCTCTCCACACCAGTCACTCGTTATCCTTAAACCTAGCTGAACAATATCGCAAAGTGTTTCTTCGAATTTACCTCGAGCTATGATGACGATGTCGTCGGCGTAGCCTTGACATTGAATTCCATAACTGGTAAGTCTCTGAAGTAGTTCGTCTACTAGCAGGCTCCAAAGTAGTGGAGACAAAACACCCCCTTGGGGACAACCTTTTGTGGTTGTGACTGTAACAGTACTGTCTTGAACTGTTGCCATGGCTTGTCTAAACGCAAGCAGTGATGAAATCCATCTGCTTGTGGTTGTGTCCTCCTGGTCAGGGCTGCCTGGACAGCGTCATGAGACGTGTTATCAAAGGCACCCTCTATGTCCAGGAAGGCGCATACTGCCACTTCCCTGTTGTCTACTGCGGCGCTAAGAGTGCGGTGCAGTTGATATAGTGCCGTATCTGTAGATCGACCTGCTCTGTATGCATGCTGCGTTGATTGCAGCGGAGTTTGCATGAGAAGAGTATTTCTTATCTTGTGGTCCACCAGCTTTTCCAACGTTTTCAACAAAAACGATGTTAAGCTGATGGGTCTGAAGGACTTGGGGCTGGTGATATCTTTCTTCCCTGCCTTGGGGATGAAGACCACCCTCGCTCTACGCCATGCGCTTGGTATGTAACCGAGCGCGAGGCTGCTGATCATAATCTTCCTAAGGATGGGGAGGAGTATGTCCTGCCCTTGCTGTAGGAAGGAGGGTGATATCATGTCCAGGCCCGGTGATTTATAGGCTTGGAAAGTTCCGATTGCCCATTGTAATCGCTCCGATGTGACTGTCGACTTGGCAGTTTGCCAGTCGGCAGACGTTGGCCTGTCCATGTTCCTTATTTCGAGTGTATCTTCTTGTACCGGGATGCTACCTGGGAAGTGGGTTTCGAATAAAAGCTCTAGCTGCGCTATGCTACTGCTAGTGAAGGTGCCATCCCTTCGTTTCAAAGCTAGGTTTGCTTCTGGTGCACGTTTGGACAGTGCCCTGTGAAAACGTGCACCTTCGGTCGTACTTTCTATACTCTCGCAGAAATCGCGATAATTCTTCCGTTTGGCTTTTCTAATCTCCTTGTTGTAGGAGGTAAGGCTTACACGGTATGAGTCCCATATTCCGTCTCTCTTCGCTCTGTTGAAGAGACGGCGAGTGGTGAGTCTCAGCCTTTCAAGGCTGTCGCTCCACCATGGGGCATCTGATTCTTTACGCTTCTTTCCAAAAGGAAAGCTTTCTTCAAAGGCGTTTACTATGCTACTGTTTAGGTTGCCTACAACTCTCTCTAATTCCAGTGATGAGCGGAGTGTGCCCGTTCTTCCATTGGATAGATTCAGTTGTAGGGTCTTTCTGTACTTCTCCCAGTTTGTTTTCCTGGGATTACGGGTTGGTAGGCTGCTGTCCGTGTTTACTTGCAGCTCAAATAGGATGGTTCTATGATCAGACATAGATTCATCCAGAGAGACATGCCAGTTTTTTAGATGCGGCTTAAGACCCTGACTTATCATGGTGATATCTAAGACTTCTTCCCTTACTCTGGTTACAAATGTCGGTGTGTTTCCGACATTGCCAATTTCTAAGTTATATCTGAATATAAAGTCAAGAAGGTACTCACCTCTCATATTGGTGTCGGTGCTACCCCATACCTCGTGATGTGCGTTGGCATCGCACCCGATGACGAGAGGAAGCTTCTCCCGGACGCAGTGTTCTGCCAGTCTGATGACCTCCGGTGGTGGGCAGGCTCCGTCCCCGGCAAAGTATGCCGATGCAACCACAATGGTGCGGTGGTGACCTATCTCCTGCACTGCGATTGGCACGCAGTCCCTGCTAAGGAATTCTGAAAGGATAGTATAATTAATACATTTCCTTACCATTATGCATGTTCTAGGTACTGGATCCCTTTGATCCCAGATTACCTTTGAGTCCGCTGTGTACAGGCCTTTGATGCCGTTGTTATGCCACGGCTCCTGTACAAGGGCTAGCCCAAGGTGGTGTTTGGTGAACATTCTGGCTAGGACGGCCGAGGCCGCCTTTGCTCGATGAATGTTCACCTGGGCTAGCTTAGTGCTGATGACTTGCGTCATCGCACTAGAGCAGCGGCTCCATTTCACATGACGAGGGGGGTCGGGAGTCTCCCTCGTCACCGCGTGGCGTCAGTGTGACGTCCGCTCCTTCCAGTTCGTCCGACAACTCCTGGGACGACATGGCCAACATGTTTTCTATCTCCTGGGCCGTAGCGGAGTCCAGTGTCAACTCCGCCAGGTCCTCATCCTCGGCCAGATCTTCCAACGAATTGGCATGATCTGCCAGTTGGACACTGGGCTCGATAGCAGCCACAGGAGATATGTCCATGTCCGTTGGAGGTGGATTGTCTCCGGCGGATACGGTCATCTCGGTTGGGGGCACTGTCTTCAGTCCAACCTTCTCCAACAACTTCTTCAGTCCGCTTACGGGTATCGTTCCGTAGCGGAAAAAGAGTTGATGGCCCCTCGACACAATGTCGTCTTTGGCCATCTCGTCGATGCCAAGTACCATCAAGGCGCCTCCTCCTTCATTCCTCCTTGATATTATCCTCCATGCGTCGGTCTCGATCTTGTTCTGATTCCTCAGCATGATCAACAAGGATTCGGTTGACCGATCCGCACTTCTCGGGCAGTAGATGGTGATGTTGTGGGGTGACGGGATGTCATCCCCCATTCTACTGTCAAGGGGAACGCCCTTCCATGACTGCAGTCTCGACGCAACAGTCATCAACCAGTCTACCGAATTTTCGTCTGTACAGTCGATGACCAGGTGTCCAACCCGGAAATGGATGCCAGAGAAAGAGACGGCAGTGTCCCATCCTGTCAGTATGACTTCATCCAGGATGGCCTCCTCAAGCGCGGACAGGTCCCCGTGACTGAGGCTTACCTGGGGGTAGTCCGCAGGTAACACGGCCACTTTCACCTTTTTCGCGACAGACGCGTAGGACGCGCGAGGTTCGGTGGGCGCTGAGGGGGTGGATTTCCTGGCTGCTGTTGTTGTTGCTGCTGCTGCTGTTGCTGCTGCTGCTGTTGCTGCTGCTGCTGCCGCCGCTGACGTGCTGGGGCGCTCATCTAAGGCCTCCTGCCGTCCTGCTGCTGTAGCGTCCTTCCGCTCTACAACGGTAGGTGTGGCCACTCCAGATCGTTGTGCGGCACTTGGTCCCGCCGCGCGTACCCTTTTGGGGGTATCGGTTGGCGGTGTCAGTGTGCTGCTGGATCTTTTGTGGGCTGGTGCCCTACCTTGGGTGTTCGCTGGCCTTGACTCCTTCGCCTTGGCAAGCGCATCCTCCTGCGACATCCCTTGCTGTAGGTACCGGATGTACCATTTGACCCTTGATCCACAGAGATTACGTCTGTGGGGGTCATCTCATCCACCCGGTTCTCCTAGAGCTGGTAGGAGGTCTTTCTTCGACGGCCGTTGCTGGCCTTGCCGTCTATCCGCGGCTAGCGCGGGACGCAGCGGTCGAGAGGATCCGACCGTGCTCCCTTGCGTAAGCCGTGCTGCTGGCAGACAAGATTGTCTGTTCTGTGCCTGTGGCACTCTCCTATTGGGAGCCGGAGCTTGGCTTCGTGGAGGTAAGTCTACCACGTTGGAGGGCCGCTCCCTATCCAGTCCAGTCCTATCCGGTCCTCAAAGTGCCTCGCGACACTTTCCGCAGGGCAGTCCTGCGGTAATCTAAAATTCTTTTTTCCCATTCTATTTGGTCCCACGAGTAGCGCGACAAGGATGAGGTCCATCCGAGCAGAGGTCCGCATGCCCGGATAAGGCTAGTTAGAACAGGCGGTCGCCACTTGCCTGAGCCCACCGTTAGCGACTGAGCTAGTTTTTGACCCGGGCCCCCAGCCAGGCTGACTCTCGGCACGGTACGAGTAACACCCTTAGTCCGGCCCGGGGTGAGATGTGGGGAAAAGGATTGGGTAGGTAGTTGTGAGGGAGTTGAGGGGTGTGTGAGGCTATGCTTTGAAGGCGGCAACACAAACGCCTTGTCAGTACGATGAGCAGTATCGTACCCGCTGTTTGTCCGGGACTGCTTATTACGAGGTAGGCTCGCTATTCGCAGTTAGCCTCCCCGAAGGGTGGCCGTTCGCTATCCGCAACCCGCGACCCGCCTGGTGGCCTCAGCTAAGCCCCCTCCGAACCATCCCACAAGTTCTTCGGAACAGGGACGCACCCTAAATAATAGGACTTTTTTTTATAAATCCAGGACGATTTTTCTATATATTAGAAAAGGCTTTAAACCCACAAAGTAAAACGCACTTGTTTTTTTTTGTATTTATTTTATTTACAGCAGTTTCGGAACTGAAAAGTTCTGCAATTTGGTGAGAAATATCTGCCAAAAGTTCTTGCTTAGGTTTAATGTTATTTGCTACCAAATGCTCAGCAATAGCATGGCTAATTTCCTTTCTTAGTCTGGAATTTAATGATTTTGTTTCAGCAAATGACTTCAGTATAATACTTCCTTTCTTGCTCGTTGATAGTATACTGGAAACATTAGCCTTGTTTTCCAATTCTACGTTCTCTTGTACGTTGTTCTAAATAAATAAATAGAATGATTAGTGAATAATAAACACGACTTATAATTTTCTGGTGGTCTAAGTGTATAAAAAACGAGTTAAAAATTATATAAATAATAAGAATTTTAATACTCAAAATCAAATAATTTCGATTCGTCTATTGACATCAAAGTCTATGAATGTCAGATTTTTGCATATGTTACTTTGTTTAAAATTAAAATTGTTGAATTGCTCTGATGCAATACGATGTTGCATATGACAAATAGATGTCGTTTTAAAAGTCGAAATAATTATTGAAAGACAAATTTTTTAAAGTTTGAAAGCAATGTAGAACAATGACTATATTTACTAAATTAATGAATATCACTTACTTCATTTTATTGCCAATTCTCCAATTCTGCATAAAACTCAATCGCTGGTCCAACGAGCTCTAAAGGAATTTCGGCGCGCAACTGATCCCATTTTAACCCGAATCGTCCTGGGCAACATTTTTTCGAATTTATAAATGAAACTTTCAGGACTGGTAAATTTGAGTTCGCTGAATCCGAAAAAAATACTCATTTTGATCGTCCTTGTCAGGATAATTGACAGGATCATTTTTTCGAGTTTTACCATATGGTAACGCTGGGAATAACAGGGTACAGGTTTACTTAATACTACAAAATACAAATATTTTTGAAAAAATCAAATAAATACAGCTTCATTCAACAGGGGGGCTCTTCCTTGATATATAGGACCAAATTTGGGTCAAATCGGTGCAGTATATCGTATGTATAACAAAACAGTCATGGGAACAAACGGGGTCAAATTCACCTTTAGTAAGGAAAACTTTTTTCTATTCTGGCATATCTCAACCAAACTCTTAGAATATGTATCTTATATGTTCCTATACATCCTGACCAAATTTGGTTCAAATCGGACCACTATATCATATAGCTGCCATAGGAGCAATCATATTTTATGAATCAAACAGTTCGAAACGCGAATAAAATGTATGGAAAAAACCTGTACCCTGTACTTCCCAGCGTTACCATATGGTAACACAAAAATAAAAAATGAAAATTAAGAAAGAAAAAGTGGTTTTTATTTAGAATTCTTTTCATAATTAATAAGTGCACTCTTTTACCTTTCTAATGATGTGTGCATTGCATATAGTTCAGTACTAAATTTAGTCAAACGGTTTAAGTTTACTTGCGACGAATTGCCAAATGCCGTTTTTTTGCACTGCAGAATATAGTGAGCAACTTAAAGCGCATTTTTCGATCAGCTAACTTCAAGAGATTGTTTCAATCAACTTTTATCAGTTAGAGACAACAATTTACTCGTAGAATATCTTATAAAAGTTAATCTAACGTTAATATGTTGTCTAAAAATTAAGTTTTAGTAAATGCCTATTGCTTGTTACCATATGGTAACGCTGGGAAGATTCGGGTTAAGGAACGCAATGTGCGAACTCTAAAAATCCGCTCTAAAGTTAATACAATTATTTGTAGAACAATTATAATAAATGGTAAAAATTTTCATATTTTATGTTTGGCACTTGTACTTACCAGCAAAAATATGAAGAAATTCTTCCCCT
The DNA here is from genome assembly GCA_951394115.2 of Drosophila phalerata. Lineage (NCBI taxonomy): Eukaryota > Metazoa > Arthropoda > Insecta > Diptera > Drosophilidae > Drosophila > Drosophila phalerata. The sequence continues at coordinate 4,487,643 of OX596008.2, read as the reverse complement.
CCTAAACTTTTTAATATTTCCTCCATGCTCGACTATTAAAAACTGAGCCGGTACAATTAATGAATGCAGTATATCAAAGTGTAACACAACTTAAATTTTTCTCTGTGAAAAGCATAGCCTACTGTGTGTCGATAATATCTCAACAGATGGCGTTTTAGACAGATTCATCACTAACTGAGTGTGAAGTTACTTTACTATTCTCAATAGATGGCGCCACAAATTTTTTAAAAATACTCTGATGTCAAAGTTTTTGCAATTCTCCAACTTATCAACAATTGCAATAGTTGGGCTATTTTAATGAACGCAATGTGCGAACGCTAATATCTCACTCGAAATTTAATACATTCATTTGTCAAACTAATTATAATTAATAAATAAATATTGTGAATTAATCTTAAGTTTTTAATTAGGTTAGGTTAGAGCGGCTGTCGATTCTACGACTCACTTAGGCCACAGTTGGGCCCATTGTGGTACCGCGGATCTAGGGTTCCCTTCAACCTTTGTGGTGACATGTCACTCAGTAGGGCGTCCAGTTTGATAACTAAATAAATTTAGCAATTTTGCGCGGTGTAATTGAGGCAAGTTCACCTAAAGTGAAGAGAAAAGGTTTTCCCAGGGTGTGGAGTCTTCTATTACTCAATGCGGGACAAGAGCAGAAGAAATGTTCGGGTGATTCAATTTCTTCTTCGTCTCTACAGCTCCTGCAGAAATCATTGTATGGGGCATTCAGCCGTGTGGCGTGGATGCCTACCAGCCAATGTCCTGTCAGTGCTCTTACTACTGCAGAACAGTCTGTTCTGCTTAGTTTACATAGAATACTAGAACGAGTCTAATTCAGGTGAGGCCAGGTTTGGTGCGTGTTTTGCCATCGGTTTTCACTAACTGTTATAGATTGAGCTAGAAGTAGTAGCTTGCAGGTCGCCAGTGGCATACGCGTATCCTCCTTGTCAGGAAGGAGGTGTACTGTTGTACCATTCCTGGCTAGTTCATCAGCTATACAGTTTCCTGTAATGTCCTGATGCCCTGGTACCCATATTAGGGAAATGTCGAAATGCTCAGCCATCTCATGTAGAGATTTGCGGCAGTCCGAAACTGAGGTGGAATTAGTTGTGGCAGTGTTTTTGCTTACTTGCCTGATTGGCTGTATGTTAAGTATCCCACAAAAAAAACCTCTACACGAGGTAAAAGTCTAGTGACGAAAGCAATTTTTAGCTCCAAAATTTCTGATATCCAATTGTGTGACGATCAAAATTCAGTTTATTATAAAAACTTTTAATAAAAATAAAAATTATTAAAAAACTAGGGGGCTCCGCCCCCTGCTCGCTTTGCTCGCCAACCCCCCGCTCGCTTCGCTCGCGGTGCTACAGTCGAGCATACTCGACTGTCGGAGACCCCGTACTTACTATGGAAATAGAAAAGACTACAAGAATTAAAAAATATTTAGCTCGCTTGATGCTGTTGCAGAGAGTTGTAATACATTTTCGACCACTTTTTTCTATGACAGCTATATTATATATTGGACCGATTTGAAGCAACTTCGATATGGATATATAAGACTAACTTTAATGCATAATATATCAGTTTGGTTACGATATCTCATAAAACAAAAAAGTTTTTCATACTTAAACCTGATTTTCGACCGATCGCTCCTATTACAGCTATGTGATATAGTGGTCTGATTTAAACCAACTTCGCTAAGGATATATAAGATATATAATTTAAATGCTTATATAGTAAAAGTTTGGTAACGATATATTGTACAACAAGAAAGTTTTTCATACTAAAACTTGATTTATTCCGATTACTCCTACGCTCTATGATATAGCTGTCCGATGTGCACCAACTTCGGTCATGAATTAGAAAAAATAACCCACATGCAAATGCTATTAATTTGATTAAGATACATATATTATAAACTTGATGTTTTTCCAAGCGAAATGTTCATTTCCGAGATTTTGTTAAGAAGACACATGCATATGTATAAAACATATATATATACATGACAAAAAAAATTGTCAAAAAAACAAAAAATTTAAATTAAACAAAAAATATAAAATAAAAAAAAATGTTTGATGGAGACGGGAATCGAACCCACGACCTAATTTTAAAGAAAGTTTAAAACTTCGGTGGCTCAACCAATTGAGCCATACAGGGTGTTGTGAATGGGATGCCATATTGGTCTTACGGTACTCTATTTCATAATTTTCAAAATATTTATTAACACTTAAAATGTTAATATTATATGTTATCATAACATTAAGAAATACAAATTGAATGTCAATGCAAAATTATTGAATCAAAAAACACACGTCCCTGCCAGGGTTCGAACTCACGACCGGCTGACCAACCATATCCTGAGTGCCTCGACTCAGCACACTACGCCACAGAAGCCCATGACTGATCGGACGGCAATCTGTTATATAATATGTTGACTTAATTTTCATGTTTTCAAGTTATTCAAATTTTAATTACTGTCAACGCTCCATCATCGAAACAGCAAAATTTATTATTTGAATGTCTTGGTTATTTACTGTCCGATCGGAATGAAATTTTCATCAAAAATCTATGACAATTTTCTCTTCGTCTGTGCAAAATCTTGAATCTCTAGCTTTTAAATGGCCCTTATAATTTGGATATGAAATTTTCTATGTCAATTTTAGGGGGTAAAGGGTGCGTGGCCGAATTCTGAAACAAACTTGATCTGCTCGCAATATAGAGGAACCTACATACCAATTTTGGTGTCTCTAGCATTTAAACTGCTCTTTTAATATGGATCTGAAATTTTCTATGTCGATTTTGGGGCGGTATAGGGGGCGTGGCCGAATTCTGAAACAAACTTGATCTGCTTGCAATATAGAGGAACCTACATACCAATTTTGGTATCTCTAGCATTTAAACTGCTCTTTTAATATGGATATGAAATTTTCTATGTCGATTTTTGGGCGGTATAGGGGGCGTGGCCGATTTCTGAAACAAACTTGATCTGCTTGCAATATAGACAAAGCTACATGCCAAATTTGGTGTCTTTAGCTCTTATAGTCTCTGAGATCTAGGTGTTCATACAGACGTCAGGACGTCAGGACAGCAGGACGTCAGGACAGACGGACATTGCTATATCGACTCGGCTATTGATGCTGATCAAGAATATATATACTTTATGGGGTCTGCCACGCATCCTTCTGCCTGTTACGCACATTTTCGTTAAAACAAACCCAATAGACCCCTGTACTTTTTTTAAGTACGGGGTCTAAAAAAAAAAACCCGAAAATTGGCATTGTGCACTGTGCTCAAAAAGGGCGAGCTTCTTTGTACATAAAAATTACTTTTTGCACAGTGCCGAATACCAATTTTCGTGTTTTTTTTTTTTTTTAATAATTTTTATTTTTATAAGCTTAATACCTTATTTTACCTGTAAAATGTTACCTGAGTACTTTAGAATAAAAACCAAAAAGCCCTCAAACTAACCTTTCCAATGATATATAGGACATGTAGCTTCTATGGTTTGCAATGGGAAATAGCGTTTTCCCCCTAAACTAGCGGGAAATTCAAAAAGTCGTAGAACAAACATTTCTATATTTTTGAAAAGAAACAAATCCTTATCATTACATGGGCATGGGCGTGGCAGACCCCCAAAAGTATATATATTCTTGATCAGGATCAACAGTCGAGTCGATTAAGCCATGTCCGTCTGTCTGTCCGTCTGTTTGAACGCGTCGATCTCAGAAACCATAAGAGCTAGAGACTTCAAACTTGGTATGTAGGTTCCTGGATACCGTACGCAGATCAAGTTTGTTTTTATTTTTGGATCGGACAACTATATCATATAGCTGCCATAGGAACGATACTTCGAAAATGATGTTTTTGTATGAAAAGCTTCTTTAATTTTTGAAATATCTCAACCAATCTCACACGATATATATTTGGGCTGGTATTATACATCCTGATCAAGTTTGGTCCAAATCGGCCCACTATATCATATAGCTGTCATACAACATACAAGTGCACAATGCCAATTTTCGTGTTTTTTTTTTTTTTTTAATAATTTTTATTTTTATTTAAAGTTTTTATAATCAACTGAATTTTGTTCGTCACACAATTGGATATCAGAAATTTTGGAGCTAAAAATGGCTTTCGTCACTAGACTTTTACCTCGTGTAGAGGTTTTTTTTGTGGGATATCAGAAATTTTTGCAATTGCTTTTGCTTTTGACATTTTAACTTTATCATAAATGCAGGGAGATAGTAAAAAATATAGCTGAGAGACTCCGCCCCTGTTTGCTTCGTACTTTTCATACTAAGACTTTTCGCCCGATCGGTCCTATGTTAGCTATATGATATTGTGGTTTGATTACCGGTTACCAATTTCGGTCAGAATGTATAAAACTAACTTAAATGCATATTCTATCAATTTGGTTAAAATATCTCTTAAATCAAAAAAGTTTTTCATACTAAAACCTAATTTTGACCAGATCGGTCCTATGACAGCTATATGATATAGCGGTCCGATATGAACCAATTTCGGTCAGGATGTATAAAACTAACTTAAATGCATATTCTATCAATTTGGTTGAAATATCTCATAAATCAAAAAAGTTTTTCATACTAAAACCTAATTTTGACCAGATCGGTCCTATGACAGCTATATGATATAGCGGTCCGATATGAACCAATTTCGGTCAGGATGTATAAAACTAACTTAAATGCATATTCTCTCAATTTGGTTAAAATATCTCGTAAAACAAAAAAGTTTTTCATACTAAAACCTAATTTTTATCCGATCGGTCCTATGACAGCTAAATGATATAGTGGTCCGATTTGAACCAACTTTGGTCAGGATATATAAAACAATGTAAAATGCGTAAATACCTTATTTTACCTGTAAAATGTTACCTGAGTACTTTAGAAAAAAAGTTTGAAGGTACGCCAAAAAGCCCTCAAACTAACCTTTCCAATGATATATAGGACATATCTGTAGCTTCTATGAATTGCAAACTGTTATGGTTTGAATTTTAGCGGGAAATAGCGTTTTCCCGCTAAACTAGCGGGAAATTCAAAAAGTCGTAGAACAAACTATTCTTTATTTTTTAAAAGAAACAAATCCTTATTATTACATCTAAGCTTTTTTAGCGCTTTGATACGCACAAACGAACCGACAAACAAACTGACTTTTCATCTCATTCTGAGAAGTCCAATAAAAATTTCAAATTTTATTATCTTTTGAACCAGTTATCGGATTTGGGTGATCGGGGTATCAATCGACGCGTATTTTTGATAAGAATTTTTATAAAAGAAAATATTTTAACAAAAAGCCCCAACGACCCCATTAGCTGCAATTATTTAAATTTTTTCCCTCCCACTTACACTCCCTTATCGCATGAACCAGGTGTGCTAGCAAAAGTATTAGTACGCCATTTTTCCAAATTAGCTGTATATATTGCTAGTCGCCTTTCGCACCCTTCGTGCTGCTTTCGTCACTAGAGCGAACTGCCGTTCGCAGTGATATTTATATATAATATATAATAAAAAACATAATTCAAAATACTTACTTGATAGCGTCCCGGTTGCTGGTACATTTTAAAATGATCGTAGTGTTCGAGATGGAAAACAAGAACACTCCGGCCGACTATCGATAAATTTATCGATATTAATTATTTTATACAACTCTGACGCACATATCAATAGACTATTCTTATTTAAGAATTTTAATGATATTTTTGCTTTAAGTATTATGTTTTTTTTTTTTTAATATTGAATTTAATTGGGAACTATTCTATAATATTTATTGATATATTTGTACCGATTTCAAGTTAATTACGCATATTATAATCATTAATAATTGTAAATTTATTTCTTGAATTTCTTCTGATTTAAAAATACTTAATAAACAGAAAAAGAACATAAAAATTTAATATGCATTGCAGAAAGACACAACTAGTTAAATTTATTTAAACTAGCTAAAGCCCTCATTGTTAATAAATCAAAAGAAAACTGTCTGGCAACACTGGGTATGTCTGCAACGCAAAAAAAGTGCATATGCTTTTGATATTGTTATTTTTCTAGAAGGTTGTTTTAAATATAAAAACATATCGAAAAAATATAGTATTTGCAGGAAGACCCAAACATTATAATTCAGTTTAACTAATGAATGTCCACATTGCCACAAAACAAATTTGTCTGGCAACACTCATTCTTTATGCAGAGCAAAAGTTTTCAAGTACACTCTCAAACTCTGCCTGCTACGCATGCCTTGTTGCTGCTGTCCTCTCATTTCTAATTAAAATGTATATATTCAGTTAACAGGCAATATATTCCAAACCCCTCAACCATGTGTTATGTGTTATATACCAAAAAACGCAGAATTGTATGTACTACAATATACTTAAATATAATAAAAATCGTTAGAGCCGTTTTGTCAGAAATCGCCAAAATATAACCTAAAAAACCTTATTTCACCTGTAAAATGTTACCTGAGTACTTTAGAAAAAAAGTTTGAAGGTACGTCAAAAAGCCCTTAAACTCGCCTTTCCAATGATATATCTGTAGCTTCTATGGTTTGCAAACTATTGGGGTTTCAATTTTAGCGGGAAATAGCGTTTTCCCGCTAAACTAGCAGGAAATTCAAAAAGTCGTAGAACAAACATTTCTATATTTTTGAAAAGAAACAAATCCTCATCATTACATCTAAGCTTTTTTAGCGCTTTGATACGCGCAAACGAACCGACAAACAAACTGACTTTTCATCTTAATTTGAAAAGTCCACTAAAAATTTCCAATTTTATTATCTTTCGAACCAGTTATCGGATTTAGGTGATTTGGGTATCAATCGACGCGTATTTTTGAAAATAAAAAATTTTACAAAAAGGCCCCAACGGCCCCATTAGCTGCGATCGTTTAAATTTTTCCCCTCCCACTTACACCCCCGTATCTCATGAACCAGGTGAGTTACAAAAAGTTTGAGTATGCCATTTTGTAAGTTAGGACTCAACCTTTCGATCGGTATATAACTCGATCTGATCGGACAGTCGTAGCAAATTTTCCAAATTAGCTGTATATATTGCTAGTCGCCTTTCGCACCCTTCTTGCTGCTTTCGTCACTAGAGCGAACTGCCGTTCGCAGTGATGGCGTCTAGGAAGCTCTAAGCTCACCTGGCGAAGGACAGGTGTTGTGTTGAGAGCACCTTTGATGCACATTTCGGCCATCCTTTGAATTTTGTTTAGCTGTTTGCTTATGGACTGCTTTGTTAAGGCAGGCCACCATATTGCTATACAATATAGTAGTATCGGTCTGACTATAGCTATGTATAGCCAGTGGACGATATATGGCGACATGCCCCATTTCAGGCCGATCGCTTTCCTGCAAGTGTAGAGTGCAACTGTTGCCTTTCTACATCTATCTTGCGTGTTAATTTTCCAGTCCAGCTTCCTGTCCAGAATTAAACCCAAGTATCTGGCGCTTTCGCTGAAGGAGAGGACGAAGTCTTTTATTTTTGGGGGTATTAGAGTTGGGATTTTGTATTTTCTAGAGAAAAGTACAAGTTCCGTTTTGGCTGGGTTTACTCATCGGCCCAGGTGACCAGTTTTTGTAGCTTGATTGAGGTTTGAGGGAATTTTCCCGTGAAAGTAAGTGCTACGTCGTCCGCGTAGGCAACCACCTGGCAGCCTCCACCCTCTAAGTTTTTAATAAACTTCTTTTTAATTTTAAATTCCAAAAAGAATGAAACGCTTGTTTTTATTAAATGTCTTATAAAAAAAAAATTAAAAAATAACAATAAATATATGCAGGAAAATCAACAGCACAATACAACTTAGAAGCCTTTTCATTGTGAAAAGCATAGCCTACTGTATGTGTCGAAGTCTGTTTTTTTTTTGGTTTGTTTTTAAAGGCGATTCGCCGTTAAATATAGAAGGACTTCTGAGCAGCCAAATGAAGGAAATTTCCCTAAATTTTAGAAACTTTTTTGTTTTTAGAAAAACTAGCCCTAAAACATTTATTTTAGGGTAATACTTTCTATTTGTAAGAAAAATATTTCTCAATATTAGAAAATTGTTCTAAACTGTAAAGCGATTCTAATTTTATGGCGATTTTCTTTAAATATATAAAATAAATTTTCTGAGTGTGGGAGTATCCACAAAATTTCGGGCTGTGCAACAGAGCATTTATATCGACAACGTCAGAACAGTATGGGATGGTCAGCAGCTCTCTAATGGATTTGAGACTAATCAGGGTGTTAAGCCAGGGTGCCTGCTTAGTCCGCTCCTATTTGTGCTGTTTGTCGACGACCTTGAAAATGATTTACCCGGAGGTGTACGGCTGGGTGAGTTTTACGTCAAGGTACTCATGTATGCGGACGACATGGTGATCCTTGCTGAATCCCCAGAAATTATGCAATAGATGGTGAATGATGTGTCTGATTTTTGCAAAAAGTGGAGTTTGCAAATCAACGCTAAATGGTCCAAAATGCTGGTGGTGCGAGATAGTAGAGGCAGATACTTGGAAAAGGAAATATGGAACCTAGAAGGAACCCCGATAGAAGTAGTGAAGTCTTTCAAAAAATTTGGGAATAAACAGCAGTTAAGGGATACACAAGTCGCAGTTAACTGTATATGGGGTCATAGGCAATATGAGGATGTAGGACGTAGCCTGATATTTTTCTCAAAAGGACTTTCTATCTACCGCGAATACACCGAGCTACGCATTATACCTGGAGACAGGGCTTCCTCTTATATTTGTCTACGCCCTCCGACTACACCTTCAATATATGAAAAAAAAAAAATAACTCTCAACGTGCCAGAGCACAGGTATGCAAACATAGTGGCAAGATACCTGCTTGGCACAAGAGCGCAATGCATACAACATTGGGAATAGTTGGCAGCTTCGCACTGAGTCATAATCTCTTTAAATCATATGGATGGAACAACGAGCACGAGCTATTGCTAAATTAAATTGAGATACAGGCTCGTCAAAATTTTGTAAGCACAAGCAAGTCTAAGCAGCGAAAGAGCCTACAAGCAACTCACATATGACATGGGTGAACTAAATTATTTTCATGATTGTCTAGGAGTCGACAGGATTTTGCTCATATTCCAAGCTAGGGTTGAAATGATACATCTGAAGTCGAATCCCCATTACCAAACCAATGAGGGTCAGTGCGAAATGTGCAATTTGAGAGGACGCGAGGATGTTGAACACCTAGTGGCAAGATGTCCAGTTCTAACGGAGATTAGAGTTTTACACTTGTGGAAATTAACACTCTTTACTGAGGTATTTTGAAGTATTTTAAATGGCAATAATTGACTAAGTTTGGCATCATTTTTAAATCATGCATTACGTTATCGATTAAAAATGGTTTTTGTTGTGAAAACTTAATCCAAAAATTCATTGTTCATCAAATTCATTCATTTATCAAACTTAATAAACATAATATAATAAAAAAATTTGTGAAATTGAGACATATGTTTTTTTACCATTCATTGCAACTGTCAATATTGGTTTTTTATAGGGTGCATAGAAGTTCGTGTAATATTTTTATACCCCGAGCCCATTGAAAATGGGCAAAAAGGGGTATAATGCATTTGGCATAATGTATGTAACAGGCAGAAGGGGCGTGGCAGACCCCCAAAAGTATATATATTCTTGATCAGGATCAACAGCCGAGTCGGTTGAGCCATGTCCGTCTGTCTGTTTGAACGCGTCGATCTCAGAAACCATAAGAGCTAGAGACTTCAAACTTGGTATGTAGGTTCCTGTATACAATACGCAGATCAAGTTTGTTTATTTTTGGATCGGACCACTATATCATATAGCTGCCATAGGACCGATACATCGAAAATCAAGTTTAGTATGAAAAAGTTGTTTGTTTGTTGAGATATCAGAACCAAACTGATAGAACATGTATCTGGGCTGGTACTCTACATCCTGACCAAATAAGGTTCAAATCGGACCACGATATCATATAGCTGCCATAGGAACGATACATCGATAATCAAGTTTAAGTATGAAAAAGTTTTTTGTTTGTTGAGATATCAGAGCCAAACTGATAGAATATGCATTTATGTTGGTTTTGTACATTCTGACCAGATTTGGTTCAGATCAGTTCCATATATCATATAGCTGCCATTGGAATAATTGGTCGAAAATCAACATTTATAAAAGAGTACCTGGGCTCAGGGTATCCTACTGTCGAGCGTGCTCGACTGTAGACGCACCCCACCGCGAGCGAAGCGAGCCGGGGGTAGACGAGCGAAGCGAGTAGGGGGCGGAGCCCCCTTGTTTTAATATGCACTTTGACCTTAAACATTTAATCAAAAGCTTATTACTTAGCTTTGCTACGACTGTCCGATCAGATCGAGTTATATACCGATCGAAAGGTTGAGTCCTAACTTACAAAATGGCATACTAAAGTTCTAACTCGCCTGGTTCATGAGATACGGGTGTGTAAGTGGGAGGGGAAAAATTTAAGCAATCGCAGCTAATGGGGCCGTTGGGGCCTTTTTGTAAAATTTTTTATTTTTTAAAAATCCTAATCAAAAATACGCGTCGATTGATACCTCGATCACCCAAATCCGATAACTGGTTCAAAAGATAATAAAATTTGAAATTTTTAGTTGACTTTTCAAATTAAGATGAAAAGTCGGTTTGTTTGTCGGTTCGTTTGTCCGTATCAAAGCACTAAAAAAGCTTAGATGTAATGATGAGGATTTGTTTCCTTTCAAAAATATAGAAATGTCTGTTCTACGACTTTTTGAATTTCCCGCTAGTTTAGCGGGAAAACGCTATTTCCCGCTAAAATTGAAACCCCAATAGTTTGCAAACCATAGAAGCTACAGATATGCGATATATATCATTGGAAAGGTGAATTTGAGGCTTTTTGACGTACAGTCAAACTTTTTTTCTAAAGTACTCAGGTAACATTTTACAGGTGAAATAAGGTTTTTTAGCTTATATTTTGGCGATTTCTGACAAAACGGCTCTAACGATTTTTATTAAATTTAAGTATATTGTAGTACATAAAATTCTTCGTTTTTTGGTATATAACACATAAATTTTAATTGAGGGGTTTGGAAGATATTGCCTGTTAACTGAATATATACATTTTTCCATCGGTCGAAAATCACGTTTTAGTTCGAAAATCACGTTTTAGTACTAAAAATTTTTTGGTTTTATGAGATATCTCAACCAAACTAATAAAATACGCATTTTCCATAGTTTTATATATCCTGACCAAAGTTGGTACAAATCGGACCACTATATCATATAGCTGTCATAGGACCGATCGGGTCAAAATTAGGTTTTAGTATGAAAAACTTTTTTGTTTTATGAGATATTTTAACCAAACTGATAGAATATGCATTTAAGTTAGTTTTATACATCCTGACCGAAATTGGTTCATATCTAGAAAAAGGCAGAAAAATTAATGGAGAATACTATTCTAACCTTTTGGGACAGTTCGATTCAGAACTAAAGAAAAAAAGGCCGCACATGGCGAAGAAAAAAGTTCTGTTTCACCAGGACAACGCTCCGGCTCACAAGAGCGTTGTTGCCATGATGAAATTGTGTGAACTACACTATGAAATTCTTCCACATCCCCCTATTCTCCAGATTTAGCACCATGTGACTATTATCTATTTCCAAACTTAAAGAAATGGCTTGGTGGAAAGAAATTTCAGTCGAATGAACAGGTGATCTGTGAAACAAACGCCTATTTTGAGGACCTGGACCAGTCATATTTTATGGAAGGTATAAAAAAATTGGAGGACCGTTGGACTAAGTGCATACGTCTAAAAGGAGATTATGTTGAAAAATAAAAAAGAAAAATAAAAAAAAACCGTGTTTTCTTTGGTAGGCCGACTATTTATCAACCCACCCTCGTAGTTTGGTTGAGATATCTCACAAAACAAAAAAGTTTTCCATTTGATTTTCGCCCGATCGGTCCCATGCCAGCTATATGATATAGTGGTCCGATTTGAACCAACTTTGGACAGGATATATAAAACTAAATCTTATGCATATTGTATCAATTTGGTTGATATATCTCATAAAACAAAAAAGTTTTTCATACTTAACTTCATTTTCGACCGATTGTTCCTATGGGCGCTATATGATATAGTGGTCCGATCCAAAAAATAAATGGGCTTAGTATGCCTGCAATACAGAGGAACCTACATACTAAGTTTGGGGTCACTAGTTTTTAAATTGTTCTTATAATTTGGATATGAAATTTTTGTTTTCGATTTGTGGGCGATAAAGGGGGCGTGGCCAAATTTTGAAACAAACTTGATCTGCTTGCAATATAGGCAAACCTACATACCAAGTTTGGTGTCTCTAGCTCTTATAGTCTCTGAGATCTAGGTGTTCATACAGACGTCAGGACAGACGGACAGACGGACATTGCTATATAGACTCGGCTATTGATGCTGATCAAGAATATATATACTTTATGGGGTCTACCACGCCTCCTTCTGCCTGTTACGCACATTTTCGTTAAAACAAACCCAATAGACCCCTGTACTTTTTTTAAGTACGGGGTCTAAAAAACATTCAACATGGCGGGAAGATAAAATAAGCTTCACCTTGATTGAAAATCGTGAGAGAAATAATTTAGAAACAAAAACAGTTGGACGTCCAAGAGTAATGTTTGTGCTTAATCGAGCAAGGACACAGAGAAAGCAAGCAGCCGACCTGTCCAAGTCTCAGAAACATAATGTTCGATTGCTGGTTCAAGCAGCAAGCATAGCTGTTCGTAAGCGTGGGCTTAAAAATCTCTCAGCCGTTCCTCGATTACTTGTCATTAACCCTGAAAAAGCCTCACAGGTGAGAAAAATAATGACGAAGCCAATTCAAAAGCTTGTACGCTCGACTCCAGAGGACGCTCTAGCATTGATTTTGGACCAAGGCTTAACAAAGGAGCAGTATTGTTCATTTCGGGAGGAATCCAAGAAAAGAAAAGCCGATATATTTCCACGCTATAGGGAAGTGGCTGAAAAAAAATATGCTGCCGACCCCAAAACATTGAAATATCCGACACTGTTGCTAAGGTTTCTCTGCAAGAGCTTTTAAACCACACCCCAGCTCGGATAGTTGCTTTGCAAGAAGAAAATATTAGAATGGCAATGCATAATCAGCAAACTGACTTTGTATCTGCTGAGCTGATATTGAGCTATGATTTCGATGGGAGCACAGGACAGGCGAATTACAATCAAGCATACACAGATAATCATTCTCAAAATGCTGATTCAAGTTTATTTGCGACGACTGTCATGCCACTTCGCCTTATTGATTCATCCAGAAATATTTTATGGAACAATCGTACTCCCCAATCAATAAGATTTTGTCGACCTTTGAAATTGGAATTTCTTAAGGAAACTAAATCTATTATCTTAAGAGAGAAATCTTTTAAACAACAGGCAATGAATTTATATAAGGTTTAGTCTATAATTAACAGTAATAGATGGCAAAGTGCTTAATGCCTCAACAGGAACAAAATCATTCATAGCTTGCCCGATTTGCAATGCAACTCCCAAAGGTTTCTTTGGAAATAAACAATTTAAGTGCTCTAAATTTATTCCATTATTGGACAACCTAAAATATGGAGTGAGCCCACTACATTGTTGGATTAAATTTTTTGGATTCAAAAATGGAAAGTTATATACTTAGCCGATAAAATTGTCTTACATAGAAGAAAAAAACAATTCAGCGTAAGTTTTGGGATATGCTATCATTAAGAGTTGATTATGCAAAACAAGACGGATTTGGAAGTACAAATGTTGGGAACACTGCGCGTCGCGCTTTTAACAACTACAAAATGTTTTCCGAAATTACTGGAATTGATGAACAAATTATTTTAAACATGAGGACAATTCTTATATGTTTAACATTGTCAACTGCCAATTAATTTGGAAAAAAGGAAGAGCTTTGCCATAAAACTGGAGAGTTGATTATTGACATGTATCCATGGCTGCCAATCACAGCGACAGTTTTTTTCTAAAGTACTCAGGTAACATTTTACAGGTGAAATAAGGTTTTTTAGCTTATATTTTGGCGATTTCTGACAAAACGGCTCTAACGATTTTATTTTAAGTATATTGTAGTACATAAAATTCTTCGTTTTTTGGTATATAACACATAAATTTTAATTGAGGGGTTTGGAAGATATTGCCTGTTAACTGAATATATATATTTTTCCATCGGTCGAAAATCACGTTTTAATTCGAAAATCACGTTTTAGTACTAAAAACTTTTTGGTTTTATGAGATATCTCAACCAAACTGATAAAATACGCATTTTACATTGTTTTATATATCCTGACCAAAGTTGGTTCAAATCGGACCACTATATCATATAGCTGTCATAGGACCGATCGGATCAAAATCAAGGTTTAGTATGAAAAACTTTTTTGTTTTACGAGATATTTTAACCAAACTGATAGAATATGCATTTCGGCTGGTATTCTACATCCTGACCCAATTTGGTTCAAATCAGTCCACTATATCATATAGCTACAATAGAGAAGTTCAATAAAAGATTACGTCTTAGAATGAAAAATTTTTTTGCTTTTTGAGATATTTTAACCAAACTGATAGAATATGTATTTATGTTGGTATTGTACATTCTGACCAGATTTAGTACAAATCGGTTCCATATATCTATATGAGCAAACCAAAATTAACTTTTATCACTGCGAACGGTAGTTCGCTCTAGTGACGAAAGCAGCACGAAGGGTGCGAAAGGCGATTATCACTGCGAACGGCAGTTCGCTCTAGTGACGAAAGCAGCACGAAGGGTGCGAGAGGCAGATTTGGAAAATTTGCTACGACTGTCCGACCAGATCGAGTTATATACCGATCGAAAGGTTTAGACCTAGCACACCTGGTTCATGTGATAAGGGGGTGTAAGTGGGAGGGAAAAAATTTAAATAATTGCAGCTAATGGGGTCGTTGGGGCTTTTTGTTAAAATATTTTCCTTTATAAAAATTCTTATCAAAAATAAGCGTCGATTGATACCACGATTATTCAAATCCGATAACTGGTTCAAAAGATAATCAAATGAAATTTTTATTGGACTTCTCAAAATGAGATGAAAAGTCAGTTTGTTTGTCGGTTTGTTTGTTTGCATGAATGCGCTAAAAACACGAAAATGTAATGATGGGGATTCATTTCTTTTCGAAAATCTAGAAATGTTTGTTCTACGGAAAACGCTATTTCCCGCTTAAATTGAAACTCCAATAGTTTGCAAACCATAAAAGCTACAGATACGTGCTGTATATCATTGGAAAGGTGAGTTTGAGCTTTTTGGCGTACCTTCAAACTTTTTTTCTAAAGTACTCAGGTAACATTTTACAGGTGAAATAAGGTTTTTTAGCTTATATTTTGGCGATTTTTGACTAAACGGCTATAACGATTTTTATTTATATATTTGATGTTGTAGTACGTAAAATTTAGCGTTTTTTGGTATATGACACATAAATTTTGGTTGATGGGTTTGGAAGATATTACCTGTTAACTGAAAATATACATTTTTCTATAGGTCGAAAATCACGTTTTAGTTTGAAAATCACGTTTTAGTACTAAAAACTTTTTGATTTTATGAGATATCTCAACCAAACTGATACAATACGCATTTTATATATGGTTTTATATATCCTGACCAAAGTTGGTTCAAATCGAACCACTATATCATATAGCTGTCTTAGGACCGATCGGGTCAAAATTAGGTTTTAGTATGAAAAACTTCTTTGTTTTATGAGACATTTTAACCAAATTGATATAATATGCATTTAACTTAGTTTTATACATCCTGACCGAAATAGGTTCATATCGGACCACTATATCATATAGTTGTCATAGGACAAATCGGGCGAAAATCAAGTTTTACTGTGAACAACTTTTTTGTTTTATGATAAATCTCAATCAAACTAATACAATATGCATTTAACATGGTTTTATAAATCCTGACCAAAGTTGGTTCAAATCGGTCAGGATTTTAGTATGAAAAACTTTTTTGTTTTATGAAATATTTTAACCAATTTGATAGAATTTCCATTTAAGTTAGCCCGAAGTTGGTAATATGTAATCAAACCACTATATCATATAGCTAACATAAGACCGATCGGGCGAAATACAAGTCTTAGTATGAAAAGTTGACAGTAGTAACGCGAGCGAAACAGGCAGGGGCGGAGTCTCTTAGTTATAACTTTAAGATGACTTTAAGCTCGTCATTGAGTCTTAAGTCAAGTTCTGCCAACTTTTCGATTGTTTCAACAAATGAATTCACGTAGGCGACAACGTCATCCCTCTGCTGCATATGAAGGCGGATTAGCTTCTGATATAGATGCACCTTCTGGATCGGTCCAACTTGAATGTAAAGTTCCTTTAACTTTTTCCATATGGACTCAGATGTTCCGCATGACTTTATATGCATTAACTGCGATGGCTTTACGTTTAAAGTTATGCATGCCATTGCTTTCCGAACAAGCTTTTCCCATTTCAGAGCTGCTGCTTCATCTTTGCCATTATACACACCACACACTACATCCCATAAGTCCGACATCACTAATACGCTTTTCATGGCCATGTGCCCGTAATTGTTCTCATTAAGTTTTTCGATTTGATGCGACAAATTCATGTTTTGCTAATTGTTTCGGGTTAATTCGCTCACGATATAACTATTCACAATTTGGCCTAACCGACTCTTAATCGTAGACGCTTTCTAGTCTTTTTTGCGTTATGCCGAAAACAACGAGCTCTGGGCCCATAAAAAATGTTAGAATATATATGTCGTATATACTTGCACTAACCAGAGTGAAACGAAGTGGTTCGGTTAAACGTTTAATAAAGAGTGAATTCGTATAGAAATAAGAATCGAGTACATAATTGAAATGAGTACTATACTTATACAGAGTTGCCAGATTATATATATGCTTATTTAAATGCTAACTGCTAATCATTTTCAACAAAAAACTATACCTGAAAATTGGAATTCGGTACTGCTCTAAAAGTAATTTTTATGTACAAAAAAGCTCACCCTTTTTGCGCAGAGTGCAGAATGACATTTATTTTATAATAATCAATATTTTTATTTAAAATTTGTATGCGTAATTTTTTAATTTCGTTCGTCACAAAATTGGATATCAGAAATTTCGGGGCTACAATATGCTATCGTCACTTGTTTGTGGGATATTACTAAGAGCCCAAAGATGACAGTAGCAATAAAGTGTCAAGCCAGCAATCCTATGTAGCAGAGAGCTTTGGCTTGGCAAATATAACCAGTATTGCCAGAAAATGTTGTTTGTTGCAAAAATAGACAGTGTTGCCAGACAGTTTATTTTTATTTTTTTTTTAATTTGGGATTAAACTAGTTTAAATGAATTAAATAAGCGTGCCTTTGTGCAAGGCATATTAAATTTATGTGGTATTTTTATACCCTGAGCCCATAGAATAAGGGCAAAAAAGGGTATAATGCATTTGGCAGAATGTATGTAACAGGCAGAAAGGCACGTGGCAGACCCCCAAAAGCATATATATTCTTGATCAGGATCAACAGCCGAGTCGATTGAGCCATGTCCGTCTGTCTGTTTGAACGCGTCGATTTCAGAAACCATTAGAGCTAAAGACTTTAAACTTGGTATGGATACCGTACGCAGATCATGTTTGTTTTTATTTTTGGATCGGACAACTATATCATATAGCTGCCATAGGAACGATACATCGAGAATGAAGTTTTAGTATGAAAAGATTCTTTGATTTTTGAGATAGCCAATCTCACACGATACACATTTGGAGTGGTATTATACATCCTGACCAAATTTGGTCCAGGTCGGCCACTATATCATATAGCTGTCGTAGAGACGCGCTTCCGAAAATAAAGTTTTAGTATGAAAAAGCTTTTTGTTTTTTGAGATATCGTAACCAAACTGATAGAATATGCATCTGGGCTGGTATTATATAACCTGACCAAATTTGGTTTAAATCGGTCCACTATATCATATAGCTGATTTATTTTCAGACATTTTTCAAGAGCTTTGCTTTCTCTCGTTTATCCATTGTCATTGTGAGCTGTGGCATTCCTTCGACTTTTCGACTTCGACAAGCCAACTTCAGCTGTCTTGCTCTTGTTCTCTTTATTATTTAAGCTGAGTATTGACATGGGATAAAATCTGTGCGCTAAATCTCAAATCCATCGCGTAATTTCGCCAGATAAAATTTGTATGGATTCGACATTTAGCTTATAGCTCTTCTTTTATGTCTATACCCAGCTTTAAGAAATAATTTGGTTTTAAATATAAGAGGAATTCAACAAACAATTTTACATAGTTTATTATCTGTATGCATTAATGATCAAGTGACAATGTCAAAAGCAACTGCAAAAATTTCTGATATCACACAAAAAAACCTCTACACGAGGTGAAAGTCGAAATCATATTAACCCTCGAAATTTCTGATATCCCATTTTGTGACGAACAAAATGTACAAACTAAAAAAAAAATATTAAACATTTCTGAAATCCAATTTTGTGACGGACAAAATAAAACTTATATATAAATTTTAAATAAAAATATTAATGAATACAAAATAAACACGACTAGTCGGACGGTGCTACAGTCGAACACACTCGACTGTCGGAGACCCCGTACTTACTATCCAAAAGCAGCCACTGCTAAAAATTAAATAATATTTAAAATAAACTTAAAATAACTTATAGTTTATATGCATTTCTAGGGTCTTCTGTTAAACATTATTTATGAACACTAGTCGCACCATTTATCTAATTAAGTTACACTCGTTAAATCGCAAAGTTAATTTCAAAATCAATCGAAGACAACGCGCAAAAAAGAATTGAAGAAGAGCCAATGTAATGTCAAATAGACATACATATGCGTAAAGCATTAGGAAGAGCGAGACAGGCATATACACAATTCTAAGATCTGTTAAGTGCACACATACATACATATTAAAGCACGCGACAAAACAAAAGAAGTTTCTAGCTTAACATTATTATTTGGTCTTGTGAAGCATATGTAAAACATTAACAGAGATTAAACTAAAACTATACGTTTAACATGCAAAATGTTGTAATAAATAAATTAACCAACACTTAATTCATATAGTAACATAATTGAAGCTCAAAATTTAGTTTAATAATATAGTTGAATCAATAGAAATTAAAAGATAAATTTATTAAAAACATGAATTTACATAGTAAATGTAAATAACATTAAATTAACATAGAATTCTAACACAACGTTTATATAACTTCCTAGATAAAATTATTTTAATAAAATGATTTAACAGGTATTCGATACAACATTATTAGATAATAATTTTAAAAAAGTTTTAAAATTAAATAATACAAAAAAATTAAAAATAGCTAAAAATCACCTTAACAAAAATTGTCCCAGCCGGGAGTCGAACCCGCAAAAAAAAAATGTTGTTGGAGCCGGGAATCGAACCCACGACCTAGTTTTAAAAGAAAGTTTAAAACTTCGGTGGCTCAACCCATTGAGCCACACATCGCATTGCGTGCAAGTCTCCAAATTTCTATATTGGTTTTAAAGGACTCTATTTCATAATTTTAAAAACATTTCTTAACATTAAATGTTAATATTATATGTTATCATAACATTAATAAATACAAATTAAATTTCAATGAAAAATGGATGACTAACCATATCACGAGCGCTGCGACTCGGCACTACGCCACAAAAGCCCATTAAGAATAGGAGGCCAATTTGTTTATAATATGTTTATTAAATTTTCATGTTTTCAAGTTATTCAAATCTTAATTACTGCCAACGCTCCATCATCGAAACAGCAAAATTTATTATTTGAATATCGTGGTTATTTACTGTCCGGTCCTCAATATTGCAAGCAGATCAAGTTTGTTTCAGAATTCGGCCACGCCCCCTTTAATAAACATATTATATAACAAATTGGCCTCCTATACTTAATGGGCTTCTGTGGCGTAGTGTGCCGAGTCGCAGCGCTCGTGATATGGTTGGTCATCCGATCGTGAGTTCAAACCCTGGCAGGGACATATGTTTTATAACACTAGGCAACAGCCAAAAAATTACACGAACCAAACCCACTTTTTTGGATAGATTTGGGGCCAAAAACGACGAAAAACATTTTTTTTTTTTTTTCTATGTTGAAATTTTTTATTTAGAATTTTTTAAAAATCTGACTTTTTTTTCGTACTTTTTTTCAGAGGTGCGCCGACTTATGTCATCATTACTCGAGAATGACTAAGCCGATTTTCAAAAGCTTTACTATTTCTGAAAGTCAATGAATATATCTATAATTCATTCATACAAAGTTTTGGATTTAAACTTATAGTTTAAGAGATATAAATTTTTGAATTAAGAAACTGATGATTTTTTTAAAGCTTTTTTTTTTAGCTTTTTTTACTTTAAAATTCGAGGAAAAGTCGAAAAAAATTTATTACATTTTGTCTTTAATTTTATTTGCATAGCTGCATTAATTACGCGTCGTTAAAGATAAGTCTTATCAAAATCTGTGGAGGGACAGCGATATAATATTTTTTTGTATATAGGCATGTTTTTGTCGACTTTGATGACTTCCTTGTAGAGCGGCATGACCTTTAGTATGAAAATTTTTTGTGATTTTTAAGATATCTTCCGCAATCTCACACAATATCAAATTGTTGTTATTTTACACATTTTGACCAAATTTGGTTCAAATCGGTCTACTATATCATATAGCTGTCATAGGAACGATCGTTCGAAAATCAAGGTTTAGTATTAAAAAGTTTTTTGTTTTTTGAGATATTTTAACCAATCTGACAGAATATGCATTTAAGATGGTCATCTGAACTATTAAATTTGTTTATATATATATAGCTATATTAATTACCAATCGTTGCGTATGTTTACCGTTAAAATCTATGGAAGGACGGCTAAGTTATTAGTATATTGACAATAAAACAATTTTTACGCAAAGGTAGATTTTCGACTGACCGGTCCCATGGAAGCTATATGTTATAGTGATCCGATTCCAACCAAATTTAGACAGGTTGTATAAGGCAATAGAAGGCTTATAACTTGTAAGTTTTGAACAGATAACTTTAAAAACAAAAAAGTTTTTCATACTAAAGGTTGCTTATCGACCGTTCGTATCGATTGTTCCTATGGCAGCTATATGATATAGTGGTCCGATTTCTACCAAATTTGGTAAGGATGTAATGGGCAATTAAAGATACCCAATTTATGAGTTTTATTGAAATTTCTCCAAAAACAAAAAAGTTTTTTATACTAAAACATGATTTTCTACCGATCGGTCCTATGACAGCTATATGATATAGTGGACCGATTTGAACCAACTTTAGTCAGGATGCATAAGACCAACTTATATGCATATTCTATCAGTTTAGTTAAGATATCTCAGAAAACACAAAAGTTTTTTATACTAAAACTTGTTTTTAGACCGATCGGTCCTATTGCAGCTGTATGATATAGTAGACAGATTCGAACCAAAATAAATAAAGATGTAAAGGACAACAAAGAGTACACAATTTGTGAGCTCGATTAAAATATCTTAGAAAATAAAAAAGTTTTTCATACTAAAGGTGAATTTCGACTGATCGTTCCTATGGCAGCCATATTGAACAGTGATCCGATTTGAACCAAATTTGGTAGGGATACATACCACATTACTAAATACATAACCAGCAAGATTGGATGATATATCTCAAAAAACAAAAAACTTTTTCGTACTAACCCTTGTATTTCTAACGATTGTTCCTATGGCAGCTATATGATATAGTAATCCGATTTAGACCAAATTTAGTCAGGGTATGAGGTAGTATGAGAAAGTCCCAAATACACTATCTGTGAGTTTGGTTAAGATATCTTAAGAAACAAAAAAGTTTTTCTTACTAAATGTCATGCCGCTCTACAAGGAAGTCATAAAATTCGACAAAAACATGTCTAGACAATAATACATCGCCGTCTCTACACAGATTTTGATAAGACATATCATAAACGACGCGTAATTAATGCAGCTATGCAAATAAAATTAAAGACAAAATGTAATAAATTTTTTTCGACTTTTCCTCGAATTTTAAAGTAAAAAAAGCTTAAAAAAAAAGCTTTAAAAAAATCATTATTTTCTTAATTCAAAAATTGATATCTCTTAAACTATAAGTTTAAATCCAAAACTTTGTATTAATGAATTATAGATATATTCGATGGCTTTCATCGGCTTCATGGCTTGAAAATCGGTTTTGGCGTTCTCGAGAAATGATAAAAAAACTGGGCGCACCTCTGAAAAAAGTACGGAAAAAAAGCCAAATTTCAAAAAATTCTGAAAAAAAAATCTCACCATAAAAAAAAAAAAAAAATGTTTTTCGTCATTTGGAGCCCCAAATCTATCCAAAAAAGTGGGTTTGGTTCGTGTAATAGACAAAAAGTTGAAAATTGTTGTCTAGTGTAATTCAATCATTTTGCATTGAAATTCAATTTGTATTTATTAATGTTATGATAACTTATAATATTAACATTTAATGTTAAGAAATGTTTTTAAAATTATGAAATAAAGTCCTGTTAAACCAATATAGAAATTTGGAGACTTGCACGCAATGCGATGTGTGGCTCAATGGGTTGAGCCACCGAAGTTTTAATCTTTCTTTGAAAACTATGTCGTGGGTTCGATTCCCGGCTTCAACAACATTTGTTTTTTTTATTGGGGGGTTCAACTCCCGGCTGGCACAAGGTGATTTTTTAGCTATTTTTAATTTTTTTGTATTATCTAATTTTAAAACTTTTTTTAAAATTATTATCTAATAATGTTGTATTGACATATTAAGCATCGAATACCTGTTAAATCATTTTATTTAAATAATGTTATATCGGCAGTTATATAAATGTTGTGTTAGAATTCTATGTAAATTTAATGTTATTTACATTTACTATGTAAATTCATGTTTTTAATAAATTTATCTTTTAATTTCTTTTGATTCAACTATATTATTAAACTAAATTTTGAGCTTCAATTATGTTACTATATGAATTAAGTGTTGGTTAATTTATTTATTACAACATTTTGCATGTTAAACGTATAGTTTTAGTTTAATCTCTGTTAATGTTTTACATATGCTTCACAAGACCAAATAATAATGTTAAGCTAGAAACTTCTTTTGTTTTGTCGCGTGCTTAAATATATATGTATGTGTGCACTTAACAGATCTTAGAATTGTGTATATGCCTGTCTCGCTCTCCCTAATGCTTTACGCATATGTATGTCTATTTGACATTACATTGGCTCTTCTTCAATTCTTTTTTGCGCGTTGTCTTCGAGTGATTTTGAAATTAACTTTGCGATTTAACGAGTGTAACTTAATTAGATAAATGGTGCGACTAGTGTTCATAAATAATGTTTAACAGAAGACCCTAGAAATGCATATAAACTATAAGTTATTTTAAGTTTATTTTAAATATTATTTAATTTTTAGCAGTGGCTGCTTTTGGATAGTAAGTACGGGGTCTCCGACAGTCCAGTATGCTCGACTGTAGCACCGTCCGACTAGTTTTGTATGAAATTAAACCAATTCGAACCCAAACCTTGGGATCATGGGGTCTATAACCGAACCTATGTTTTGTTCTATGGTTCGATCCGCCCAACCGAACTTTTAACAACATTTTGGAGGTTTGCAGCCTTTATTTTGATATTTCGAAAGTCGATGTTCAAAAGATCGGGTTTTTGCTTCACTGTTTGACAAAGGTGTACCAACATATATACACCTTAAATTAGCTTTTAGCTAATTCCTTTCTTAAAATAGTTTTTATTTTTCGAATTGTTTTAGTATTCGAATGATTAAAATAAGTTATTGCCTATTGTTCTTAAAATAAATTCTCCTTTCATTTATTTAAAGTTATTATTTCCAGCTTACAACTTAAGTTCTGTTTGCAACCATAAATTCCTGGTTATTTTTAGAGTTACCAAATGCATTTTAATCCATTGAAAAACGTAAAATTTTAGCAAAGCTTAAACTTTTTGTGATAGTTGTGCGCTGCGTCAACGACGACCCAAAAGCTAAATCCAAAGCAGTCCAAACAAGACAAAAATTTCACGCAACAACATGACCAACTACACAACAAGAACTACAAACAACAACAAAAAACAAGAGAAAATACAATAGATGCTTAAAATGTCCAGCATGTGAGAACATTAAGCTTAATTAGAAGCAAACAGATAAAACCGAGCAAATGAAATGATCAAACCGCCAGCCTCACTAACTACACCTAAGGACGTAGACAGCTTTGAGCGTAGAGCGGATGAAAACATAAAAACTGGAAAATAAACAGGCATATTCTACAAATTTTCAACTATGATCTACTACAACATCGAAAAAAAATAAAATTTATTTTGTTACATAGCATGAGGTAAGAAGGTCTTATCTAAAACTTCAATTACTGGCGTTCTGTTTAACCAGTCTTGATGCAATAAAGTATGATGATAGATAATCATAATAGATACAAAAATAGCTTTTTATCTTAAAAAGGTTGTGGCTTTTGTTTTTGTCGCGATTCGCGGTCGCAGAAGGAGTGGCTAAAAACAAAGCTAATGCAAACGTTTATTGCAGTCTGTTCACCAAATTTGGTAACTTTATCTCTTATAGTCTCCGAGATATTTTTATACCCTGAGCACATAAGGGAGCGTGGCAGACCCCCAAAAGTGTATATATTCTTGATCAGGATCAACAGCCGAGTCGATTGAGCCATGTCCGTCCGTCTGTCTTTCCGTCCGTCTGTCTGTCCGTCTGTTTGAACGCGACTATCTCAGAAACCATTAGAGCTAGAGACTTCAAACTTGGTATGTAGGTTCCTGGATACCGTACGCAGATCATGTTTGTTTTTTATTTGTACAAAACCAACATAAATGCATAATCTTAGATGGATTATTAATCTATTAGTTTGGTAAGGATGTCTTAAAAAAAATTAAACTTTTTCATACTTAAGCTGGATTTTCTACCGATCGGTCCAATGACAGCTATATGATATATATGGGCTCGGGGTATGAAAAGCAAAGACTGCTAAAATTTCAAAAATATTATATTTTGCAGAGCACTTTATTACATTTTCCACTACTTGCTCCTATTAGGTAAGGATGTATAAGCCCTGCTTCACAGCATACTCTGTTAGGTCGATTACGATTTTTGTAGGACCGATCCGATTTTAACCAACTTCGGTCACGATATATAAAACCAAGAAAAATACATCCTGAAATAGTTGGTTGAGATATCTATTAAAACCAAAACCAGATCGGTCCTATGACAGCTATATGGTTTATTGGACCGATTTGAACCAACTTTGGTAAGGATTTATAAAACAAAGTTTTATGCAGATTCTATTAGTTTGGTTGCGATATCTGAAATATCAATAAAGTTTTAAGACCACGTACTTAAAAAAAGAACAGGGGTTT
Source organism: Drosophila phalerata (assembly GCA_951394115.2). Taxonomy (NCBI): domain Eukaryota; kingdom Metazoa; phylum Arthropoda; class Insecta; order Diptera; family Drosophilidae; genus Drosophila; species Drosophila phalerata. The sequence continues at coordinate 4,462,212 of OX596008.2, read as the reverse complement.
ATTGAGTTTGCTTTAACGAAAGTGTGCGTAACAGGCAGACGGAGGCGTGGCAGACCCCATAAAGTATATATATTCTTGATCAGCATCAATAGCCGAGTCGATATAGCAATGTCCGTCTGTCCTGACGTCCTGCTGTCTTGACGTCTGTATGAAAACCTAGATCTCAGAGAATATAAGAGCTAGAGACACCAAATTTGGTATGTAGCTTTGTCTATATTGCAAGCAGATCAAGTTTGTTTCAGAAATCGGCCATGCCCCCTTTACCGCCCATAAATCGACATAGAAAATTTCATATCCGTATTAAAAGAGCACTTTAAATGCTATAGACAACAATATTGGTATGTAGGTTCCTCTATATTGCAAGCAGATCAACTTTGTTTCAGAATTCGGCCACGCCCCCTTTACCACCCAAAAATCGACATAGAAAATTTCTTATCCATATTAAAAGAGCAGTTTAAATGCTAGAGACAACAAAATTGGTATGTAGGTTCGTCTACATTGCAAGCAGATCAAGTTTGTTTCAGAACTCGGCCACGCCCCCTTTACCGCCCAAAAATTGACATAAAAAATTTCATATCCAAATTATAAGGGCAATTTAAAAGCTAGAGATTCAAGATTTTCAAGAGAAAAGTGTCATAGATTTTTGATTAGAAAAGCATCAATTACCTGTTAAATCATTTTATTTCAATAATGTTATATTGGCAGTTATATAAATGTTGTGTTAGAATTCAATGTAAATTTAATGTCATTTACATTTACTATGTAAATTCATGTTTTTAATAAATTTATCTTTTAATTTCTTTTGATTCAACTATATTATTAAACTAAATTTTGAGCTTCAATTATGTTACTATATGAATTAAGTGTTGGTTAATTTATTTATTACAACATTTTGCATGTTAAACGTGTAGTTTTAGTTTTATCTTTGTTAATGTTTTACATATGCTTCACAAGACCAAATAATAATGTTAAGCTAGAAACTTCTTTTGTTTTGTCGCGTGCTTAAATATGTATGTATGTGTGCACTTAACAGATCTTAGAATTGTGTATATGGCTGTCTCGCTCTCCCTAATGCTTTACGCATATGTATGTCTATTTGACATTTTGAAATTAACTTTGCGATTTAACGAGTGTAACTTAATTAGATAAATGGTGCGACTAGTGTTCCTAAATAATGTTTAACAGAAGTCCCTAGGAAGGCATATAAACTATAAGTTATTTTACGTTTATTTTAAATATTATTTAATTTTTAGCAGTGTCTGCTTTTGTATAGTAAGTACGGGGTCTCTGACAGTCGAGTATGCTCGACTGTAGCACCGTCCGACTAGTTCATACTAAAACTTTATTTTCTCCCGAGCGGTTCTATATCAGCTATATGATATATTGATACAAATAACCTAACGTTGTAAAGCATCATTTAAAATATTTTCAAGGTAAATAAGTTGGTTAACCATGATGCCCTGTGCGATGAAAATCAGTGTTGTGCGTTTGTGGCAGTTTCTGCAGTCCAAGGCAACCCTAATGCAAGCGCTTGCTTTCGCCGAGAAATTTACTGGTCTAAATTTCCGTGTAATTTGTTCTGTAACCATACTCTATCGTTATGATTGTTTACAAATTCATGAACTGTAAAAATTTTTTTATCAGAAAATGTTATATTTTCAAGCCCGCCACATTTGTGCTGAAAGTGAATTCTTGCCGAACAAACTCGATGTTTAAGTCCGCACTTAGGGTGGCTATATCCAACCATAATTCATTTTTCCTATAGTTTGAAATAAAAAAAAATAAAAGAATTGACCAAATTGCAGTATTTTCTTCTGGTAACACTTCGACCCACGTACCCGTTGTTACCTAGTGTAATTATTAATTTTATTAATATTTAAAATAATTCTATGACAACTGATCTTTGACCTTTGATAAATTAAATTTCAGACTCTTCTGTATTATTCATGTTCTTCCACAACACAATTGAAATTGATTCCAAATATCTTTCAGGCAATTTAGTGTGTCTTAAAATTTAAACACAATTCTGTGTGGATTTTGGAATCTACAAATTCCTTAGCTATGAATGTAGGGAGCAGAGGGTACGACTTGACCCTTCACCCCTGCACACCCCTATGACCAAGAGCATACAGACAGGCAGACACGCACACACACAAATACACATACATACGAGCCCATCACAAGTTAACTTTTGCTGAGACCAAATACTTCAGTTGCAGAACGTCTCTGATGAGGCGGCAATGTAGCAAATTTTGCGCTTTAATTTGAAGTCCAACGGTCACACTGGCGCGTCTGTTTTGCGGAAGGGAAGCGTTTGTGTTGGTTTGACAGGATACAGGATAACAGTAGTGCCAAACACATGTGCGTTTGGCTGTAGTTGTTGTTATTGTATGTTGTTTGCTGTGGCTGTTGCTGATATTGTTATTGTTACTGTTGCTGTTTCTACATTCAAAACTTTGTTCGCTTGGCCTCGACATCCGCAACATCCTTTGCATCCTGTGCGGTTTTTCACACTGCTGTTGCAGTCTTAGCAAGCAGACGATGCTCTCTATTGCTACCATTAAATCGCTTGTGCCCCTCATTTGAAGCATTAATCATAAGCCCGACCGCACTTCCACTGTCTGGGGACCAGAGGGGGTTGAAGATGGGTAGATGGGGTTAACGAGTCACGCCCATGCACTTTAATGACATCACGTCTCAATCTCTGCACTTTGCACTGCACAAAATAGCACTCACACTTAAACACACACTCACACATAAACACAGACATACAGTTATTTTTTGTAGCATACTTTGGTATGGCGGCAGCTAATTGTTTCGTGCGCAGCTCCTTTGCCTTTGCTTAGTTGCTCCTGCAGCTTGTTGCTCATAATTCTTAAATGCACACACTCGCACACACACATACTTTCTCGACTTTATCGTCGGCGGCGGCAATAAAAATTAAATAAAACGCATTCGCTTCCACAAATTTCCTAATGTTTCATTCGTGTATGTGACTATGGGGACATTGTTGTTGCGGTTTTTGTTGTTGTTTATTTGTTTTTTTTTTGTTTAGCGCTTTTTGTGCGCTGCTGTCGTTTTCCCTGCCTCTTTGTCATCCCGTCTCTCCAAGATACTTGACATTTATAGCTTGAGCATTAAAAGTCTCAAATGTAGGTGGGGCACAACAAGTAGATGGGCGTGACTGTGCCCGCCTGAGAATGACTGTGAGTGTGTGTGAATTGCGAATCATAAAAGCCAGACGCCATGCCAAAATCGGAGACGACATGCAACTAATCACTGTGGGTGATTGATATTGAGATTTGAAATATATTCTAAAATAAATACATAAATATCAATTTGCATTTTAATGTGACTATATCAAAAAGAAATAATAAAGACCGTTCCTGGTGTCCCCAGGCTATGCACGTAAAGACATTTATCCTGCCTCTGCTTCCTTAATATGTACATTGCACAGTATGTACTTAATTTATTTCCTTATGACAAAAAACTAATTTAATTTGCTTCTATACTACATTTTTTTTTTTACAAATTTTAAATAAAAACACATTAAAATTTTAAAAAATTACGAAAATTGGCAAAACTGGCGAATTATGCAACGCAGAACAAGACTTTCTGGTAGCACTGTTTTTGACGCTCAAAAGCTAACTGCTACATATGTTTGCTGATATAACACTTTATACCTGCTGTCATTTTTGTTTTTTAAGTAATATGTATATGTATACACATACAATCATACACATTTTTAGAATGAAATGCTCTTATTTCAGCATTATGATAAATATTGTCGTTCTTATTTTTATAAGTTAAGCACGATTTGTACTTAAACTAATAAGCAATATGCCCATCCATAAATTTAATGTTCAATATACTTTCGGAATCACTGCGAACGGCAGATAAACCTCCACCACTGTAAAGCAGCCTCCGCTGCGCTGCTACTCCGTCTGGCTGGAGACGGAGCCGACATCGTCCTAGTCCAGGATCCTTGGTTGATTGGTGGTAAGGTTTCTGGACTAGGACGATGTCGTCCAGGAACCTTGGTTGATTGGTGGTAAGGTTTCTGGACTAGGGACACCAGACTACAAGCTAGTAGTTGCTGAAACACAAGGTAAAACTGTACCTGCATTCTTGCCGGAAAACACATGAGTATTTTCTTGCTTCATAATTTTAGCAATGAGGACAATACGGCAGCAAGCCTGGAACTCCAATCAGCTCCGATAAGGTTGCTGTCCTGCTATATGGCCTACGACCACCCGGGCCCTCCTTCAGAAGACGTCACGAGAAGTCTAATAAAAGACTGCGAAACGCGAAGTATAAACCTTATCATTGGATGCGATGTCAATGCTTTTATACTGCAGAAATAACTATTGACAAATATCCTTGGTTGGCAATGACTGCCACGGTACAAAAAAATCTTATACATACACGGGAGATACTAGAGAACACAGTTCTTCTAGTGGGATATTTTGGAGGGGAAGGTGCGGAATCTAGAAACAAAATCTACAAGGGTGACCGATTGAATCATGCTAAAAAATGCAGTGGATTAAGCTATTCTACGGACGTTTTCCAGTGAGCAATGGATACATCAGATCCGATAATTTCATCCCAAAATCTGGAGAAGCGTATACAAAAACAAAAGAGACACTGCCTTCCAAGGGAGGTGTTGGAATTGCTATAAAGCGATTCTAGCAGTTCTGGCAGCATGTTAGAAAATCAACACCAATTTCTGGATCTTAACGTGGAAATGTTCGAGTTTTCCTTCAATATGGATCTTGATATCGAATAAACTGAGGAGTTACAATAGGTGCGCATATGCAATACCCCATATGAGGACATATTAATTTTTATCAAAAATTGGGTTTTACTCTCGATTACTCCTATAAAATCTATAAAATATTGTTGTCAAATGTTAAAAAATGTTCAGAAACTTACTATCACTTAAAACTAGTGAGTTTGGACTGAAAATATTAAGAAAACTAGGGGGCTCCGCCCCCTGATCGCTTCGCTCGCGGTGCTACAGTCGAGCATACTCGACTGTCGGAGACCCCGTACTTACTATGGAAAGCTCTGTTTCCATTCGGGTTTACAAGTCGGATACCGCGGCCGGGATAGATTCTCCCGACATGCCAGTCGAGGAGGATATAACGGCAGAGCCAGAGGATCCGGAATATACAGAGTACAAGCTAGTAGTTGCTGAAACACAAAGGGGCGAGTCACTCCTAAACTATTTCCTCAGCACTAACCTAGTTTTAGGCAACAAAGGTTGTGAACCTACTTTTATAATCAAGGACAGGAAGGAGGTCATTGACCTTACCCTGGTATCCCATCCTCTATATGATCTAATCAGAGACTGGAAAGTGGCAGACGATCACTCCTTCTCTGATCTTAGATACATCGAATTCTCCCTCAACTTGAGGCACTATAAACCAGTACCCTTTACCAATTTGAGAAAGACCAAATGGCCATTATTTACTGCTATCCTTAAAAAGGCTATCCCAGAGGTAGCACCAGAAGGACTTCAATCTACAGAGCGACTAAGTTACCTAGTAAATACCTTTACTAAGGCGTGCAACTCTGCTTTCAAGGCTGCTTGTCCCATCAGCAGACCTAAAAGGGGAAAGAAACCACCATGGTGGAATCCGAACCTACAAGAACTTCGCAAGAGCTCGAGAAACCTCTTCAATCAAGCCAAGGCTGTTAACACAGAAGAATACGATACGACAAGCCAAAAGAGATTCATGAAGAGCTTTCTGCTCTGACCTAGAATCAACACCGGACGCGGCCAGACTGAGGAAGGTTTTATCGAAATCTGCCCCCACACTAGGATACCTCAAAAAATAGAATGACACCTGGACTACATCAACATCATAACCTGGGCTATAAACAGCTTTAAACCGTACAAGTCACCGTGACCAGACGGCATTTTTCCTGCCCAATTACAACAAGCAGGGCACACTGCCATAAACTGGCTGCAATCTATCTTCACAGAAGTTTTAAAAACTGGCCACATCCCTGATACATGGCGAGTCTCAAAAATAGTCTTCATACCAAAAGCTGGTAAATCATCCTATACGGCAGCAAAGGATTTTAGACCAATCAGCCTGTCGTCATTTATGCTCAAAACCTTCGAGCGACTCCTGGCTCTTCACCTAAGAGCAACCATTCCCCCCCATCTAATATCCAATTCTCAACACGAATATCGGAAAGACAAATCGACAGAAACAGCTTTGCACTTCGTAGTCGCCACATAGAAAAATCCCTTTCGCTCACTAAATACTCCCTCATAGCCTTCCTAGACATCGAGGGAGCTTTTAACAACGTCGTCCCGGAAGCTATCACTGGAGCACTGACAAACTTGGGGATTGAAAGCCGGCTAGTGGGACTCATCGACCAATTGCTCACAAGCAGGGTCGTAACGTCCACACTTGGCTCTTCAACACTCACCAGGTTCGTCAGTAGGGGAACACCTCAAGGAGGGGTTCTATCTCCTCTCCTATGGAACCTAGCAGTCAACAGGCTGTTATGCGACATAGAGGGTGGAGGCAGCCAGGTGGTTGCACTATGCGACTAGATGTCAGTCAAGCTACAAAAACTGGTCACCTGGGCCGATGAGTGTGGCCTGGGAGCTGGGGGCTGAGCATTTCGACATTTCCCTAATATGGGTACCAGGGCATCAGGACATTACAGGAAACTGTATGGCTGATGAACTAGCCAGGAATGGTACAACAGTACACCTCCTTCCTGACAAGGAGGATACGCGTATGCCACTGGCGACCTGCAAGCTACTACTTCTAGCTCAATCTATAACAGTTAGCGAAAACTTGGCACAACACGCACCATTGTCGTGTCGCGAGGCAAACCTGGCCTCACCTGAATAAGACTCGTTCTAGTATTCTATGTAAACTAAGCAGAACAGACTGTTCTGCAGTAGTAAGAGCACTGACAGGACATTGGCTGGTAGGTATCCACGCCACAAGGCTGAATGCCCCATACAATGATTTCTGCAGGAGCTGTAGAGACGAAGAAGAAATTGAATCACCTGAACATTTCTTCTGCTTCTGTCCCGCATTGAGTAATAGAAGACTCCACACCCTGGGAAAACCTTTTCTCTCCACTTTAGGTGAACTTGCCTCAATTACACCGCGCAAAATCGCTAAATTTATTCAGCTATCAAACTGGACGCCCTACTGATTGACATGTCACCACAAAGGTTGAAGGGAACCCTAGATCCGCGGTACCACAATGGGCCCAACTGTGGCCTAAGTGAGTCGTAGAATCGACAGCCGCTCTAACCTAACCTAACCTAACCTAATATAAGAATTAAAATCTCAAGTTGATAGGAAGGTACAAATATGTACAATATCATATGTAATAAGTCGTGGGTTCGTGGCGCTGTGGTTAGAGACACTGCTTTAGTTGTGAAACAGTAGACGGCGGTTCGAATACCACTGGCTACAAATTAAAATAACATTTATGAAATTACCAAGAAAAAAAAAATTTATAAATAAAAAGAAAAAAAAATAAATTATAAACATAATAAATAATTTTTATTGTTTTTATATTTTTATTTTAATTTTAAGAACATTTATTCTTAAAATAAGAACTTGGTCTTATTTTAAATGTTCTTAAAACTAAGATGTGCTCTCTAAAATTAAGAATTTTATGTTCTCGACGCATTTTTTGAACCAAAAATCTTAGTTCTGATATCAAAATCTTGGTTTTAGAACAGTTTTTTTTATCAGTGTAGATTTTTGGAGAGAAACAAATCCTCATCATCCAATTTTAGCTTTTGTATCGATTTGATACAGACACACAAACAATCAAACAAACTGACTTTTCATCTCATTTTGAGAAGTCCACTAAAAATTTCAAATTTAATTTTCCTTTGAATTAGTTGTCGGATTTGGGTGATGGAGGTATCAATCGACGCGTATTTTTGGTTAGAATTTTAAAAAATTTTACCAAAATTCCTTAACGGCCCCATTAGCTGCCATCATTTAAATTTTTCCCCTCCGACTTACACCCCCGTATCACGTGACCAGGTTAGTTAGAAAAATTTCTAGTATGCCATTTTGTAAGTTAGGACTAAACCTTTCCATCGGTATATAACTCGACCTGATCGGACAGTCGTAGCCAATTTTCCTAATTAGCTGTATATATTGCTAGTCGCCTTTCGCACCCTTTGTGCTGCATTCGTCACTAGCGCGAACTGCCGTCCCCAGTGATATCTAAAACAAAATAAAAAATTTTTTTGTACTAAAACGTGGTATTCGGCCGATGGAAAAATGTATATATTCTGCTAACAGGTAGTGGGGCATTCAGCAGGTTTTTCAATCATTTGTTGCTCCTTTACTTGTGATGGATCAGTAAGTACCTGTTGAATGAAGCTATACCATTTTACTAAATCAGCCTACTATGTTTGGGAAAAATCTCCTTTCATAGCACAGTGGGGCCATTTCTCATTTTGTGTTGCATATCATATCTTTTGAACTAGTGAAGATATTTTCAAAATTAGCATTTTAGCATTTGATAGAAAACTTCATAGGCTTCCATATGACTGCTTGCACAGGGTGATTGGGTCCACAGGGCGACTCAGGGTTGTTGGCCAAAGTATATTCAGTGCATATTTTACATTTAAAATTAAAAAAATAAATCAATTTTTAGTTGGCCAAAATACACATTTTAATCTTTTTTCATGTTTTAAACAGCATTAATCAGTATTTAAAAAAGTTTCGTTACGCTTATTACAAAAAAAAATTTTCTTTTTTTAATCTCGTGTGATGCCTGGCATAGCGAAAACGTTTGTAATTGTACTGCGCTCTTTCTCATTTATCACCAAATTTTAGTGCTTTTTTCAAACATCGCTGGGATAAAAAGTAAACAAATGACTACTTTCCCCGCCATTATATTAGAAATGAACATACTTTTCACATGAAATTAAAAATATAAGGCTCGGTCGCATAACTTCTCTATAAATCAATTATAAAGTTTGTATTTTATGAAAAATTTGAGCATTTGTGCGCGCATTGAAAAATGGGTCAACTTTGATCACCACAATTCTTATCTGATTTCAATAATTTTTCGGATTCGTAATCCTTGAAGATTTTTTTATCGAATGCATATATTACATTTACAAATGCGATCGTCAAAAAGATAATTTTTGCCACGCTTTCCATCTGCGGCCCCACTGTGCATCGTACGGAATAAACAACCAGTATCAGGTATCACACTATTTGTACGATACATTTTTTAAGATACCAATACCAAAATTTGACATTATTTGTGACATTCAGCAGGTAATTTTGATCATCAATCATGATACCTGATCACAACTTTTTGCATTCAGCAGGAAATTTCGGACAATCAAAAATACCAAATTTTGGTATCGGTATCACAAAAAATATATCGTACAAATAGTGTGATACTTGATACTGATTACTGATACTTTTCGACAAACAGCTGTTTTCGTATTGGCATTCTGTATTTACGTTTCTTGTATTGAATTAACATATAAAAAAAAGGAATATTTGTTTTTCAGACACTGTTGAAAGTTGTGTCCACAGCTGCTCAACTAAAAGCGCAAGTTGAACCTATTACGAATGTGTCTCTGGAGAAGAAACTGCTGTTTACTATCAGGATACTCAGCATGCAAGAAACCTTTCTTTCGGTGGGCGACCGATTCAATATACCCACGAGTTCTGGGCACATAATTTTTCTATTATACAATAGACATCTTGTCCAAACTAATGCCGCAATACGTGAAGTGGCCAAACGGAGCTCAGCAAGCTACGATTGCAGCAAATTTTAAAAACAAGTAACGCAGAATTCCTGGTGTAATTCGTACTATAGGTGGATGGCATATCCAAATAGAGCAACCAATTAAAAATGCCGTGGATCATTATAACCGCAAGCAAGTTCAGTCCATAATTTTATAAGGCGTTTGTGACGATACTCGCAAGTTTATTGACGTATTCATTGGACAACCTGGAAGCTTTAATTTGTTGACACCATATCGTGACAACGGTCACCTTACAGTAGCGCAGACACGGTACAACATAAAGTTTTCTGGAATACGGTCTGTCATCGAGCGCGCGTTTGGTGACCTAAAAGGCTGATTTATAAAATTTAAGTACGTAGACGTTCTGACACCCGAGGCAGCCACACTAATTGTTAGTGCTTGCTGTATGCTGCACAATTTTATTTTGAATAATGGAGATGCGGATGATATAAGCTTTGATTGTTACGAGAAAGATGAAGAAGACCATGTTGAAGTTCAGAATTCAGAAGGAATAGAGCATTCCGTGAGGTCATCAGAAGCATCTAAAAAACGAGACTCTATAAGGAATATTTTATAAGACCTCTTGTAATAAAACATATGTATATAAGTTTGAGATATTTTTGTGTTTATTTTGGAACAGTATTTTTGGATAACTCAATCCACATCGCTTTCGCCTGGAAAAATTCGTTTAGTATTTAGAGAGTTTCTCTCTAAATCCACACACGGTCAGTTATGCGTTCCGGTTACCGGAGGCGTTCGCTGCTCATTTCCACATATTTTTCCCCATACGATATTTCCCATCTGCTTTGTTCTATGTCTCTCTCTTTCTTTCTTTCAATTTGTCGTAGAGTCGAAAATACGCGATCGGCTTCTATGTTCTTTGCGCTGCAGTACTATGTGAACACGCGAATTGTAAACAACATGTGCGCTCTGCGCATATTTGAAAAAGGTAAGCTTTAATTGTTTTTAAAATATTAAAATATAATAATTAAATAATATTTAATCTCCTTTCATTACAGAAAGCAACAAACCGACAACTGGACGGACATCGAAGGTAATAAAATTACAACATTAAGAATATGTAATTTGAAATAAATATTCAAAGCATAGTTTTTTATATTTTGTTTATTTTCAGCGAAAATCACTCTGCAAAATATTCTACCATATAACTATTTTAGTAAACATTAATTTAAGTACTTTTAAGAATGTAACATTTTAAATAAATTATAAAGAAAAAACTATTTTTTTTTGTATTTTCTTTTTGTGCACTGCGCAGATTTTTTTGTAGCCAATTCTACACGATATTCCAGTGCCATTGCGGCGGAGAAATTCTGAAATTAAATTTCCTACACCGAAATTTTGTGTGGAACAGAGCAGTGACGGCCTCCGGTAAACCTTCCGAGCCCTTGGCTGACCCTGCCGGAAAAAATTCCGTTAAAAAGTATGAAATTACCCCGGCCACGCATGTATACAAGCGAATAAAGGTTTTCCACAACTTGGCTGGACTGAACAGGGCCGTTTTCCATAAGATTTCGGAAAGTTTTCCTTTAACTTTTCCCGACTGGGTCGCTCATTAATTGCTTTATCTCACAAAGCTCAGTCAAGCGCTGCTGTCCCTCATCCAAAATTAGCTTGTTTTGGTTGTAGCGCTCGCGTTGCAGACTCGATTTCTTAACCCGCTGATCTTCCTTAGATGGTGTACTTGCTGAACGTACTGATCGGATGAAATCTTGTGAGCCTTCGTCAGAAGCAACGATGCTCGCAGCTGCTGAAGTTGAAGGCAACTCGTCGACGTCGTCCAGAGCAAGGTTTTCATTTTTCATGCTGCGTTCTCAGCTTCAGACACAAATGAAGAAATCACGTGGCATCCCTTTAAGGTGCGGTCATCCTCAAAAATATCAAAATGATCCCACTTGGTGGTGCCTTGACCACTGCTTTTGTTTTTAAGCCGGATGACATCATACGTTTTTTTTAAATTTCGGAATTTTCTGTCAACTTTGTCAACACTTAGTCCTTTGACTCCTTTCTCCTCCATTTCCTTTATAAGGCCTGTCCAAAGATGTTTCTTTTTAATTTTGGGGCTACGGAATTTATGCCGGCTTTCGTGGTAACACTCCAGCAACAGCTTTACGGCACTCCCCTTCCATCTTTGGTCATTCTCTGCAACAGAAATTATGTATATTTATTTATTTTATTTATCACTGCGAACGGCAGTTCGCTCTAGTGACGAAAGGAGCACGAAGTTTATTTAACAAATGCATACTTTTGTCTTCAGAATCCATTATTTTTGTGAAAAGTGTGCCAGCATTTCGATAAGAAATAAATACAGAACTCCGCAGTGGTAAGCTTGTTTTTAAGAGAGTTGTTTTTAAGGAGCGATTACTGATTGAAAAACCTGCTGAATGCTCCCAATGTCTAATCTTACAATAATAATAAGCGGAAACTTTATGAATATATGTGTAGAGAATCGGAAATATTAATAATTAAAATTATTAATTTGCAGCTTTCAGTGCTCGGCAATGATGCAAAAGTAGTGCTGCAAAATGATAGCTTGTCCTTTATGCAATTTCATGCATAGCAATCAGCTTCCGTCCGACTTTATTGAAATATGTTTGTCATATCGAATTCTGCCATGCAAAAATTCATAATTAGATATTAACACAATTATATTTTAATCCAATTGTATGTGCGTAAATTAAACATCAACATTTTCATTACATTATAATGAAAGCATTTTGGTTTATTGCTCGATTGTTAGTTCGTTTTTGTTTAGTAATTTTAAATTGTTTACTAGTTTTAAATTGTTTACTAATTTGTGATCTGTACCCAAAAAAAATGTGTACTATTTCGTGTTTTCGTTTTGCTGGTTACTTTGCTCAGTTATTTGCTTATAAAAGCACATATGCTGTCTTACTCGCACGTTAATTTTGCTTGTTACTTTGCGCGCTCCTTTGCAATTAAAAGCACATATGCTGTCTCACTTGCACGGTCCTTTTGCTTTGCATGTGTAATTATTGAATTAAAAGTAATTTTTAAATATCTCCTGTATTTATGGATCAATTTATGATGAAATTAACAAGGTGGAGTATTCACTCACCACAGGGGCCAATGTTTTCACCACTTTGAGAGCATTTTGACAGAGGGAGAGAGACGACGGTGAAAAGCATGCTACGCCGAAAATTTTTTGTCGTTCTCTTCTTTCTATTTCGTTATTTTGTGAAATATGTTTTACCCGTTACTTTTAAATTAAGTATAAATTTCTATTGTATTAGTTGGAATGACTGTTACAGGTAGAAGGACCAATTCATGACCTAATAAAGTATATATATTCCGAGTCGATATAGCCATGTGTGTCTCTCCGTCTTACATTGAGTTTGTTGCGTTGAGACACCGCGCTTGGTAACAATCGCATCCGTTTTGCGTTGCTGTTGGATGCATAGTGGAAATCTGAATCCTTGAAATGTAGTGGACAAATTATATTTTGTTCCTCTAATTCAACTCCAGCTGCATCTGTCCAGAGCTTTCTCTTGTTTCCATCCCTTGGTACACGAATTACCGCGTTTAAAAGAGAAGCACAGACTTTGCATTTCCTGGGCATTTTTAAAAGGTACATTTTGCTCAATCAAATAATTTGAAAATTTTTTTTTTATTTTTCCATTTTGACCACTGACGGACACTGACGGACAGACAGACGGACATGGCTCAATCGACTCGGCTGTTGATTCTGATCAGGAATATATAAACTTTATGGCCCCCTTCTGCCTGTTACATACATTCTGCCAAATGCATTATACCCTTTTTTGTTCATTTTCAATGGGCTCAGGGTATAAAAACATTATTTCACCAGTAAAATGTTACCTGCGTAGTACTATCAATCAACGCTTATTGTTGATTAGAACTAAAACTAGTCGGACGGTGCTACAGTCGAGCTACTCGACTGTCGGAGACCCCGTACTTACTATCCAAAAGCAGCCACAGCTAAAAATTAATTAATATTTAAAATAAACTTAAAATAACTTAGAGTTTATATGCCTTCCTAGGGTCTTCTGTTAAACATTATTTATGAACACTAGTCGCACCATTTATCTAATTAAGTTACACTCGTTAAATCGCAAAGTTAATTTCAAAATCACTCGTAGACAACGCGCAAAAAAGAATTGAAGAAGAGCCAATGTAAAGTCAAATAGACATACATATGCGTAAAGCATTAGGGAGACCGAGACAGCCATATACACAATTCTAAGATCTGTTAAGTGCACACATACATACATATTTAAGCAAGCGACAAAACAAAAGAAGTTTCTAGCTTAACATTATTATTTGGTCTTGTGAAGCATATGTAAAACATTAACAGAGATAAAACTAAAACTACACGTTTAACATGCAAAATGTTGTAATAAATAAATTAACCAACACTTAATTCATATAGTAACATAATTGAAGCTCAAAATTTAGTTTAATAAAATATTTGAATCAATAGAAATTAAAAGATAAATTTATTAAAAACATGAATTCTCATAGTAAATGTACATAACATTAAATTTACATAGAATTCTAACACAACATTTATATAACTGCCAATATAACATTATTTAAATAAAATTATTTAACAGGTATTCGATGCTTAATATGTCAATGCAACATTATTAGATAATAATTTTAAAAAAAAGTTTTAAAATTAAATAATACAAAAAAATTAAAAATAGCTAAAAAGTCACCTTAAAAAAATTGTCCCAGCCGGGAGTCGAACCCGCAAAAACAAAAATGTTGGTGGAGCCGGGAATCGAACCAACGACCTAGTTTTAAAAGAAAGTTTAAAACGACGGTGGCTTATCCCATTGAGCCACATATCGCATTGCGTTCAAGTCGCCAAATTTCTATATTGGTTTTACATACATAATTTTACATTTTACATTTCATAATTTTAAAAACGTTTGTTAACATTAAATGTTAATATTATATGTTATCATAACATTTACGATCGGATGACTAACCATATCACGAGCGCTGCGACTCGGCACACTACGCCACAGAAGCCCATTAAGTATAGGAGGCCAATTTGTTATCACTGCGAACGGCAGTTCGCTCTAGTGACGAAAGCAGCACGAAGGGTGCGAAAGGCGACTAGCAATATATACAGCTAATTTGGAAAATTTGCTACGACTGTCCGATCAGATCGAGTTATATACCGATCGAAAGGTTTAGACCTAACTTACAAAATTGCTAGCACACCTGGTTCATGAGATAAGGGAGTGTAAGTGGGAGGGAAAAAATTTAAATAATTGCAGCTAATGGGGTCGTTGGAACTTTTTGTTAAAATATTTTCTTTTATAAAAATTCTTATCAAAAATACGCGTCGATTGATACCCCGATCACCCAAATCCGATAACTGGTTCAAAAGATAATCAAATTTGAAATTTTTAGTGGACTTCTCAAAATGAGATGAAAAGTCAGTTTGTTTGTCGGTATGTCCTATATATCATTGGAAAGGTTAGTTTGAGGGCTTTTTGGCGTACCTTCAAACTTTTTTTCTAAAGTACTCAGGTAACATTTTACAGGTAAAATAAGGTTTTTTAGCTTATATTTTGGCGATTTCTGACAAAACGGCTCTAACGCTTTTTATTAAATGGATGTATGTTTTAGTACGTAAAATTCGTTTTTTGGTATATAACACATGAATTTTGGTTGAGGGGTTTGGAAGATATTGCCTGTTAACTGAATATATATATTTTTCCATCGTTTCAGTTCGAAAATGACGTTTTAGTTCGAAAATCACGTTTTAGTACTAAAAACTTTTTGGTTTTATGAGATATCTCAACCGAACTGATAAAATACGCATTTTACATTGTTTTATATATCCTGACCAAAGTTGGTTCAAATCGGACCACTATATCATATAGCTGTCATAGGACCGATCGGATCAAAATTAGGTTTTAGTATGAAAAACTTGTTTGTTTTACGAGATATTTTAACCAAATTGATAGAATATGCATTTAAGTTAGTTTTATACATCCTGACCGAAATTGGTTCATATCGGACCGCTATATCATATAGCTGTCATAGGACCGATCTGGTCAAAATTAGGTTTTAGTATGAAAAACTTTTTTGATTTATGAGATATTTTAACCAAATTGATAGAATATGCATTTAAGATAGTTTTATACATCCTGACTGAAATTGGTAACCGGTTATCAAACCACTATATCATATAGCTAACATAGGACCGATCGGGCGAAAAGTCTTAGTATGAAAAGTAGACAGTAGTAACGCGAGCGAAGCAAACAGGGGCGGAGTCTCTTAGCTATATTTATACCCTGAGCCCATTAAAAATGGGCATAAAAGGGTATAATGCATTTGGCACAATGTATGTAACAGGCAGAAGGGGGCGTGGCAGACCCCCAAAAGTATATATATTCTTGATCAGGATCAACAGTCGAGTCGATTAAGCCATGTCCGTCTGTCTGTCCGTCTGTCCGTCTGTTTGAACGCGTCGATCTCAGAAACCATAAGAGCTAGAGACTTCAAACTTGGTATGTAGGTTCCTGGATACCGTACGCAGATCAAGTTTGTTTTTATTTTTGGATCGGACAACTATATCATATAGCTGCCATAGGAACGATACTTCGAAAATGATGTTTTTGTATGAAAAGCTTCTTTAATTTTTGAAATATCTCAACCAATCTCACACGATATATATTTGGGCTGGTATTATACATCCTGATTAAGTTTGGTCCAAATCGGCCCACTATATCATATAGCTGTCATACAACATACAAGTGCACAATGCCAATTTTCGTGTTTTTTTTTTTTTTTTAATAATTTTTATTTTTATTTAAAGTTTTTATAATCAACTGAATTTTGCTCGTCACACAATTGGATATCAGAAATTTTGGAGCTAAAAATTGCTTTCGTCACTAGACTTTTACCTAGTGTAGAGGTTTTTTTTGTGGGATATAATATGTTTATTCAATTTTCATGTTTTCAAGTTATTCAAGTTTTAATTACTGTCAACGCTCTATCATCGAAACAGCAAAATTTATTATTTGAATATCTTGGTTATTTACTGTCCGATCGGAATGAAATTTTCATCAAAATTCTATGACAATTTTCTCTTCGTCTGTGCAAAATCTTGAATCTCTAGCTTTTAAATTGCCCTTATAATTTGGATATGAAATTTTCTATGTCAATTTTAGCGGGTAAAGGGGGCGTGTCCGAATTCTGAAACAAACTTGATCTGCTTGCAATATAGAGGAACCTACATACCAATTTTGGTGTCTCTAGAATTTAAAGTGCTCTTTTAATATGGAATTGAAATTTTCTTTGTCGATTTTTGGGCGGTAAAAGGGACGTGACCGATTTATGAAACAAATTTGATCTGCTTGCAATATAGACAAAGCTACATACTAAATTTGGTGTCTTTAGCTCTTATAGTCTCTGAGATCTAGGTGTTCATACAGACGTCAGGACAGCAGGACGTCAGGACAGACGAACATTGCTATATCGACTCGGCTATTGATGCTGATCAAGAATATATATACTTTATGGGCTCTGCCACACCTCCTTCTGCCTGTTACGCACATTTTCGTTAAAACAAACTCAATAGACCCCTGTACTTTTTTTAAGTACGGGGTCTAAAAATGTTACCAAAAAGCCCTAACGGCCTCATTAGCTGCAATCATTTATCTCATGTGCCAGATGAGTTAGCAAAAGTATGCCATGTTGTTAGTTAGGACTAGAGATGGGCACGGTCCTCATTTTCGAGGCCCGTCCCAGGCCCGAAATAAAATTTTTAGGCCCGGACCGGTAAAATTTTCAAAAAGGCCAGGCCAGAAATTTTTATTAAATTTTTTCCATTCCATTTCTTAAGTGTTATGCAACATAATAATTTTTTTTATTTATTAATTTCTTCTTTACTTAAATATAAAAATATTATTCTTTTTTTGTTTTTAAAAAATAAAATTATTTTTCAGTTCTTTAATATTATTTTTGTCTTATATATAACAGAATACTTTTTAAATATTTTTATGTAAGAATATGATTTTATCCAAGTTATTTCATTTATAATATTTCCCGATCGATGCATATTAATAATAGAGATGCGTAAATAATATAAACAGTGAATTATCACTGAAATATTTGTATCAATTCATATAAAAGTAAGTGTGAAATTATAACTTTTGTGACTTTTCGGGCCTACCGGGCTTCGGGCTTTTTGCTCAGGCCCCGGACCGCAAAAAAAAAAGTCCGTTTTCGAATTTCCGGCCCGAAACCCGTGGATTTTTGAAAAAGGCCCGCGGGACACAAAGCCCGTGCCCATCTCTAGTTAGGACTAAACATTTCCATCGATATATAACTCGATCTGATCGGACGATAGCAAATTTTCCATATTAGCTGTAAATAATGCTAGTCGCCTTTCGCACTCTTCGTGCAGCTTTCGTAACTAGCGTGATTGAGAATGGTGTGGTTTATTTCGTAAAGATTTATAGATGCAGATTTTTTGAAAACAACTATTTGTTTATGCTAGAGAATTAGACTGTTACTTTCAGCTCTGGGCGTAGACTGACAGTCCAAACTGTTTTGTTTGACTAGCTTCAAGGTGTACTTAATAAAAATGGCGTCTTCGTTGACAACTGAGCTAGTTAAATTTTCAAAAGAGGTCTCTCTGCTCTCAGAGAGGGAGGCACTGCAGTGTCAGTGCACTGGAAAGAACATTTGTTTACGAATCCTCAAAGAACCCTTGCTTGAGACTTTAATGTCCTAAGCCTACTAGGTCAGTTTCCAAAGTAGTTAATATGCATATTCATTCAGTCAAATTTAAATTAAATCTGAAAATTGTATCGTAAAGCAGCCGTAGCTAGAGAGTAGGAACGATAGGTAGAAATCAATTAAATGTACTGAAAAATTATTTAAGGGTTGGGACAAAGGTAGCTTACTTTTAATGTGTGCACGCGTTTTAATGTGTTTTTAAATTAAGAAATATACTAGTTACTTCGGCCAAGGATATGCAGTAATTAAAGCACCAGTCAGTCAGAACTTAAAGGTACTTAAATATAGATTTCAAAGAATATCCATTTTTTATGTGATATATATTTAGCCTCAATTCCCTTCAATAGACCAGTCAGGTAGCCCAACATTAGCGAAACGAAATTAATAACTCAAAAGCCAGTACATTAACTTCGAATTTAATAATAACAAAAAACAAGTTGCTTACAATGCAATTTAAAAATTTTCCATTAACTAGGGGGCTCCGCCCCCTGCTCCTGCCCCTGTTCATACGAAGACTTGATTTTCGCCCGATCGGTCCAATGGCAGCTATATGATATAGTGGTCCGATTTGAACCAACTTTGGACAGGATATATAAAACCAAGTTATTTGCATACTGTAATAGTTTTGTTGAGATATCTCATAAAACAAACAAGTTTTAGTATGAAAAACTTTATTTTCGCCCGATTGGTCCTATGGCAGCTATATGATATAGTGGTCCGATCCAAAAAAGAAACACACTTGATATGCCTTCAATATAGAGGAATCTACATACTAAGTTTGGTGTCCCTAGCTTTGAAATTGTTCTTATATTTGGGGTATGAAATTTTCTTTTTCGATTTGTGGGCGACAAAGGGGGCGTGGTCAAATTTTGAAACAAACTTGATCTGCTTGCAATATAGACGAACCTACATACCAAGTTTGGTGTCTCTAGCTCTTATAGTCTCTGAGATCTAGGTGTTCATACAGACAGACGGACAGACAGACAGACGGACATTGCTATATCGACTTGGCTATTGATGCTGATCAAGAATATATATAGTTTATAGGGTCTGCCACACCTCCTTCTGCCTGTTACGCACATTTTCGGTAAAACAAACCCAATAGACCCCTGTACTGTTTTTCAGGGACCGTAATCATTATAAGTTATATAATAAAAATTACATAGTAATGATTATATTTTAATTTTAAACAATTTTGTTTAGTGATAATAATTATTTTTGAGTAATTTTATTAAACTTAGACCGTAATCATTATTTTTGATGAAAAAAATTAAAACTCAAAAATAATGATTATTAATGATTTTTACTTTTTTTCTTCACTGATAATAATTATTTTAGAGTAATTTTATAAAACTTAGACCGTAATCATTATTTTTGATCAAAAAAATAAAACTCAAAAATAATGATTATTTATGATTTTTATTTTTTTCGCTCAAAATAAAACTCAACAGTAATATACGGCCTCTGGGTTAAATATTTTGCCAATATTATTTTTTATTCTTATAAATGGAACCTAAAGCTACCTCCCAGCATAATAAATAATATTTAGCAAAATATTTAACCCAGAGGCCGTAAATTACTGTTGAGTTTTATTTTGAGCGAAAAAAATAAAAATCATAAATAATTATTATTTTTGAGTTTTATTTTTTTTGATCAAAAATAATGATTACGGTCTAAGTTTTATAAAATTACTCAGAAATAATTATTATCAGTAAAGAAAAAAGTAAAAATCATTAATAATCATTAATTTTGGGTTTTATTTTTTTTGATCAAAAATAATAATTAAGTTTTATAAAATTACTCAAAAATAATTATTATCAGTGAAGAAAAACGTAAAAATCATTAATTTAAAAATCATGACGGAAATGCAAAGCTTAAGAAAAAATAAGGATTTTGGTGTGAACCATATTTTTCTAGGTCCATTAGAAGTGTGTGATTTTTTTAGTTAAAAAAATAAATATAATCATTATTTACGGTCCCTGCTTTTTTTAAGTACGGGGTCTAAAAATAAAGGGATAACATTTGGCAGGAAATCATATTTTGGTTGATTTCAATGATGGAATAATTTCATTTTGTTACGCTATGTCGGCTAAATCGCCCACGGTGCTGTGATGACATTTTGCGAGCTGATATTGGCAATGTATATTTTTCTTTTCCGCTTGCAATGGGCGTCGGAAATTAATACACTTCCGCTTAGACGCCCAACGCATTACTCAAATGTTTATTGCGCCCGAAATACAGACATAAAAATTAATTTGTTTTTGCTGCTGTTGTCATCTTCCGGAAGCACGTTGTAATCAACCGACAAATAAATTAACGCCAGCCAGAAGCTTAGGCTGGAGTATAGGGAACGGTCAAGCCCACAATGCGCCTGGCAAACTTCGAGCTTAGTGTTTCGACCTTTTCACTGGATTTCCGTTTATGACTCTCTCCCCTTTTTTCGTACCTTGACTTGGGGTATTTATTTTTTATGGCAACACAAAGAGTAAGCGGTTTTTAGACCCCGTACTTAAAAAAAGTACAGGGGTCTATTGGGTTTGTTTTAACGAAAATGTGCGTAACAGGCAGAAGGAGGTGTGGCAGACCCCATAAAGTATATATATTCTTGATCAGCATCAATAGCCAAGTCGATATAGCAATGTCCGTCTGTCCTGACGTCCTGCTGTCCTGACGTCTGTATGAACACCTAGATCTCAGAGACTATAAGAGCTAAAGACACCAAATTTGGTATGTAGCTTTGTCTATATTGCAAGCAGATCAAGTTTGTTTCATAAATCGGTCACGTCCCTTTTACCGCCCAAAAATCGACAAAGAAAATTTCATATCCATATTAAAAGAGCACTTTAAATGCTAGAGACACCAAAATTGGTATGTAGGTTCCTCTATATTGCAAGCAGATCAAGTTTGTTTCAGAATTCGGACACGCCCCCTTTACCCCCCTAAAATTGACATAGAAAATTTAATATCCAAATTATAAGGGTCATTTAAAAGCTAGAGATTCAAGATTTTGCACAGACGAAGAGAAAATTGTCATAGAATTTTGATGAAAATTTCATTCCGATCGGATAGTAAATAACCAAGATATTCAAATAATAAATTTTGCTGTATCGATGATGGAGCGTTGACAGTAATTAAAATTTGAATAACTTGAAAACATGAAAATTGAATAAACATATTATATAACAAATTGGCCTACTATACTTAATGGGCTTCTGTGGCGTAGTGTGCCGAGTCGCAGCGCTCGTGATAATGGTTAGTCATCCGATCGTAAGTTCAAACCCTGGCAGGGACATATGTTTTTTAATTCAATCATTTTGCATTGAAATTCAATTTGTATTTATTAATGTTATAATGTTATGATAACATATAATATTAACATTTAATGTTAACAAACGTTTTTAAAATTATGAAATAGAGTCCTGTAAAACCAATATAGAAATTTGGCGACTTTAACGCAATGCGATATGTGGCTCAATGGGATAAGCCACCGTCGTTTTAAACTTTCTTTTAAAACTAGGTCGTGGGTTCGATTCCCGGCTCCACCAACATTTTTGTTTTTGCGGGTTGGACTCCCGGCTGGGACAATTTTTTTAAGGTGACTTTTTAGCTATTTTTAATTTTTTTGTATTATATAATTTTAAAACTTTTTTTTTAAATTATTATCTAATAATGTTGCATTGACATATTAAGCATCGACTACCTGTTAAATAATTTTATTTAAATAATGTTTTATTGGCAGTTATATAAATGTTGTGTTAGAATTCTATGTAAATTTAATGTTATTTACATTAACTATGTCAATTCATGTTTTTAATAAGTTTATCTTTTAATTTCTATTGATTCAAATATTTTATTAAACTAAATTTTGAGCTTCAATTATGTTACTATATGAATTAAGTGTTGGTTAATTTATTAATTACAACATTTTGCATGTTAATCGTGTAGTTTTAGTTTTATCTCTGTTAATGTTTTACATATGCTTCACAAGACCAAATAATAATGTAAAGCTAGAAACTTCTTTTGTTTTGTCGCTTGCTTAAATATGTATGTATGTGTGCACTTAACAGATCTTAGAATTGTGTATATGGCTGTCTCGCTCTCCCTAATGCTTTACGCATATGTATGTCTATTTGACTTTACATTGGCTCTTCTTCAATTCTTTTTTGCGCGTTGTCTACGAGTGATTTTGAAATTAACTTTGCGATTTAACGAGTGTAACTTAATTAGATAAATGGTGCGACTAGTGTTCATAAATAATGTTTAACAGAAGACCCTAGGAAGGCATATAAACTCTAAGTTATTTTAAGTTTATTTTAAATATTATTTAATTTTTAGCTGTGGCTGCTTTTGGATAGTAAGTACGGGGTCTTCGACAGTCGAGTATGCTTGATTTCTATATACCCCACGCAGATCAAGTTTGCTTCAATTTTAAGTCACGCCCCAATCCGCTCCCGCAAATCGCGAAAAACCACCACTCTCACACTTTTCAAGATAATACAGTTATTATAGTAACTAAATGTTATCTATTAATATTATCTATAATCTCACTTAACCACAGCAAGAGCGGACAAGTACAACGGGAGTAAAAGCAAACCAAAGTTATTTCAATAAAATCACCTAAAAGTATGCAGTACTTTTCATTGGGTATTAATTTCTTCAAAATACTTTTGTATATAAGTAATAAGTAACGGGTATCCTATAGTCGGGATCTACTAAAGCCTTTTCCTTAAGATTAAAATGTAATTTTTGGATATATAGATAAACAGATTTTTTTAATTGAACATGTAAAATATACGGAAGATATTTTTCAACTTTGACCGACAAGGCTGAGTTACCCAGTAAGCCAATCATTCTTTGAATATTGAAGTCTAAGAAGTTTTCTGTCAAATGCTTTTTATATTTTAAAAATATCTTTACTGGTTCAAAATATATGGTGTTTGCCACGCAGAATAGAAATTGGATCCACTGTGCATTGTTCATCACTAAATTGAATATCAGAAATGTTAACTCAAAAGAATGCGTACGATTCTAGACTTCAATCTTGTAATACAATGTCTTTAATGTAAGTCAGACTCGCAGATTATAAATATTCTTTTGTCTTTTTAGGTACCGACTTAATTTAATTAAAATGTTACATTTTATCATAAAGCTATCATTGGAATAATGTGTTAAACTTAATCCCACAAAAATAAACCTCAACCCGAGGTAAAAGTCTAGTGACGAAAGCAATTTCAAAATTTCTGTTATCCAATTTTGTGACGAGCAAATTTAAGTTAAATATAAAAATTTTAAATAGAAATAAAAATTTAAAAATAATCAAGAAAATTGCGCAAATAACAAAATAAATCATCTTTGCGCTGTGCCGAATGCCAATTTTTGTGATTTTTTTTTAATTTAAACTTTTATTTAAATGTATTTGAATTTTCTAAAACACTTTTTTCGGAAAAATACCATCTCGGTATGATATACGAGGAGCATAATTTCTGCACGTTGGTGGTTCATGGAAATATTTTATCACATTTTTAATGGTCGAATAGTATTTCGTATTTCTGGAACCGCGTTCATGTCATTGACAACAAGGTTTAGCTTGTGGCTGAAGCAATGAAAATACTGTGCGCAAGTATATTTTCTTCTTTTTTGCCGCCTTCTTTGCCTGCCATTGAAGAACAGCCGTCAAATATAAATTAGACTCAATTTTCAGGAATGAGTTCGTGATTCACTAAAAATAATCTATTTGTTTCACCAACATCAATACCCATACTTATTAAATCTAATAGGTCCATCATCCTGCGCCTTGCCCCCAAGCGGTATGTCGTGCGTTCCGCAAAATATCACATTTGAAATAAAATAAATTATGATAGTTCTGTTTTCTTCTCGCAACTTTTCCTGACATTTTTGCAATTGAACATCAATCGGCACATCTTTAATAAATGCTTTTGCGGCAGCGGTTGCCTGCAGGTGCAGTATTTTGGTTGCATGATTCCTACAGTCCTTATGAATATCTTTGAAACGTAAAATGGCTGGATCATAAATGATCCAAAGTCATATTTTGGATCTGGAACCCACGGATGAAGCAAAATATTCATTTTTTCAGGTCATTTGTATGGCTGCCATAATTTTTTTTTTTCAACTGTCAAAGGCACTTCAGATAACTTTCCAGAAGAATACTTTTGTCGCTTCCACTGCTGCTGTCCCGACCATTTTTCCTTTTAACAGATGATATGCATTAAAATTAGTAGCAACAGAGCTTATATTATTGTCAGTTTTAATATTGAATAATAATAAAAGCTTACCTTTTTGAAAAAAGTTTCCCATATCCATCCATTCTTCACGCAAG
Source organism: Drosophila phalerata (assembly GCA_951394115.2). Taxonomy (NCBI): domain Eukaryota; kingdom Metazoa; phylum Arthropoda; class Insecta; order Diptera; family Drosophilidae; genus Drosophila; species Drosophila phalerata. Next base: position 4,437,331 of record OX596008.2, on the reverse strand, counting down.
AATAAAAGAATTTTCTGTTTTGTTGACTTTGACTTCAATAGAACTTTTCTGAAAAATAGTGATGTAACAAACATCGATTTGTGTGCGCTTTAAAAATTTCGCATAAGTAATTGATTTTTTATTAAATTTAATATTAGCTGACAGCTGTTCATATATTCATTATATGAAACAGCATGCACGTCACATAACGCGATAAGCAATCACTTAAATTAATCGATTACACTAGGCAACAGCCCAATTCTGAATTGGACCAAACCGACTTTTTTGGATAGATTTGGGGCCCCAAACACCGAAAAACATTTTTTTTTTTTTTCTATGGCAGAATTTTTTTTTTAGAATTTTTTGAAATTTGGCTGTTTTTTTAATGTTTTTTTTTTAGAGGTGCGCCCATACTAAAGGTGGATTTTCAACCGATCGTTCCTATGGCAGCTATATGATATAGTCGACCGATTTGAACCAACTTTGGTCATTATGCGTAAAACCACATCAAATTGATTTCCTGTGAGTTTGGTTAGGATATCCCTAAATACACAAAAAAATTTTAATACAAAAGGTTATGCCACTCTACAAGGAAGTCAAAAAAGTCGACAAAAACATGCCTAGACACAAAAAAATATTATATCGCCGTCCCTCCACAGGTTTTCATAAGACATATCTCAAAGAATGCAGCTTTAAAAAAAAAAATCTGAACCCCTGTTCAGATTTTTTTTCGAGTTTTCCTTAAATTTAAAATCAAAAAAAAGCTAAAAAAAAAAGCTTACAAAAAACAACATTTTCTTAATTCAAAAATTAATTGCTCTTAAACTGCTAACTTTAATCTTAGACTGTGTATAGATAAATTATAGGTATATTCATTAACTTTCAGGAAAAGTAAAGAAACGGTTTTGGCATTCGGGTGTAATGATGACAAAAGTGGGCGCACCTCTAAAAAAAAGCATTAAAAAAACAGCCAAATTTCAAAAAATTCTAAAAAAAAAATTCTGCCATAGAAAAAAAAAAAAATGTTTTTCGGTGTTTTGGGGCCCCAAATCTATCCAAAAAAGTCGGTTTGGTGCAATTCAGAAGAAAAAAGTTGCAATTTGTTGCGTAGTGTTATGGACCAGATCAAATAAATGCTAATAAATGCGACAACGCAGTTCCCCTGCCCAAACCTGCCTACGCCCTTGACTTAATGTAAGATATTTTAGATATTTTTGTATTTGTCACATAATAAAAATCAACAAGAAATGTAAGCTTTTTCTATTGGCAATGTAGGACAAAACTCGCTAAGCTTATACAGACTTAAAGGCCGCTGCCGATTACCGACACTGCTTCAACACAATTGAGCTAGTCACCGTCACTGCAGCTGTTTGAGTAGAGGCCCCTATTATATATCCAACACACATATTACCATTGTCGGGATGCAGGACACAGACTTCAATCGACAGCTACCAGTCCCCACAAGTGTATATGCGTGTCAAATACTATCGGTGTACAGTTGCATTGAACTTGAGCTGCTGATTGCCAAACAGGTCCTTCTTGTGTCGCTGCTGTCTTTATCTATGAACGTGTTCGTACGTATATCTCATAGGCTCGATTGCCGGTCCCATGACGTTGAGGTCTCCGCATTCTGAGATACTGCACCACACTAGAAGTTGCTGTGGCATTCAGTGCCGTGGATGCTGCTCACGTTGTTGAAACCAATAAAGTGCTTTTTGTTGTTAATGTCGATAATGATGTGGCATGTAACAGGATGCAGCTCTGCTGCGTCGCCTTTAAGTCACAGACAAGGGATAACATGTAGTAGCAGCTTCAAGCTTGATATCTTTATTTGACATCCTCAAAAGCAATATTTTTCATGTGGTCAGCTATTAACTTTGGAACCCATCCGAAGGAAAATCCCATAATGGCCCTTACTTAAATTTATGATATTTCCATGCAAATTATGTATTGCGATACTGCATCAGTTAACCCATTTTAACTTTCAGTACCAAAAACAACAACTTATCACGTTTCAACGTTTTATAAAAATATTTGCAAATAATTTATATGCATGATTTGAAAATATAAAGTTACTCGCATTCTGCCGTACAGAACTTTAAGATAAGAGTTAAATTTACAGTAAATACGAGGAAAATATATTCATATGTGTTTACATAATTGTAAAATTTCAGTACTTTTACATATATAATTGAAATTCATTTATATGAATAAATTATGAATGACGTACTTATTTTTTAAGTCATGAATTTTGGGGCCTTAAGCTAATAGATAAAGCTCGAATTTAATAAATTTTGGATTAAAACTATTCATTTAATGAATGCTGTGGAATCATTAACTTGCTGGTGAGTCTTCTGATATATTTATTTTGTGTGTTTTCATTAATAATTTAGTTCGGTCTTTCATAATATATTCTTTAAAAATTTTACACACTTCGATAAAGATATTCCGCAGAGCATTTCGGCTTTCACATTTATCACATTTTATTATTAACTATCTGTTAATAAAAGACATTTTTGCATGCATGTAAAACAAGCAGTGAACAAACAATAATAAAAATTTTTTATATGTAAATGCAGACAACGGATATAAAATATATATACACGCATTACATTCGCATATACGTACATATTTGTATATACACATGCATATATGACCACAAAATATTTTATATGCTTTTCGCCGACTGCTCACAAAAGTATGCATCGAAAAGTGTTGGACAGATTCGCCGCACGACGAGGCATGCCCACTTTGTGTGCGTTGCGCATGCAAATGAAGTTATCCTGCGGTTATTTGTGGCTGTCGTTCTTATGTCAGTCGGTGGCACTGGGTGGATAGGCAGACGAACACATTGCTCAACAGGATGCGTATGCTATGTGCTTTTGTTGTAGTTGTTGTTGTTATTATCCATAGCTGATCACAGTTGCCTGGCAATTGATTAAAATTCAATTGAATTTAAAGTTGTGGCGTAACATTTAAAATGCCAAGCGCATTATATAAAACGCCTTGAGTCGAAATGTAAATTCCAGTTGATATTCTTTTAAATCCAAATCCGCTTATAAATCACGTCAACTGATAAGTTTGCAGAATATATATATATATGAATGTACATTTGGTATACATTTATCGTGTGTGAGTAATCTTAATTAATTATGGCTATTAGCTGTCCTGAATTCCGCTTAGCCAACCGCTAATACCAACATCAAATTGATCGATTTTGCATAGCATCATTTAAGCTATTATCATTGATGTGGTTGTCGTTCTTAGTTGTTGACGTTGTTGTTGTGGCCTAATTGATTGCAGAAACTATAACATGAAACTGAAAATTTGTTGTTAGTGGTTGTTTCTATCCCACCACTTTGACATTGGCCGCCATTTCAATAATGTACACAAATTTTATAGTTATCTTTAACATTAATGGCATTTTATTTAACTACTTATCTATTCACGGTTTTTCTTTTTAGTTGACTTTGAATTTTATTATGTGGAATCAAGGTAGGGCCATAAAGAAGACAATTTTCATTAATCAAAGACTTAAGGTATAAGTCTTAGCCTTGCAAGATGAGTAAGGCAATAACAGGTTTCTAAATATCAAATTAAATAAACAAAAACACTTTGTCTAACAGATATAATTTATCTTACGAGAAAATTGTCTAAGTCTGCTGCATATTCTTAACTACACTTTATTTTAAGACTTAGTATTACGGTTTTGACTATATGCCAATGATTTTGTCATCTACTTATACTCTCTCTTTAATTATATTTTTCTCATATATTCATACTTAGAGTTGCGATTTTAGTCGCATGGCCGATGAACTCTTATACATAATTTTTGCAAATCAGTCACACTATAAAGGGATCAATATTGTTAAACAAAATCTAGTTTAATTATGTTTTATACATTTTGAAAGATTTTGAAGAGAATATAATTTTCGTCATCCTATAGATACGTATTCTACATTCTTTTGGCTTTTATTTCCTTGCAGTGCCTGACGTGATAATACACTTCTGTCATGTGAATAATGATGTTCAGCTGTTGGGGAAAAAAGGTTCTACAATTCTTTTTTTCTTCCGAGCAATTTCCACTGTAAGGGACGCCGACACGACTGTCGATGACAGGTTGAATAATAATTTTTAAACTGTCTACAAAAATAAATGGAAGTATTTTAAAAGAAAGTACACAGAGCGAAAAAGTCATGTATTCCGCACCTAAACATCGAAATTTCAAGCTAGATTTCTATTAATTATTATTATTATTAATCGTATTAATAATATTAAAATATTTTAAGTCCAAGATGTTAGGAGTTTTAAACTTAAATGTAAGTTTAAAATATTTTTTTAATAAGCCGGTCATTGTTTTAGTACATACAATTTGAAATTGGATCCAGTCCTTCAAACTGTGTAGCCAAGTGGAAAAATTTGTATATTCAACTCGTTTGAAATTTATATGAAAGCATAGAATGATTTTGAAATAAAATATTTTGACCATCACGCTAATCAAAACAAGGGGGCTCCGCCCCCTGCTTGCATTGCTCGCCGACCCCCGACTCACTTCGCCAGCGGTGCTACAGTCAGTCAGTCACGTCGGTCAGGATGTATAATACCAACTTAAATGCGTATTCGATTAGTTTGGTTTCGATATCTAATAAAATATATTTGCTTATACTAAATAACAAATGTAAAAATCCATTAAATAATGGAGATTATTTGTTGGTTGGCGACCTTTCTATTTTATATAGGGTAAGTTTAGCAAACTCGAGGTCATGTATTTATATTGTCAAAAGACACTTTTTGACAACAACAAACAACACACAAAGCACTTGCAAAAAAGAAAGGAGCATGGTTCGGCATACAGCTGTTTCAAGAGACACCAATCTCTATCATCAGTACCGTTCTGCTGACTTGACCAGCGATTCAAGCTGAATGTCAATCTTGCGTCGTTAGAACCTGTTGAGAATTCTAAGGCGAAAAATTGACAAAATAGCTGTAAAAGCTGATCTTGCCCTTTGTGTGTTGTTGTTGTTGCTGTTATTGAGTTGAAACACCATCGGCATTTTCGTCCAATAACATAGGCAAGTCTGCCCGTAATTGGTAGATGTACACACCGAAGTGTGTATATCTTTTCTGCTTAAGTAGCAAGAAAGTGTTGCTTACAAAAGCGTTCGACGTGTCGTCCGTTTTTAGTACTAAATAACAAATGTAAAAATCCATTAAATAATGGAGATTATTTGTTGGTTGGCGACCTTTCTATTTTATATAGGGTAAGTTTAGCAAACTCGAGGTCATGTATTTATATTGTCAAATTAATTAATAATAATTTTTGAGTAATTTTATAAAACTTAGACCGTAATCATTATTTTTGATCAAAAAAAAAAAATAAAACTCAAAAATAATAATTATAAATAACACTAGGTAACAGCCCAATTCTGAATTGGACCAAACCGACTTTTTTTTGTAGATTTGGGTCCCCAAACACCGAAAAACATTTTTTTTTTTTCTACGGCAGAATTTTGTTTTTAGAATTTTTTGAAATTTGGCTGTTGTTTTAATGCTTTTTTTTAGAAGTACGCCCAAATGTTGTTTTTTTTTAAACTTTTTTTTTAGCTTTTTTTTGTTTTTAAATTTAAGGAAAACTCGAAAGAAAATCTGAACGGGGGTTCAGATTTTTTTTTGCAAAGCTGCATTATTTGAGCGTCGTTTAAGATATGTCTTATGAAAACCTGTGGAGAGACGGCGATATAATATTTTTTTGTGTCTAGGCATGTTTTTGTCGACTTTTTTGACTTCCTTGTAGAGTGGCATAACCTTTTGTATGAAAATTTTTTTTGATTTTCGAGATATCTTAACCAATCTTACATAATATCAATTTGTTAATATTTTACAAATTTTGACCATATTTGGTTCAAATCGGTCTACTATATCATATAGCTGCTATAGGAACAATCGACGAAAACTAAAGTGTTAAAATTAAAAACTTTTTTGTTATTTGAGATATTTTAACTAAACTGACTGAATATGCATTTAAGATGGTCATCTGAACTATTAAATTTGTTTCTATATATAAAGCTATATTAATTACCCATCGTTTGGTATGTTTACCGTTAAAATCTATGGAATAACGACTAAGTTATTAGCATATAAACAATGAAAGAAATTTGACGCAAAGGTTGATTTTCGACTGAACGGTCCCATGGCAGCTATATGTTATAGTGGTCTGATTTCAACCAAATTTGGAGAGGTTGTACAAGACTATACAAGATTCTAAATTTGTAAGTTTGGTACAGATAACTTAAAAAATAAAAAAGTTGTTCATACTAAAGGTAGTTTATCGACCGTTCGACCGTACCGATCGTTCATATGGCAGCTATATGATATAGTGGTCCGATTTCAACCAAATATTATAAGAATATAAGGGGCAATTAAACTAACGTAATTCATGAGTTTGATTAAGATATCTCCAAAAATAACAAAGTTTTTTATACTAAAACTTGATTTTGTACCGATCGGTCCTATGGCAGCTATATGATATAGTGGACCGATTTGAACCAACTTCGGTTAGAATGTCTAAGACCATCATAAATGCATATTCTACCAACTAAGTTAAAATATCTCAAAAAACAAAAAAGTTTATCATACTAAAGCTTGATCTTACACCGATCGGTCCCATGACAGCTATATGGTATAGTAGAACGATTTGAACCAATTTTGGTAACGATATATAAGATAACAAAGCATACACATTTTGTGATTTTGGTTGAAATTTGTAAAAAAAATAAGAAAGTTTTTCATACTAAAGGTGCATTTTCAACCGATCGTTCCTATGGCAGCTATATTGAATAGTGAACCGATTTGAGCCAAATTTGGTAGGGATATAAGACCGATTATAAGATACACAACCTGTGAGACTGGTTGATATATCCCAAAAAACAACACAGCTTTTCATACTAGCACTTGATTTTCAACCGATCGTTCCTATGGCAGCTATATGATATAGTTGACCGATTTCAACCATATTTTGTCATGATGCGTAAAACAACATCAAATTGATATTATGTTAGATTGGTTAAGATATCTCGAAAATCACAAAAAAATTTCATACAAAAGGTTATGCCACTCTACAAGGAAGTCAAAAAAGTCGACAAAAACATGCCTCGACACAAAAAAATATTATATCGCCGTCTCTCCACAGATTTTCATAAGACATATCTTAAACGACGCTCAAATAATGCAGCTTTGCAAAAAAAAATCTGAACCCCCGTTCAGATTTTCTTTCGAGTTTTCCTTAAATTTAAAAACAAAAAAAAGCTAAAAAAAAAAGCTTAAAAAAAAACAACATTTGGGCGTACTTCTAAAAAAAAGCATTAAAAAAACAGCCAAATTTCAAAAAATTCTAAAAACAAAATTCTGCCGTAGAAAAACAAAAAATGTTTTTCGGTGTTTGGGGACCCAAATCTACAAAAAAAAAGTCGGTTTGGTCCAATTCAGAATTGGGCTGTTGCCTAGTGTTATTTATAATTATTATTTTTGAGTTTTATTTTTTTTTTTTGATCAAAAATAATGATTACGGTCTAAGTTTTATAAAATTACTCAAAAATTATTATTAATTAATTTGACAATATAAATACATGACCTCGAGTTTGCTAAACTTACCCTATATAAAATAGAAAGGTCGCCAACCAACAAATAATCTCCATTATTTAATGGTTTTTTACATTTGTTATTTAGTACCAAAAACGGACGACACGCCGAACGCTTTTGTAAGCAACACTTTCTTGCAGAGAGGATATACACACTTCGGTGTGTACATCTTCCAATTACGGGCAGACTTGCCTTTGTTATTGGACGAAAATGCCGATGGTGTTTCAACTCAATAACAGCAACAACAACAACACACAAAGGGCAAGATCAGCTTTTACAGCTATTTTGTCAATTTTTCGCCTTAGAATTCTCAACAGGTTCTAACGACGCAAGATTGACATTCAGCTTGAATCGCTGGTCAAGTCAGCAGAACGGTACTGATGATAGAGATTGGTGTCTCTTGAAACAGCTGTATGCCGAACCATGCTCCTTTCTTTTTTGCAAGTGCTTTGTGTGTTGTTTGTTGTTGTCAAAAAGTGTCTTTTGACAATATAAATACATGACCTCGAGTTTGCTAAACTTACCCTATATAAAATAGAAAGGTCGCCAACCAACAAATAATCTCCATTATTTAATGGATTTTTACATTTGTTATTTAGTACCAAAAACGGACGACACGCCGAACGCTTTTGTAAGCAACACTTTCTTGCTACTTAAGCAGAGAGGATATACACACTTCGGTGTGTACATCTACCAATTACGGGCAGACTTGCCTATGTTATTGGACGAAAATGCCGATGGTGTTTCAACTCAATAACAGCAACAACAACAACACACAAAGGGCAAGATCAGCTTTTATAGCTATTTTGTCAATTTTTCGCCTTATAATTCTCAACAGGTTCTAACGACGCAAGATTGACATTCAGCTTGAATCGCTGGTCAAGTCAGCAGAACGGTACTGATGATAGAGATTGGTGTCTCTTGAAACAGCTGTATGCCGAACCATGCTACTTGCTTTTTTGCAAGTGCTTTGTGTGTTGTTTGTTGTTGTCAAAAAGTGTCTTTTGACAATTTAAATACATGACCTCGAGTTTGCTAAACTTACCCTATATAAAATAGAAAGGTCGCCAACCAACAAATAATCTCCATTATTTAATGGTTTTTTCCATTTGTAATTTAGTATCAAAAACGGACGACACGCCGAACGCTTTTGTAAGCAACACTTTCTTGCTACTTAAGCAGAGAGGATATACACACTTCGGTGTGTACATCTACCAATTACGGGCAGACTTGCCTTTGTTATTGGACGAAAATGCCGATGGTGTTTCAACTCAATAACAGCAACAACAACAACACACAAAGGGCAAGAGCAGCTTTTACAGCTATTTTGTCAATTTTTCGCCTTAGAATTCTCAACAGGTTCTAACGACGCAAGATTGACATTCAGCTTGAATCGCTGGTCAAGTCAGCAGAACGGTACTGATGATAGAGATTGGTGTCTCTTGAAACAGCTGTATGCCGAACCATGCTCCTTGCTTTTTTGCAAGTGCTTTGTGTGTTGTTGTCAAAAAGTGTCTTTTGACAATATAAATACATGAACTCGAGTTTGCTAAACTTACCCTATAATTTGCTTATACTAAAACTTGATTTTCACATAATCGCTCCGTCTCGGCTATTGATGCTGATCAAGGACTTATATACTTTATAGGTTCTGCTCAGGCGATATCTGCAAGAATCTTGGCAAAGCAATAACGACTCGAATATAATATAGTAATATTTATTAAGTGAAAATAATATAAAACAATTGGGAAAGGCTATAGTCAAGATCCCGACCAGTACTTATTTGAATATTTATAAAAGTACTTTAAAGAAATTAGTACAAAATAAAAACTACTGCATAGTTTTAGGCGATTGTATAGAAATAATAACTTTATTAATAACTTTGGTTAGCTAATAAACCCCGTTCCACTTGTCCGATCTTTCTGCGGTTAAGTGATATTATATATTATATTGAAATCTGTTGGTGTGGTGGCCTAAATTAAATTTTTGTGTTTTTATGCCCGTTACATATAAAAAACAAGTGGGAAAGGCTATAGTCGAGATCCCGACCATACGATACCCGTTACTTATTTCAATACATTAGCCATTCAATCATAATGTCATATTTGCGTTGCCAGAATTACTTGAGAATTTGAAGCATTCTAATAAGGTTTAACAATACAAAAACTATTGCATACTCTAGGGGGAACCTGTTGATTTAACAACTTAGACACGCAATAACTGCTGTTCTACTTGTCCGATCTTGTTGCGATTCAGTGGGATAATAGATAATAATAACAGATATCGGTTATTACCAAAAGATACGTATTATATGAACAATTGTGGGTGAGGTGGTTTTTCGCGATTTGCGGGGGCGGAGGGGGGCGTGGCTTAAATTTGAAACAAACTTGATCTGCGTGAGGTATATGGAAATCTGTGTGACAAATTTGGTTATTCTATCTCTTATAGTCTCTGAGATCCTTGTGTTTATACAGACGGATGACCAGTTTTTCGCGAATTACGGGCGTGGAAGTAGGCGGGTCAAAAATTTTAAACAAACTTGACCTGCTCCAACGCATTTCTGATCTACGTGTGAAAGTTTGGTTACTCTATCTCTTATGGTCTCTGAGATCTAGGCGCTCACACGGACAGACAGACGGACAGACGGACAGACGGACAGACGGACAGACACACATGGCTATATCGACTCGGCTGTTGATGCTGATCAAGAATATATATACTTTATGTGGTCGGAGATGCCTCCTTCTGCCTGTTACGCATATTCCAACGAACACAATATACCCTTATACTTATTTTTTATAAGTAACGGGTATAATTATACTTATTTTTTATAAGTAACGGGTATAATAAGTATAAGGGTATATTGTGTTCGTTGGAATGTGCGTAACAGGGAGAAGGAGGCATCTCCGACCCTATAAAGTATATATATTCTTGATCAGCATCAACAGCCGAGTCGATATAGCCATGTGTGTCTGTCCGTCCGTCCGTGTGTCCGTATGAACAAAAGGATCTCAGAGACTATAAGAGATAGAGTAACCAAATTTGGCACACAGATTTCTATATACCCAGCGCAGATCAAGTTTGTTTCAAATGTTGGCCACACCCCCCTCCGCCCTCGCAAATCGCGAAAACCCGTTCGTTGGTCTGTATAAACAAAGGAATCTCAGAGACTATAAGAGATAAAGTAACCAAATTTGGCACACAGATTTATATATACCACACGCAGATCAAGTTTGTTTCAAATTTAATCCACGCCCCCTCCGCCCACGCAAATCGCGAAAAGCCACCAAACCCACAGTTTTTAAGATAGTACGTTTTTTGTGATTATTAGCGTTATCTATTAGCTGTATCTATTATCCTACTGAATCGCATTAAGATCGGACATTTAGAACGACAGTTATGGCTAATTAAAGTTTTCAGATCAAAACAAGTATTTTATTTAAAGTACTTTTCAATATATTAAAGAAAGTAACGCGTATCATATGATCGGGATCTCGACTATAGCCTTTTCCGCTTGTTATACCCGTTACTTATAAAAAATAAGTATAAGGGTATATTGTGTTCGTTGTAATGTATGTAACAGGGAGAAGGAGGCATCTCCGACCCTATAAAGTATATATATTCTTGATCAGCATCAACAGCCGAGTCGATATAGCCATGTGTGTCTGTCCGTCCGTCCGTCTGTCCGTCCGTCCGTCTGTCCGTATGAACAAAAGGATCTCAGAGACTATAAAAGATAGAGTAACCAAATTTGGCACACAGATTTCTATATACCCAGTGCAGATCAAGTTTATTTCAAATTTAGGCCACGCCCCCCTCCGCCCTCACAAATCACGAAAAACCGTTCGTTCGTCTGTATAAACATAGGGATCCTAAAAACTATAAGTGATAGAGTAACCAAATTTGGCACATATATTTTTATAGACCTCATGCAGATTAGGTATGTTTCAAATTTTAGCCACGCCCCCTTACGCCCCCGCAAATCTCGAAAAACCACCACACTCACAGTTTTTCAGATAATTCACTTTTTATGGTAATAACGGTATATATTAATATTATCTATAATCTCACATAACCGCAGCAAGATGGGACAAGTAGAACGGGAGTATAAGCTTATTAAAGTTATTAATAAATTTATTATTTTAATACACTCACCTAAAAGTAAGCAGTAATTTTGTTAGGTAGTAATTTCTTTAAAGTAGTTTTATATTTATTGAAATAAGTAACGGGTATCCTATGGTCGGGATCTCGACTATAGCCTTTCCCGCTTGTTATACCCGTTACTTATAAAAAATAAGTATAAGGGTATATTGTGCTCGTTGGAATGTATGTAACAGGGAGAAGGAGGCATCTCCGACCCTATAAAGTATATATATTCTTGATCAGCATCAACAGCCGAGTCGATATAGCCATGTGTGTCTGTCCGTCTGTCCGTATGAACAAAAGGATCTCAGAGACTATAAGAGATAGAGTAAACAAATTTGGCACACAGATTTCTATATACCCAGCGCAGATCAAGTTTGTTTCAAATTTTGGCCACGCCCCCCTCCGTCCTCGCAAATCGCGAAAAACCGTTCGTTCGACTGTATAAACATAGGGATCTTAAAAACTATAAGTGATAGAGTAACCAAATTTGGCACATATATTTCTATAGACTTCACGCAGATCAAGTATGTTTCAAATTTCAGCCACGCCCCCTTACGCCCCCGCAAATCTCGAAAAACCACCACACTCACAGTTTTTCAGATAATTCACTTTTTATGGTAAATAACGGTATATATTAATAACCGCAGCAAGATCGGACAAGTAGAATAGAAGTATAAGCTTATTAAAGTTATTAATAAATTTATTATTTTAATACAATCACCTAAAAGTATGCAGTAATTTTGTTAGGTAGTAATTTCTTTAAAGTAGTTTTCTATATATTGAAATAAGTAACGGGTATCCTATGGTCGGGATCTCGACTATAGCCTTTCCCGCTTGTTTTGTTTTAGATTCTTATATAAAACTTAATTTTGCTCGTCACATAATTGGATATCAGAAATTTTGGGGCTAGAAATTGCTTACGTCACTAGACTTTTACATCGTGTACAGGTGTGAGATTATATATTGAATATTATTTATTCGGCGGTATTTTCTCATAGTTTCTTGACATCTTCATCTAATTCAAGAAAATAATTAATATGAACAAAATATCAATTTTTAATTTCGTATTACTGCGTGCCTGACAAGCAGAATCTACCACTGTGCCCTATGGTAAAAAATTGTCTTATTTGTTTTCTTCCCGTAAGCAGGTCCCTATTCTCATTCTCCTTTTCTTTTTCATTTACAATCAAAAACTACATGATCAGCTGTCGGTAATCTTTGGGTCACTTCATTATTGTGTTGAAACTCTGATGACAGATAGATGGCGCTTACAATTTTTCAGCTGGCAGTGCGATATTAAAGGCGATACTTAGTAGACACAACACAATACAAACATTGAACAAAAAACTTAATTACATAAAACTCAAACAAATAATCAAAAATTTATCTAACCAGTTTTGTTAATTTAGCACATGGCAAAGCTTTCTGGCGGTGGCAAATCCATTGAATACTCTATAAATTTAAATGTTGTCCATTTTGGGACAGGAAGAAAAAAATTTGTGATTTTTAACCAAATAAATGTTAAATAATAACTAAATAAATTGTCAAATAAGTGGCCCGTAACAATATCGACTCGGCTATTGATGCTGATCAAGAATATATAGTTTATAGGGTCTGCCACGCCTGCTGCCAGTTACGCACTATTTTTATACCCGTTACTTATAAAAAATTAGTATAAGGGTATATTGTGTTCGTTGGAATGTATGTAACAGGGATAAGGAGGCATCTCCGACCCTATAAAGTATATATATTCTTGATCAGCATCAACAGCCGAGTCGATATAGCCATGTGTGTCTGTCCGTCTGTCCGTATGAACAAAAGGATCTCAGAGACTATAAGAGATAGAGTAACCAAATTTGGCACACAGATTTCTATCTACCCAGCGCAGATCAAGTTTGTTTCAAATTTTGGCCACGCCCCTCACCGCCCCCACAAATCGCGAAAAGCTACCACACCCACAGTTTTTAAGATAATATGGTTTTTCTTGTAGTCACTGATATCTATTATTATTATTTATTATTTATATATTACAAGTAGAACAGCAGTTATTGTCTAAAAATGATTCTTTAAGCAACACATGGCAATAAATGCCCCCTAGAGTATGCAATAGATTTTTATTGTTAGAAAATTTTCTTTAAAGTACTTTTATATGTAGTGAAATAAGTAACGGGTATCCTATAGTCGGGATCTCGACTATAGCCTTTCCCACTTGTTTTTTATAAACTTAAAGACGTCTGTACTATATTTAAGTACGTGGACAAAAAATAAAATGAAAACAAAAAAAACCTTATTGGTTTTTTAGCGAAAAAAGCTAGAGTTTAAAGAATTATATATATGTTTTTCAAAATTTCGATTCATTGCTTTCGTTTTCCTTTATCATCGCGTGTTAGTTTTAAATTTCTTTGCATAGTTGAGGGCGCTCACACATTGAATGCCAAGTTAAGAACCAGCAAATCCAAATGTGTTGTGACTGCACTATTTAAATCTTACGTGCTTGTAGACGCTCGGCTGTTGCTATTTTATGCCTCAAGTCCAGAGAAATGTTGAAAGTTCAATGAACCGAGTCCGTGCAACGGAAGTCCTGCCGCAGGACTCCTGCGATAAGTTTTCAGTTGCTATCGTTCCTTTTTTTAAATACACTAGAAAAATATACCATGTACACCACATGTTTATGCTTTGATATCTGAAATTATATGACCATAGTGAACTGCCTCTTTCACATAAATGTCAGACAAAAGATGGTTTGCGCTCCAATGATCGGAGAGCATCAATCAATTCATCGTCATAATATTATAGGAATTAGCGATTAGTCAAGAAGTCTCAAACTCCCATAATCAATATATGTATATATGCATCAATGATGATAGTGTCAGCTCAGCTCAGTTCCGTTCAATTTATTGTTGTCGATACCAAGGGAGCATAGCTTATGCCCATTGTAGTTGAAATGCAACGATTGTTTGATTGAAATGCACAACAAGCCATCTATCCAAACAACCTACTCGGAATCAAAGCAGTCACCCAGCAATCACTCATCGAGTCGGTCCGTCCATAAGTCAGTTAGTCAATCTGTCAGTCAGTCCGTCAGCTATTGAGCAATCAAAAGCATGAAACCGCAGACAAACAAAGAAGTGCCAAGAAAACGATATGAAGGTGCTGATTTATAAAGCGCTGCTTGCGATTATGCGCTCAAATGGAGTTTGTCTATTGACAATCGTCTCTTGTAAATGAACCTCTCGGCGTGAGAAGGATTCTGTTGTTGGATTATGAGTACAACGCCGTTGGTTAGTCAAAGTGTCAAAAAGAGAAAGCAAGATCTTAGAACGGAGTATTCCATAATTCGCTTTTAATAAAGTTAAATACCACATTGCCCTTATAAAATATAAATTTTTAATTTTTGTGGAGAACATTTCTTTAACGTCCGTAAGATTTTAAATGAATTGGCTATCAACACTTTAAGATCTTTTCCAAACACAATAAAAATTAATCGAAAATGAAAAAAAAAATCTGAATAATTTTCTCGAAAACTGATGATGAAGAAATGAAATGAATAAAAATTAGATTGTGGACACTCTATGTTAATTTATTGAATGGGTTTAGTTAACGCCAAGAAGATAGAGAGCTGCACGAAATCATTCAATGAATGAGTTCTAGTTAGATCTATTAAATTCTCTAGAATGATTGTATGCATTAGAGAAAACGAATTAAGAATATATGAATTTGAGTTAAATTGTGCTGCTAGCCAACTTGGTTTTTAGCTCGATACCCAAAAAATGGATACTACACAGAAAAAAAATAGGGGGCTCCGCCCCCTGCTCGCTTCGCTAGCGGTGCTACAGTCGAGCATACTCGACTGTCGGAGACCCCGTACTTACTATGGAAATAGAAAAGACTACAAAAATTAAAATAATAATTTGTATTTGCGTTGTAATACATTTTCGACTACTTTTCCGATTTGAACCAACATCGGTCATGATATATAAAACCAAGCATACTGTAATAGTTTAGTTGAGATATCTCATAAAACAAAAAAGTTTTTAATACTAAGACTTGATTTTCGCCCGATCGGTCCAATGGCAGCTATATGATATAGTGGTCCGATTTAAACAAACTTTGGACAGGATATACAAAACCAAGTTATTTGCATACTGTATTAGATTGGTTAAGATATCTTATAAAACAAATAAGTTTTTCATACTAAGACTTGATATTCGGCTGATCGGTCCAATGGAAGCTATATGATATAGTGGTCCGATTTAAGCCAACTTAGGACAGGCAATATAAAACCAAGTTATTTGCATACTGTATTAGATTGGTTGAGATATCTCATAAAACAAAAAAGTTTTTCATACTAAGACTTGATTTTCGCCCGATCGGTCCAATGGCAGCTATATGATATAGTGGTCCGATTTGAACCAACTTAGGACAGGATATCTAAAACCAATTTATATGCATATTGTATTAGTTTGGTTAAGATATCTAATAAAACAAAAAATTTTTTCATACTAAGACTTGATTTTCGCCCGATCGGTCCTATGGCAGCTATATGATATAGTGGTCCGATCCAAAAATGAATCAAACTTGATATGCTTGCAGAATAGAGGAATCTACATACTAAGTTTGGTGTCATTAGTTTTGAAATTGTTCTTATAATTTGGATATGAAATTTTGTCTTTCGATTTGTAGGCGACAAAGGGGGCGTGGCCAAATTTTTAAAAAAAACTTGATCTGCTTGCAATATAGAGGAACCTAAAAACCAATTTTGGTGTCTCTAGCTCTTATAGTCTCTGAGATCTAGGTGGTCATACAGACAGACGGACAGACAGACAGACGGACATTGCTATATCGACTTGGCTTTTGATGCTGATCAAGAATATATATACTTTATAGGGTCTGCCACGCCTCCTTCTGCCTGTTACGCACATTTTCGTTAAAACAAACCCAATAGACACGCCTCCTTTACCCCCCTAAAATTGACATAGAAAATTTCATATCCAAATTATAAGGGCAATTTAAAAGCTAGAGATTCAAGATTTTCAAGAGAAAAGTGTCATAGATTTTTGATGAAAATTTCATTCCGATCGGACAGTAAATAACCAAGATATTCAAATAATAAATTTTGCTGTTTCGATGATGGAGCGTTGGCAGTAATTAAGATTTGAATAACTTGAAAACATGAAAATTGAATAAACATATTATATAACAAATTGGCCTCCTATACATAATGGGCTTCTGTGGCGTAGTGTGCCGAGTCGCAGCGCTCTTGATATGGTTAGTCATCCGATCGTGAGTTCAAACTCTGGCAGGGAAAATTGTTTTTTAATTCAATCATTTTGCATTGAAATTCAATTTGTATTTATTAATGTTATAATGTTATGATAACATATAATATTAACATTTAATGTTAACAAACGTTTTTAAAATATGAAATAGAGTCCTGTAACACAATGCGATGTGTGGCTCAATGGGTTGAGCCATCGAAGTTTTAAACTTTCTTTTAAGACTAGGTCTTGGGTTCGATTCCCGGCTCCAATAACATTTTTTTTTTGCGGGTTCGACTCCCGGCTGGGACAATTTGTTTTAAGGTGATTTTTTTAGCTATTTTTAATTTTTTTGTATTATCTAATTTTAAAACTTTTTTTTTTAATTATTACCTAATAATGTTGTATTGACATATTAAGCATCGAATACCTGGTTAATCATTTTATTTAAATGTTATATTGGCAGTTATATAAATGTTGTGTTAGAATTCTATGTTAATTTAATGTTATTTACATTTACTATGTAAATTCATGTTTTTAATAAATTTATCTTTTAATTTCTTTTGATTCAACTATATTATTAAACTAAATTTTGAGCTTCAATTATGTTACTATATGAATTAAGTGTTGGTTAATTTATTTATTTCAACATTTTGCATGTTAAACGTGCAGTTCTAGTTTCATTTCTGTTAATGTTTTACATATGCTTCACAAGACCAAATAATAATGTTAAGCTAGAAACTTCTTTTGTTTTGTCGAGTGCTTAAATATGTATGTATGTGTGCACTTAACAGATCTTAGAATTGTGTATATGGCTGTCTCGCTCTCCCTAATTCTTTACGCATATGTATGTCTATATGACTTTACATTGGCTCTTCTTCAATTCTTTTTTGCGCGTTGTCTTCGAGTGATTTCGAAATTGACTTTGCGATTTAACGAGTGTAACTTAATTAGATAAATGGTGCGACTAGTGTTCATAAATAATGTTTAACAGAAGACCTTAGGAAGGCACATAAACTATAAGTTATTTTAAGTTTATTTTAAATATTATTTAATTTTTAGCAGTGGCTGCTTTTGGATAGTAAGTACGGGCTCTCCGACAGTCGAGTATGCTCGACTGTCGCACCGTCCGACTAGTTTATACATTTATTTAATATTTAGACCCCGTACTTAAAAAAAAGACAGGGGTCTATTGGGTTTGTTTTAACGAAAATGTGCGTAACAGGCAGAAGGAGGCGGGGCAGACCCTATAAAGTATATATATTCTTGATCAGCATCAATAGCCAAGTCGATTTAGCAATGTCCGTCTGTCTGTCTGTCTGTATGAACACCTAGATCTCAGAGACTATAAGAGCTAGAGACACCTTAATTGGTATGTAGGTTCCTCTATATTGCAAGCAGATCAAGTTTGTTTCAAAATTTGGCCACGCCCCCTTTATCGCCCAAAAATCGACAAAAAAAATTTCATACCCAAATTATAAGAGCAATTTAAAACTTAGAGATTCAAGATTTGGCATAGACATAGAAAAAAGTGTCCTAGATTATTCCGATCGGACAGTAAATAGACAAAATATTCAAATAATAAATATTGCTGAATAACTTGATAACATGAAAAGTGTGTTAACATATATCAAATTGGCGTCCAACCAGTCATGGGCTTCTGTGGCGCAGTGTGCTGAGTCGCAGAGTCAGGCAATGTACGTAGGTTCGAGTCCTGCAGTGGGCGAAAGACTTGTAATTTATTAATTAGGATTTTATATTAAAGTTCAGTATTTCTTTAAAAATTTTGAAATAAAATTTTTTTTTAATTTTGCAATTGAGTACTAAAACAAGTAATATGACAATTTGGGAGACCAAACACCAAAGTGCAAGGATGGCTCAGTAAGTTGAGCCTCTGTCACATAAGTTTTTTGGGAATCGAACCCGCGTTCGACGGCTGGGACAACTTTTTTTCAGCTAAATCTTAGCAGTTTCTTTTATAATTTTTATTATTAATTATTACATTTTTAATTATAAATTTTGCGTTGACATATTGAATTGAATATATATTGTTAAGAAATTGCTTAAATAATTTTATTTATAATCATTTTATTAAAATTATTTTACTATGGCGTTCATATAAATGTTATGTAAAGGTTCTTTATAACTTGACCATGAAATTTATGTTTTTAATAAACTTATCATTTTACTTCTTTTGATTCCATTATATTATTTAAATAATTTTTGAGTTTCAATTATGTTACTATATGAATTAAGTGTTGGATAATTTATTTATTTTAACATTTTGCATATTGGACATGTAGTTTTAGTTTAATCTCTGTTATACCCATTTTACACTGCAGCCACTAACAGGTCACTAACGAAAAAATCTAGTGGCAGTCACAAATTCAGTCCCTGCTCATACAAAAACATGACAGTTGAGTTTAAAATAGTGACTGCCGCTATTGTTAGGGACTGTCGGAACCAGTGTTGGTAATTAAAATGTTATTAACAGAGTGATAACATTGTTAACCCTCTACTGCATGCCCATAGAACCATTAAAGAAAAATAATTTTTCTGTGCATATGTAGGTGTATTTAGAATAAATTAAGGAATATTTGATCAACATTTATTTTTTTTTTTTTGATAAATGGTTTAGGAGAAAAAAGGATTTTGGCTCTTTCAGTTTTTGTTGAAAATAATACATATAGTTACAGTCAAATTATAAGTTTTTATAGAAGATTACTCTATTTTCTTTAAGAAAAAAATTGCTCTTCAACATAAAAAATTGTTTTTTGTTGTGAAAACTTCATAAGAAAATTAAATTGTTTATCAAATTCATCAATATTCATTTTCGTTCACGATAGACGCCTTACTAAAATACATAAAATCACGAAATAAAGCTAAATTATAATTATTTTTAATTTTTTCTCCAATTGAAAATAGTGCAAATATAATTGCCAATAATAATTTAATTCGCTTAAATAGCATTTAAACTAAAATAAATTTCGTTAAGAATGAAAAGCCATATATGGCACTATATGCGGTAGAGGGTTAATTTTATATTTTGCAACACTGGAAATTCGAAGCGCCAATTTTGAAAAGCTCTTTTTCGACAAGTGAAAAATAAAAAGTTACCATTTGTTGACAAGCGACAAGAGCAAGTGCAATTTTTTTTGTGGAAAAAGAAGAGTTTCATAATTTCCTTAATTTTATTAGTGAACAATGGTAGGAAGCGCAAAAAGTGGACGGAGGATCTGGAACATATACTTATAGTCGAATGGTCTGATCGGATCGGACAGGTGCGCGGCCAGAGAAAAAATCTGCATGTATTATTGCCTATTGCTATAAGTTTTTTCAATGGGATGCCGGGGCGAAAGTTCGTTTCTTTTTTCTCCAATTGTGGTAGCTTCTTCACTATCTCCTCAAAAATATGGTGCTCAACTTTAAAATGCTGATTGAACATAGCTTCGTTAATGTTGGACACTTCCATCCCTCAGAAGCACCCGCGCCGTTTCTATGCAAAAAAAACTTTAGTTCCACCTAACTATGTACATCAATTTTCCCTCCAACCGACTCTTTCCACTGATATCAATGCATTTAAAATTGGTTGTTGTACAATGTAACGGGCCTCTCATCCTCATCGCTCGCCAGAGTTTAAACGCATTAAAGCACGGTCAGAGCCTCGAAAATCTCAATATTGGCTGCGTTAATTTTATATAAATTTTTAATTGTGAAACTACACACGTTTGTCAAAACAACTCAGCTGTCAGTTAGTGACTACTTTCTAGTGACTGATGCAATGTGAACGAACTTTTTGTCCCAGCTAGCGACTTTGCTTAGTGACTCCAGTGTAAAATGGGTATTAAGGGCTTACATATGCTTAACATTACCAAATATGTATGTAAATGTTAAGCTAGAAACTTCTTTTGTTTTGTCGCGTGCTTAAATATGTACGTTTGTGTGCACTTAACAGATCTTAGAATTGTGTATATGGCTGTCTCGCTCGCCCTAATGCTTTACGCATATGTATGTCTATTTGACTTTACATTGGCTCTTCTTCAATTCTTTTTTGCGCGTTGTCTTCGAGTGATTTTGAAATTGACTTTGCGATTTAACGAGTGTAACTTAATTAGATAAATGGTGCGACTAGTGTTCATAAATAATGTTTAACAGAAGACCCTAGGAATGCATATAAACTATAAGTTATTTTAAGTTTTTTTTAAATATTATTTAATTTTTAGCAGTGGCTCCGACAGTCGAGTATGCTCGTCTGTAGCACCGTCCGACTAGTTTTAACTACGGGGTCTAAAAAATAATATTGGCAGAATATTTAACCCAGAGGCCGTAAATTACTGTTGAGTTTTATTTTGAGCGAAAAAAATAAAAATCATAAATAATCATTATTGTTGAGTTTTATTTTTTTTTGATCGAAAATAATGATTACGGTCTAAGTTTTATAAAATTACTCAAAAATAATTATTATCAGTGAAAAAAAAAGTGAAGAAAAAAATCATTAATAATCATTATTTTTGAGTTTTATTTTTTTTTTATCAAAAATAATGATTACGGTCTAAGTTTTATAAAATTACTCAAAAATAATTATTATCACTAAACAAAATTGTTTAAAATTAAAATATAATCATTACTATGTAATTATACCCGTTACTTATAAAAAATAAGTATAAGGGTATATTGTGTTCGTTGGAATGTGCGTAACAGGCAGAAGGAGGCATCTCCGACCACATAAAGTATATATATTCTTGATCAGCATCAACAGCCGAGTCGATATAGCCATGTCCGTCTGTCCGTCCGTCTGTCCGTCCGTGTGTCCGTCTGTGTGAGCGCCTAGATCTCAGAGACCATAAGAGATAGAGTAACCAATCTTTCACACGCAGATCACAAAGACGTTGGAGCAGGTCAAGTTTGCTTTAAATTTTTGACCCGTCTCCTTCCACGCCAGCAATTCGCGAGAAACCGGTCGTCCGTCTGTATAAACACACGGATCTCAGAGACTATAAGAGATGGAGTAACCAAATTTGGCACACAGATTTCCATATACCTCACGCAGATCAAGTTTGTTTCAAATTTAAGTCACGCCCCCCTCCGCCCCCGCAAATAGCGAAAAACCACCTCACCCACAATTTTTCATATAATACGTATTTTTTGGTAATAACCGATGTCTGTTATTATTATCTATTATCCCACTGAATCGCAACAAGATCGGACAAGTAGAACAGCAGTTATTGCGTGCCTAAGTTGTTGAAGCAACATGTGCCCCCTAGAGTATGCAACAGTTTTTGTATTGTTAAACCTTATTAGAATGCTTAAAATGCTCAAGTAGTTCTGGCCACGCAAGTATGACATTAGGATTGAATCGCTAATGTATTGAAATAAGTAACGGGTATCCTATGGTCGGGAACTTGACTATAACCTTTCCCACTTGTTTTTATTATATAACTTATAATGATTACGGTCCCTGAAAATAACTGCATTGAACAATTGTGAACATGAAGCAGATGATAGCCAATATCAATTTTTAACCTGAAGAAGCTTGCAATAATCAAATTTAGAGAAAAGCCTTCCTATTTATTTATACAAAGTTTTAGATTTAAACTAATAGTTTAAGAGACATCATTTCTTGAATTAAGAAATTGATTAATTTTTTTAATCTTTTTTTTAAGCTTTTTTTACTTTAAAATTCGTGGAAAAGTCGAAAAAAATTTATTACATTTTGTCTTTAATTTTATTTGCATAGCTGCATTAATTACGCGTCTTTTAAGATATGTCTAATCAAAATCTGTGGAGAGACGGCGATAAAATATTTTTTTTGTGTCTAGGCATATTTTTGTCGACTTTTTTGACTTCCTTGTAGAGCGGCATGACCTTTAGTATGAACATTTTTTGTGATTTTTAAGATATCTTCACCAATCTCACACAATATCAAATTGTTGTTATTTTACACATTTTGACCATATTTGGTTTAAATCGGTCTACTATATCATATAGCTGCCATAGGAACGATCGTTCGAAAATCAAGGTTAAGTATGAAAAAGTTTTTTGTTTTTTAAGATATATCATCCAATCTCGCTGGTTATGTATTTAGTAATGTGGTATGTATCCCTACAAGATTTGGTTCAAATCGGAACACTATGCAATATAGCTGCCATAGGAACGATCAGTCGAAAATTCACCTTTAGTATGAAAAACTTTTTTATTTTCTAAGATATTTTAATCGAACTCACAAATTGTGTACTCTATGTTGTCCTTTACATCTTTATTAATTTTGGTTCGAATCTGTCTACTATATCATACAGCTGCCATAGGACCGATCGGTCTAAAAACAAGTTTTAGTATGAAAAACTTATGTGTTTTTTGAGAAATCTTAATTAAACTGATATAATATGCATAAATAGGTCCACTATATCATATAGCTGTTATAGGACCGATCGGTATAAAATCATGTTTTAGTATAAAAAACTTTTTTGTTTTTGGAGAAATCTCAATAAAACTCATAAATTGCGTATCTTTAATTGCCCATTACATCCTTACCAAATTTGGTAGAAATCGGACCACTAAATCATATAGCTGCCATAGGAACAATCAATACGAACGGTCGATAAGCAACCTTTAGTATGAAAAACTTTTTTTGTTTTTTAAGTTATCTGTACCAAACTTACAAGTTATAAGCCTTCTATTGCCTTATACAACCTTTCCCAATTTGGTTGGAATCGGATCACTATAACATATAGCTTTCATGGGACCGATCAGTCGAAAATCTACCTTTGCGTAAAAATTGATTCATTGTTAATATACTAATTACTTAGCCGTCCTTCCATAGATTTTAATGGTAAACAAATGTAACGATTGGTAATAAATATAGCTATATATATATAAACAAATTTAATAGTTCAGATGACCATCTTAAATGCATATTCTGTCAGATTGGTTAAAAAATTGGTTAAAATATCGTATATGCATCGATATATTTAAGAAATTAATGAATAAAAAAAAATTATTTTGTTGCATATCACTTAAGAAATGGAATAGAAAAAAATTCAAAAAAAATTT
Source organism: Drosophila phalerata (assembly GCA_951394115.2). Taxonomy (NCBI): domain Eukaryota; kingdom Metazoa; phylum Arthropoda; class Insecta; order Diptera; family Drosophilidae; genus Drosophila; species Drosophila phalerata. Next base: position 4,413,260 of record OX596008.2, on the reverse strand, counting down.
CGGGCCGGGCCGGGCCATTTTGAAAATTTGACCGGGCCGGGGCGGTCCGGGCCTTAAAATTTTATTTCGGGCCTGGGCCGAGCCGGGCCTCGAAAATGAGGCCCGTGCCCATCTCTAGTTGCTACAGTCGAGCATACTTGACTGTCGGAGAACCCGAACTTACTATGGAAAATAAAGTTTTTCATACAAAGACTTGATTTTCGTCCGATCGGTCCTATGACAGCTATATGATATAGTGGTCCGATTTGAACTAATTTTCGATCAGGATGTATAAAACTAATTTAAATGCATTTCTATGAATTTGGTTATAAGATATCTCATAAAACAAAATTTTTTTTCATACTAAGACCTAATTCTCGTCCGATCGGTCCTATGACAGCTATATATAAAACTATGTTGAATGCATATTTTATCAGTTTGAATGAGAAATCTCATAAAACCAAAAAGTTTTTCGTACAAAAACGTGATTTTCGACCGATACAAAAATGCATATATTCAGTTAATAGGTAATATTTTCCAAGCCGATCACCCAAAATTTATGAATCATATACGAAAAAACGAGAAACGTTACGTTTTACATTTATAGAAAATAAATAAAAGTCGTTAGAGCCGTTTTGTCATAATTCTCCAAAAAGTTAGCTAAAAAAAATTATTTAACCTGTTAATTGTTACCTGTGTACTTTAGAAAAAAGACCGCGTACTTACTATCCAAAAGCAGCCACTTCTAAAAATTAAATAATATTTAAAATAATCTTAAACTCTTATATATAAACCTACATAAATTTGTAGCCGCTCGAATTGGCTTCCGATATTAAAAATTTTATCGGTACCCAGGGAACACCACGAGGAGGCCAATATATATAATAAATATTAATATAATAGAAAATGTAGCAAATGTAGAAATTAAATAATAATTTAAAAATAGCCAAAAAAAAAATCAGGTGAATTAAAGTTGTCTCAGACTGGAATCAAACCCGCAAAAAAAAACTCTACTTCTTCCGCCGACGGCAGCGTTCGAACCCACGAACACTCCTCTCAGCACACTACGCCACAGTAACCCACGATCGTCCAGGCGCCAATTTGTGATATAATATGTAATTAAATTTTCATGCTATCAAGTTATTCAAGATTTAATTACTTGCCAACGCTCCTTAATCGAATGAACAGAATTTATTATTTTAATATCTTGACTATTTATTGTTTGATCAGAATGAAATTTTCAGCAAACATCTAGGACACTTCCAGATTAAAATGGAATCTCCAGATCTTAAATTGCTCTTATAATTTGGATATGAAATTTTCTATGTCTATTTTTGGGCGGTAAAGGGGGCGGGGCCGAAATCTGAAACAAACTTGATCTGCTTGCAATATAGAGGAACCTACATACCAATTTTGGTGTCTCTAGCATTTAAAGTGCTCTTTTAATATGGATATGAAATTTTTTATGTCGATTTTTGGCCGATTTCTGAAACAAACTTGATCTGCTTGCAATATAGACAAAGCTACATACCAAATTTGGTGTCTTTAGCTCTTATAGTCTCTGAGATCTAGGTGTTCATACAGACGTCAGGACAGCACGACGTCAGGACAGACGGACATTGCTATATCGATTCGGCTATTGATGCTGATCAAGAATATATATACTTTATGGGGTCTGCCACGCCTCATTCTGCCTGTTACGCACATTTGCGTTAAGAAAATCGCTTTAACAAATCAAAATTGGCAATGGATAATAGCAAATCGTATTTGTACTTAATATTGCAACTTATATTTGGTTGTTTTTGTGCGTGCTTTATTAATAATTGTTGTATTTAGCAAGTGATGTCTTTAGATGCTTTTTGACACAAAAGTTTAACTTTGCAAAGAGCTACAAAAAAATGTTAACACTTGTTGAGTATATCCATGTTGTAGATTCATTAATTCTCTATTCAGAAAAGTAAGTCTCAATGTGCGCTTTTCTGCGCTTTTTGCAAAATTTTATTTTTTAGAGCGTAACCTCACAATTGCAAATGAAGATTTGTTCGAAGTCTGGCGCAGAAGTCCCGTCTTGAGCAAGAAAATGTTGTGTTTAATTTTATTAGTGGACATGTAGATCCAAGCTTTATTGACCTTAATGAAAACATTTTAAAGCAAAAATCTCGCATGTTTTGCGTTAATTTATCCAAAAAATGGCAAAAATGCAACAGAAAAATACAAAATTTTGCAAAACTAGGAGCTCCGCCCCCCGCTCGCGGTGCTACAGTCGACCATACTCGACTGTCGGAGACCCCGTACTTACTATAGATATAGAAATCTCATAAAACATACCATTTTTTCATACTAAAACTTGATTTTCGACCGATTGTTCCTATGGGCGCTATATGATATAGTGGTCCGATTTAAACCAACTTTGGACAGGATATATAAAACCAAGCTATTTGCATACTGTATTAGTTTGGTTGTGATATCTCATAAAAAAGTTTTTCATACTTAACTTGATTTTCGACCGATTGTTCCTATGGGCGCTATATGATATAGTGGTCCGATCCAAAAAAGAAATGGGCTTAGTATGCCTGCAATACAGAGGAACCTACATACTAAGTTTGGGGTCACTAGTTTTTAAATTGTTCTTATAATTTGGATATGAAATTTTTGTTTTCGATTTGTGGGCGATAAAGGGGGCGTGGCCAAATTTTGAAACAAACTTGATCTGCTTGCAATATAGGCAAACCTACATACCAAGTTTGGTGTCTCTAGCTCTTATAGTCTCTGAGATCTAGGTGTTCATACAGACGTCAGGACAGACGGACAGACGGACATTGCTATATAGACTCGGCTATTGATGCTGATCAAGAATATATATACTTTATGGGGTCTACCACGCCTCCTTCTGCCTGTTACGCACATTTTCGTTAAAACAAACCCAATAGACCCCTGTACTTTTTTTAAGTACGGGGTCTAAAAAACATTCAACATGGCGGGAAGATAAAATAAGCTTCACCTTGATTGAAAATCGTGAGAGAAATAATTTAGAAACAAAAACAGTTGGACGTCCAAGAGTAATGTTTGTGCTTAATCGAGCAAGGACACAGAGAAAGCAAGCAGCCGACCTGTCCAAGTCTCAGGAACATAATGTTCGATTGCTGATTCAAGCAGCAAGCATAGCTGTTCGTAAGCGTGGGCTTAAAGATCTCTCAGCCGTTCTTCGATTACTTGTCACTAACCCTGAAAAAGCCTCACAGGTGAGAAAAATAATGACGAAGCCAATTCAAAAGCTTGTACGCTCGACTCCAGAGGACGCTCTAGCATTGATTTTGGACCAAGGCTTAACAAAGGAGCAGTATTGTTCATTTCGGGAGGAATCCAAGAAAAGAAAAGCCGATATATTTCCACGCTATAGGGAAGTGGCTGAAAAAAAATATGCTGCCGACCCCAAAACATTGAAATATCCGACACTGTTGCTAAGGTTTCTCTGCAAGAGCTTTTAAACCACACCCCAGCTCGGATAGTTGCTGTGCAAGAAGAAAATATTAGAATGGCAATGCATAATCAGCAAACTGACTTTTTATCTGCTGAGCTGATATTGAGCTATGATTTCGATGGAAGCACAGGACAGGCGAATTACAATCAAGCATACACAGATAATCATTCTCAAAATGCTGATTCAAGTTTATTTGCGACGACTGTCATGCCACTTCGCCTTATTGATTCATCCAGAAATATTTTATGGAACAATCGTACTCCCCAATCAATAAGATTTTGTCGACCTTTAAAATTGGAATTTCTTAAGGAAACTAAATCTATTATCTTAAGAGAGAAATCTTTTAAACAACAGGCAATGAATATATATAAGGTATAGTCTATAATTAACAGTAATAGATAGCAAAGTTCTTAATGCCTCAACAGGAACAAAATCATTCCTAGCTTGCCCGATTTGCAATGCAACTCACAAAGATTTCTTTGGAAATAAACATTTTAAGTGCTCTAAATTTAAGTGCAATAATGGAATATATTGGACAACCTAAAATATGGAGTGAGCCCACTACATTGTTGGATTAAATTTTTTGGATTCAAAAATGGAAAGTTATATACTTAGCCGATAAAATTGTCTTACATAGAAGAAAACAAGGGGGCTCCGCCCCCTACTCGCTTCGCTCGCCTACCCCCGGCTCGCTTCGCTCGCGGTGAGGTGCGGCTACAGTCGAGCACGCTCGACAGTAGGATACCCTGAGCCCAGGTACTCTTTTATAAATGTTGATTTTCGACCAATTATTCCAATGGCAGCTATATGATATATGGAACCGATCTGAACCAAATCTGGTCAGAATGTACAAAACCAACATAAATGCATATTCTATCAGTTTGGATAAGATATCTCAAAAAACAAAAATCTTTTTCTTACTAAAACTTGATTTTCGGCAGATCGACTGTATGACAGCTATATGATATAGTGGGCCGATTTCGAACAAACTTGGTCAGGATGTATAATACTAGCCCAGATACATATTCTATCAGTTTGGTTACGATATCTCAAAAAACAAAAAACCTTTTTCATACTAAAACTTGATTTTCGGCAGATCGACTGTATGACAGCTATATAATTTAGTGGGCCGATTTCGAACAAACTTGGTCAGGATGTATATTACCAGCCCAGATACATATTCTATCAGTTTGGTTACGATATCTCAAAAAACAAAAAACTTTTTCATACTAAAACTTGATTTTCGGCAGATCGACTGTATGACAGCTATATGATATAGTGGGCCGATTTCGAACAAACTTGGTCAGGATGTATAATACCAGCCCAGATACATATTCTATCAGTTTGGTTACGATATCTCAAAAAACAAAAATCTTTTTCATACTAAAACTTGATTTTCGGCAGAGCGACTGTATGACAGCTATATGATATAGTGGGCCGATTTGGACCAAATTTGGTCAGGATGTATAATACCACCCCAAATATATATCGTGTGAGATTGGTTGAGATATCTCAAAAATTAAAGAAGCTTTTCATACAAAAACTTCATTTTCGATGTATCGTTCCTATGGCAGCTATATGATATAGTTGTCCGATCCAAAAAAAAAAACAAACTTGATCTGCGTACGGTATCCAGGAACCTACATACCAAGTTTGAAGTCTCTAGCTCTTATGGTTTCTGAGATCGACGCGATCAAACAGACGGACAGACAGACGGACATGGCTCAATCGACTCGACTGTTGATCCTGATCAAGAATATATATACTTTTGGGGGTCTGCCACGCCCCCTTCTGCCTGTTACATACATTCTGCCAAATGCATTATACCCTTTTTTGCCCATTTTTAATGGGCTCAGGGTATAAAAACAATTCAGCGTAAGTTTTGGGACATGCTATCATTAACCCGAATCTTCCCAGCGTTACCATATGGTAACAATCAATAGGCATTTACTAAAACTTCATTTTTAGACAACATATTAACGTTAGATAAACTTTTATAAGATATTCTAAAAGTAAATTGTTATATTTAACTGATAAAAAGTAGATTGAAATAATCTCTTGAAGTTAGCTGATCGAAAAATGAGCTTTAAGTTGCTCTTTATATTCTGCAGTGCAAAAAAACGGCATTTGGCAATTCGTCGCAAGTAAATTTAAATCGTTTAACTAATTTTAGTACTGAACTATATGCAATGCACCCATCATTAGAAAGGTAAAAGAGTGCTCTTTTTAATTATGAAACAAATTTTAAATAAAAAACACTTTTTCAAAGTTAATTTACGTTTTTTATTTTCATGTTACCATATGGTAACGCTGGGAAGAACAGGGTTCACGTTTTTTCCATACATTTTTTTCGCTTTTAGATACTGTTTTATTCATAAAATATGATTGCTCCTATGGCAGCTATATGATATAGTGGTCCGATTTGAACCAAATTTGGTCAGGATGTGTAGCAACATATAAGACACATATTCTAAGAGTTTGGTTGAGATATCTCGGAATAGAAAAAAGTTTTTCATACTAAAGGTGAATTTGACTCCGATTGTTCCTATGACAGTTGTGTTATATATACGATATACTGCACCGATTTGTCCCAAATTTGGTCCTATATATCAAGGAAGAGCCTCCCTGTTGGATTAAGCTGTGTTTATTAGACTTTTTCTCAAACATTTGTATTTTGTAGGATTAAGAAAACCTGTACCCTGTACTTCCCAGCGTTACCATATGGTAACAGCCGAAAAAATGATCCTGTCGATTATCCTGACAAGGACGAACAAAATGAATGTGTTTTTCGGATTCAGCGAACTCAAATTTATCGGTCCTGAAATTTTCATTAAGAAATTCGAAAAAATGTTGCTCAGGACGATTCGGGTTAAGAGTTGATTATGCAAAACACGACGGATTTGGAAGTACAAATGTTGGGCACACTGCGCGTCGCGCTTTTAACAACTACAAAATGTTTTCCGAAATTACTGGAATTGATGAACAAATTATTTTAAACATGAGGACAATTCTTATATGTTTAACATTGTCAACTGCCAATTAATTTGGAAAAAAGGAAGAGCTTTGCCATAAAACTGGAGAGTTGATTATTGACATGTATCCATGGCTGCCAATCACAGCGACAGTTCACAAGATACTTGTTCACTCGAGGGAAATATTAGAAAACACCGTGCTGCCAACCGGTTATTTTGGCGAAGAGGCTGCTGAATCGCGAAATAAAATTTATAAAACCGACAGACCTAATCATGCGAGAAAACACAGCCGATTAAGCAACTTCACGGATGTGTTTCATAGAGCAATGGATACTTCCGATCCAATAATTTATTCAGTAAATCTTGAGAGGCGCATACGAAAACAAAAGCGTCTTTCTTTACCATTGGAAGTCATTGATTACTATATTAAGAATTTGGAGACGAAAAATACTTTAATTCTTTCTTAATTGGAAATATAAGTTTTCTGTTTAAAAATAATGATATATAATGCTAACAACATTTTATTTTCAAGAGGAATAATATACTGAATTTAAAAAAAAAAAAAAAAAATTAGGTTGGGTCTAGTGCCACGCCCACTTTTCCAAAATAATTCTGGGGTTATCCGTAACACTAGAAAAAAAAACCGCATCGAAATATCTTGCGTAGTTTCCAAGTTATAAATTAATGCCAAAAAAAACTGGTCAAATGCCCCATAGTGGTGTTGTCGAAGGCACCCTCTGCTATTTCTCTCTATTTTTGAAACTTGCTCAAATTTATTGGCATTTGGCATGAAAGACATATTAATATGATTCTAAGATTTTGAATAAGGGTCCGATCAATACCCGTTATGTCTGCAAAGATCTTAGGTTCACTAAATACACGTCGAGCAGTGTTACCATCATTTGTGTTACCACATCCGCCAGGCTTTGGTTTATCTACTTTCAGTGAAAGTTGTTGCCAAAACTTATCTTGAATAATTCTTTTTCGCGCCAGAACATTTATTTTATCCATTTGAGCTAATATTCTCCATTTTTTTACACAACATTTATAGCCTGCATGCAAAATAAATGTAAATAGACGAATCCAGCAATGCAATGGGCTAATACCGTGTGTTAAATTGCTCATAATTGGCAGAAACTTTTCCCATTGAAATTTTTTATTATTTAAAAAATCTACTGGAGTTGCCCCACAAATTGGACATATTTGAGTCGACTTCGTTCCTGTCAACACGTTCAGCACTTTGCCATCATTAACCGTTAAATATAAACGAAAGTGAATGTAAACAAACTTTCCGCCATTTAAAATTAGTTTACAAGATTGCAATTTGTCTATTTGTTCCTTTAAAAATGCATTTTCTTTCATTATCGAGGCTTTTGTTTCTTTTATGAATTCCAATTGTAAAGGTCGACAAAATCTGATGGACTGCGGAGTTCTATTATTCCATAAAATTTTACCAGATGAATCGACTACTCTTAATGGAATTACTGTTGTGGCAAAAAGACTTGCATCGGTATTATCTGAATATCCTCCAAAATATCCTTGGTTGTAAGCAAGGCAGCAAACCACCAAAATTTTGTTAAAGGTTCGGTTCGATGGTTCGAACCATAGAGCAAGACTTAGGTTCGGTTCCTAACCCGGTTTATACACCTCCTAAACCCAAGGTTTGTGTTCGAACCTTGGTTCAATTATGAGCAAAAAAAATTTTTTGTGTATACAATTTTGCTTGATTTTTATATCGAAGTAAATTAAAAAAAAAAATATATATTTTTATAATAGTCTTAATAAGTATAAAGATGATCTATTATTTTAATATAATTTAGATTAAATTTAATTAATAATATATTTTAAATGAGATTGTTTTGCTTCCACGCGATTGAATTCACTTCACTTCTCGATAAGCACTAAATTCCAAGAAAAGTTTCGATTGTAGATCATTTAGTTCTGCAAATGAACTACGAAGAACAAAATCTAGTGAGCTGTCGATGTTTTCATGGAAATCGATTCAATCAACTCGATAGATCTTCGCTTTCGCGAAAATCAAGTTGTCGATATTTCGATGAATTTTTACATCACTAATAAAAAGAATGTTTTTATTTTTTTTTTTTCGAACCGAACTTTTTATTTAAGAAATGGGTTCGGTTCAGGTTCGGGTTGACGGAGTATGCAAAATCAAATATTCGGTTCATAATCCGGTTAGGATTGCTTAAAAGCCCGAACCGAACCGGTTCAGAGAGGTTCGGTTCAGAGCCGGTTTGCAGTCTTGGTTGTAAGTTGACTGCCCAGAACTTTCATCAAAGCCATAACTTAAAATAAGATCGGCAGTTAAAAAATCCGTGCCTTGCCCTTCAATTACATTTAGAATAACTTCGTTTTGTAGGCAAACGAGTCGAGCAGCTGTATAGCCAGGAAGATTTAGCAAAGACACTTCAGCATTTGATTCGGATATTATAAAATCATCCGGGCGGCATTTTTTTCCTCTTTAGCAACATTCCTGTAGATTGGAAAAATAGGACATTTTTCTTTAGTTTCTTCTCTTATGGCTGCTTGGTTAAGCCCTGGTCTAAAAGAAGAGCTAAAGCCTCATTTGGCATTAAATTAAACTGGCTTTAATTCTGGCTGGATTATTGTCTTACGTATTGATTTTGCCTTTTCTGGACATATCGATAGTAATTTTAGGACAAATGCAAGGTCAGCTTGTCCGCGCAGCTGCCTTGATCGATAAGCTAACATTGCCTCCTTCTGATATTGCAAGCTCTGCAGCTTGATTTCTCCGGGCTCTATCACGTTTTGACATTAACGTCATTGCAGGCCGTCCCACTAGATTAATCCTCGTTTGGTTAATATTAATAATTGTTAGCGAATTTAGCCAATCTGCACATTTTTTTCTAAATGCATTATAATTTCTTGCACATTTTTTCCATTTTCTCCACAGTTTGAGGGAAATAACTCTACTTTAATATCTTAAAATAAACTCAATGGTCTCAGAATGATGTTTGTTACTGCTTCTTTTAAGTGGTTAAAAATAGCATCAACTTTTGCGTTTATTCCTCTTGCCGAACTCCGTGTGGAAAACAGGTCTGCATTTTGAATTTTGAGGTTACATGATATAATGTAAATATTCATAAAAGATCTCAAAAAGTAATTACATTGACAGAACAAGAACTAATTTATCTACAATAAGTAATAAATATTATATTTTTTATTTTCATTTAAAGTTGAGATTTAATTTAAGTTTTCAACCAGTGATGTGGCTCTCTTTTTTATACAATTACGAAGAGTACACGACCAAATTCTACAATCCAAGCTTTTGAAAACTAAGTACAAACCTCTCCGAACAGATTGAATATCAAAGCTTTTCAATTTATTAACAATGAAAAATGCAACAACATAACAGTGACGAGTTCTGTTAAAATTTTTGGTATGCAACATTACAGCTTGGACATTTCCTGGTCGATTGCTGTTATTAAGAACGTATTTTAATAACTTTAAAAAACTGAATTTATTCCAAAAAATCGGGAAAATTTTCCATAGTGCGACTGTCCGATCAGATCGAGTAATATACCGATCGAAAGGTTTAGTCCTAACTTACAAAATGGCATACTAGAACTTTTACTAACTCACCTGGTTCATGAGATTAAGGGGTGTAAGTGGGAAAACGTGGGTGAAACGATCGCAGCTAATTGGCCGTCGGGTAAAACTTTGGTAAAATTTTTTATTTTTTTAAAATTCTTATCAAAAATACGCGTTGATTGATCTCGATCAGCCAAATCCGACAACTAGATCAAATTTGAAATTTTTAGAGGACTTCTCAAAATAAAATAAAAAGTCAGTTTGTTTTCCTGTTTGAATCAACGCGATAAAAAAGCTTTAATGTAATGATGTGGATTTATTCCGCAAAAATCTGGAAATGTTTGCTCTACGACTTTTTGAATTTCCCGTTAGCTTAGCAGAAAAACGCATTTTCTCGCCTAAATTAAAACCCGTAGTTTCCAAACCGTAAAAGCTACGGATATGTACTATATATAGGTGTTTTAAAGGCTTTTAGGCGTACCTGTAAATTTTTGTTCTAAAGTGCTCAGGTAACAATTTACAGGTGAAATAAGGTTTTTTAGTTTCCTTTTTGGCGAATTATGACAAAACGGCTATAACATTTTTATTTATATTCAATAAGTTGTAAAATATAAAGTTCCGCGTTTTTTGGTATATGATACATTTTGACTGGTTTGGAAGATATTACCTATTAACTGAGGCTTTGTGAAATAAAGCCCCAATGAAATATGGCCCCCAAAAAAAAGAAATAGGACCCCAAAAATTACACGGGAAACAACAACAACGATTTTTATTATTTTTTCATTATGAAATAAGACCTCAAAATAAGAAATGAAATAAGGCCCCAATACCAATTTTTTAGGAGTAATTTAATTTTTATACCCGTTACTTATAAAAAATAAGTATAAGGGTATATTGTGTTCGTTGGAATGTGCGTAACAGGTAGAAGGAGGCATCTCCGACCACATAAAGTATATATATTCTTGATCAGCATCAACAGCCGAGTCGATATAGCCATGTGTGTCTGTCCGTCTGTCTGTCCGTGTGAGCGCCTAGATCTCAGAGACCATAAGAGATAGAGTAACCAAACTTTCACACGTAGATCAGAAATGCGTTGGAGCAGGTCAAGTTTGTTTTAAATTTTGGACCCGCCTACTTCCACGCCCGTAATTCGCGAAAAACTGGTCATCCGTCTGTATAAACACAAGGATCTCAGAGACTATAAGAGATAGAATAACCAAATTTGTCACACAGATTTCCATATACCTCACGTAGATCAGGTTTGTTTCAAATTTAAGCCACGCTCCCCTCCGCCCCCGCAAATCGCGAAAAACCACCTCACCCACAATTTTTCATATAATACGTATTTTTTGGTAATAACCGATATCTGTTATTATTATCTATTATCCCACTGAATCGCAACAAGATCGGACAAGTAGAACAGCAGTTATTGCGTGTCTAAGTTGTTGAATCAACAGGTGCCCCCTAGAGTATGCAATAGTTTTTGTATTGTTAAACCTTATTAGAATGCTTAAGATTTTCAATTAGTTCTGGGAACGTAAATATGACATTAGGATTGAATCGATAATGTATAGATATAAGTAACGGGTATCCTATGGTCGGGATCTCGACTATAGCCTTTCCCACTTGTTTCATTTGGAATTATGGTAAAGTGATGTTTTGTACCGAAAGTTCAAAATAAAACTAGGGTGCTCCGCCCCCTGCTCGCTTCGCTCGCGGTGCTACAGTCGAGCATACTCGACTGTCAGAGACCCCGTACTTACTATGGTTAAAAAAGTTTCACTTACAATACTAAGACTTGATTTTCGCACGATCTGTCGTATGACCGCTATATTATTTAGTGTAACGATTTGGTCCAACTTCGGTAAGGATGTATAACACTAACTCAAATGCATATTATATCAGTTTGGTTACGATATCTCATTGAACCAAAAAGTTTTTCATACTAAAACCTGGTTTTTGACCGAACGGTTAGTTAGTTTGGTTAAGATACATATCTTATAGACCTGATTTTTTCCAAGCGAAATGTTCATTTCCAAGTGTTTGTTAAGAAAAGACACATGCATATGTATAAAACACATATATGTGTGTTTAAAATGTTAATGTACATGACAAAACAAAATTGTCAAAAAAACAAAAAGAAAAAAATTTTAACAAATACTATAAAATAAAAATAAAAAAATTGATGGCGGAGCCGGGAATCGAACCCACGACCTAATTTTAAAGAAAGCTTAAAACTTCGGTGGCTCAACCAATTGAGCCATACATGGTATTGTGTACAGGATGCCAAATGGCTATATTGGTTTTACAGTACTCCATTTCATAATTTTAAAAATGTTTAATAACACTAAATGTTAATATTATATGTTATCATAACATTAATAAATACAAATTGAATGTCAAAGCAAAATTATTGAATTAAAAAACACACGTCCCTTGCAGGGTTCGAACTCACGACCGACTGACCAACCATATCCTTAGCGCTGCAACTCATCACACTACACCACAAAAGCCTATAACTGATCAGACGCCAATTTGTAAATTTTCATGTTATCAAGTTCATAGCTCGCAAATGACAGTTGATTGTTTTTTCTAATATGCTCTGCTTCGTAACATATCCGAAAAGATTGTGCAGACACGATCTATCTCTGAGCGGCTCTCTTTTTTTTGTTTCGAAGCGGTTTTCGCTCAAGCGCTTTGCATTGACTAATTCGTGGGACGCTCTCAAATGAGTGTCGCGTGAAGAGTAAAACGATTTTCGCTCACACAAAGACTCTCACCAAAAGACAGTTTGACTAAAAAAATCAACAGAAATGATCTTTGCCTTCGTGTCCATGTAAATACATACATATACATAAATGAACATGAGCATGAAAATAATAAAGAAGACAATGCAATTGGCTGTTAAATAAAAATGTGAACAAATATTTTGTTTTTTAAGGAATGTTTATAATTTTTATTTTGTTTTGAATAAAATTTTTTTTTTTAAATGGAGTTTAGCTTAACAACTAATAACGCGCTAAGATTTTCTGCAGATATTGAGCTTCGTCTTTCACTTAAAATAAAATGAAGGGCAGAAAAAGCTCGCTCTACAGATACCTGAGTTGCCGGTGTTGCTAGAACAACCTGCGCGAGTGCACTCAAATGTGGCAACTTAAGTCTGAGATCATTAAAAAACTCCAAAATATTGGCGTTTAATGGTAAACGACCATAGATTGCGTCAAAACTTTCAATATCAGCATAAATTTTTATAAGTTTTGCAGATACATTATCTTCTTTGATTTCTGTCACTGTCTGGACATCATCCAAATATGCCGACAAGAGCGTCTTCTCTTCAGCCGAAGATGCAATCGAAAAAGTTGAAGATAAAGATATGTTTATATCTTCAGAAGCAGGAGCTTCAAGCGCTGGAACATTTTGTACTGCCTGTAATAATAGAGCGATAATAATTTTAACATCTTTCTTTGATTTTAGTTTTGTATTAGTTTTTCACAAAGACAATTTTAACTGTTAATATAAGTAACTACTAACATGAAACATAAATGACACAGGACAACAATTTTAACCATTCTGTAACTTACATTCTTTAACTCAAATAACCTATATGCAATTTTTTTTAAATTTAGCTTTGCAAGCCGTTTTTGATCATTACTTAATATGCAATTAACTCTTGGGTCCATGAAAATCGCAGCTAACAATGCTTCATTTTCTAAAAGTTGTATCTCTCTTATCTTAATCTGGGCCAATAGTTACTTTTTTATGAAATTTTGACTATTATCGCATGCCAATTTAAGTTCCATCCAAATAATAAAAAACTCACTAAAAACTAGATTTTTATCTTGTAACTTTAGAGTAGCTTCATATGTTTCTTTAAAGGCGTCAATATAAGACTCCATCCAGTCCCAATCAGCATCAACATAAAAATAAGACTGGTTAGTCAGAAACTCCTTTAAATCAACCAATTTTGTCATCATCAAATAAGTTGAATTCCATCTTGTTATGACGTCAAGCGATGGTATGTTTTTTTTGTGTTCGATTAATAAACGTCTGTACAGGTAACATATATACAAAGATGTATTTATATATATTTATGAAACAACTATACATTACTTACCTATTAGTTTCTGTGCGCAGCATTTTGCATAATGTGCGACAACAGCAAATTTTATCGTTAATTTCGTTTACCTTATGTACATCAATTACACACAATTGCAACGTGTGTGCTGCACATCTCACTAGGTGAATATTGGCCAAATCTATGGTGTCCATAACAGTTTCACCATGCGTATCATCGTTAAAAAGAGATTCCTCTGTAGCATCGTTTAAAAGTTGAACTGCTTTTATCATATTTCTTCCGTTGTCAGATGTTATGCTGTATGCATAAATGTAATATTAGTTTAAAACATACATATATTTTCTGTAATTCAAATTTTTCCTGACAATTTGTTCCACTTTTATTTCATATTCCTTTAAAATTTCTAAAATTTTCTGCTTAATGTATACACCTGTGTGGGAATCCGCGAGTTGGATCATGCCCAACGTTTTTACAACGATCTCAGTTGTATAAAGGCTTGCATCGATTAATTGCACATTTACACCTAAAATGGATTTATTCATTCTAGTGGCAACATCGATTTTAAGCGACACCAGTTTTTCGTTAACCAAATCCTTTATGTTTTCTTTAATTGACTGCTCTTTGACTTTTACAAAATTTATTACATTGCGCGAGGTTATTGGGTTCATGCCTAGTGAACTATAAATTGGATCCATTATATTAAAGCCTTAAAGCCTTCACTGTCCAGAAAAATAAATGGTTTTCCATCCGTAGTCACTATTTTAATAATTGAAGATACAATGGATTCTTCACTCGTGTGGTATGATATTTTCCTTTTTTTACACTTTCTTGTACTTGGGAGTCTCCGCTCTTGCTCCACTCATTAAAAATGTCAGCATGTTTTAATGTCAAATGCCGGCTTAAATTTGTTAAATATGTCCCAGACATTTTAAAACCGCAAACATTACATATAGATTTATTTTCATCGACAACAAATCTAAAAAAATGATGAACTTTTTTATTTTCGTCTTTTCCCATTTCGCAAAAAATATAATGCTCCGCACACACTGAATTTTAAACGCAATTAATATGTATAATGCAGTGGTGTCCAAACTCATACATTCAAAAAATGCGCTTGTATGCGAAGCAGAGAAACACGAAGGCAACGTGACGAATCAAAATGCGCGAGCTTCAACCGAACACTTGCATTGTGAGAGCAAAAGCAGCCGAACACTCGCTTCGTAAGAGAACAAGCTGCCGAGCGTGCTATTTATAGAATACACATATTCTCTCTCCCTATACGTGTGGCGGCTGCGACGCCGGCAGAGTTTTGCTTCCCAAACAACTTTGTTTGACTTTGCAAATGTTGGACACCACTGGTATAATGCAAACAAAAAGAACGCAGCAAGCGCGTGTTTACCAATACATACTCAAAAGACAATTTGCTTCATTTAACTCAAGCAAGCGATCAGTGTTTGACTTGAGCGAAAAGAAAACAGAAATAACTGTCTTGCTCAGAGCGCGAGCGAGCTAGGTTAGACGCGACAAAATCAGTTTCTGTCTGAGTCTTTTTTATTGTGTGAGTAAAAGACACTCATTTGCAGACAACGAAAAAGTGTCAACAGTTATTTGCGAGCTATGATCAAGTTATATGATTTATAACTTGAATATCTTGGCTCATGATTAAATTAACAAGGTGGAGTATTCATTCACCACAGGGGCCAATGTTTTCACCACTTTGAGTGCATTTTGACAGAGAGGGAGAGACGACAGTGAAAAGCATGCTACGTCGAAAATTTTTTTGTTGTTCTCTTCTCTCTATTTCGTTCTTTTGGGAAATATGTTTTACCCGTTACTTTTAAATTATGTATAAAATTCTTTTCTATAAGTTGGAATGTTACAGGGAGAAGGACCAACTCATGACCTAATGAAGCATATATATTCCGAGTCGATATAGCCATGTGTGTCTCTCCGTCTTACATTAATTTTGTTGCGTTGAGGCACCGCGTTTGGTAACAATCGCCTCCGTTTTACATTGCTGTTGGATGCATAGTGGAAATCTGAATCCTTGAAATGGAGTGGATAAATTCTATTTTGTTTCTCTAATTCAACTCCAGCTGCATCTGTCCAGAGATTTCTCTTATTTCCATTCCTTGGTACACGAATTACCGCGTTTAAAAGAGAACCACAGATTTTGCATTTCCTGGGAATTTTACAAGGTACAATTTGCTCAATCAAATAATTTGAACAATTTTTTTTTAATTTTGACAACTTACTTTCACCACGAATCATGGTGAATAATTTTGGCCCCGAAAATGAGGGCTGTGGTGAGTGAATACTCCACCTTGTTAATTTCATCATGTCTTGGCTATTTACTGTCCGATCGGAATGAAAAAGTCAGCAAAAGTCCAGTACACTTCTTCGTCTATACAAATTCTTGAATCAATAGCTTTTAAATTGCTCTTATAATTTGGGTATGAAAGTTTTATTGTCGATTTGTGGGTGATAAAGGGGGCGTGGCCAAATTCTGAAAAAAAATGTATCTGCTTGCAATATAGAGGAACCTAAAAACCAATTTTGGTGTCTCTAGCTCTTATAGTCTCTGAGATCTAGGTGTTCATACAGACAGACGGACATTGCTATATCGACTTGGCTTGATGCTGATCAAGAATATATATACTTTATAGGGTCTGCCACGCCTCCTTCTGCCTGTTACGCACATTTTCGTTAAAACAAACCCAATAGACACGCCTCCTTTACCCCCCTAAAATTGACATAGAAAATTTCATATCCAAATTATAAGGGCAATTTAAAAGCTAGAGATTCAAGATTTTCAAGAGAAAAGTGTCATAGATTTTTGATGAAAATTTCATTCCGATCGGACAGTAAATAACCAAGATATTCTAATAATAAATTTTGCTGTTTCGATGATGGAGCGTTGACAGTAATTAAGATTTGAATAACTTGAAAACATGAAAATTGAATAAACATATTATATAACAAATTGGCCTCCTATACATAATGGGCTTCTGTGGCGTAGTGTGCCGAGTCGCAGCGCTCGTGATATGGTTAGTCATCCGATCGTGAGTTCAAACTCTGGCAGGGACAATTGTTTTTTAATTCAATCATTTTGCATTGAAATTCAATTTGTATTTATTAATGTTATAATGTTCGACTCCCGTCTGGGACAATTTGTTTTAAGGTGATTTTTTAGCTATTTTTAATTTTTTAGTATTATCTAATTTTAAAACTTTTTTTTTAAATTATTACCTAATAATGTTGTATTGACATATTAAGCATCGAATACCTGGTTAATCATTTTCTTTAAATGTTATATTGGCAGTTATATAAATGTTGTGTTAGAATTCTATGTTAATTTAATGTTATTTACATTTACTATGTAAATTCATGTTTTTAATAAATGTATCTTTTAATTTCTTTTGATTCAACTATATTATTAAACAAAATTTTGAGCTTCAATTATGTTACTATATGAATTAAGTGTTGGTTAATTTATTTATTACAACATTTTGCATGTTAAACGTGCAGTTCTAGTTTTATTTCTGTTAATGTTTTACATATGCTTCACAAGACCAAATAATAATGTTAAGCTAGAAACTTCTTTTGTTTTGTCGCGTGCTTAAATATGTATGTATGTGTGCACTTAACAGATCTTAGAATTGTGTATATGGCTGTCTCGCTCTCCCTAATGCTTTACGCATATGTATGTCTATTTGACTTTACATTGGCTCTTCTTCAATTCTTTTTTGCGCGTTGTCTTCGAGTGATTTTGAAATTGACTTTGCGATTTAACGAGTGTAACTTAATTAGATAAATGGTGCGACTAGTGTTCATAAATAATGTTTAACAGAAGACAGATTTTAAGTTTTTTTTTAAATATTATTTAATTTTTAGCAGTGGCTGCTTTTGGATAGTAAGTACGGGGTCTCCGACAGTCGAGTATGCTCGTCTGTAGCACCGTCCGACTAGTTTTAACTACGGGGTATAAAAAATAATATTGGCAGAATATTTAACCCAGAGGCCTTAAATTACTGTCATAAATAATCATTATTGTTGAGTTTTATTTTTTTTTGATCAAAAATAATGATTACGGTCTAAGTTTTATAAAATTACTCAAAAATAATTATTATCAGTGAAGAAAAAAGTAAAAATCATTAATAATCATTGTTTTTGAGTTTTATTTTTTTTTTATCAAAAATAATGATTACGGTCTAAGTTTTATAAAATTACTCAAAAATAATTATTATCACTAAACAAAATTGTTTAAAATTAAAATATAATCATTACTATGTAATTATACCCGTTACTTATAAAAAATAAGTATAAGGGTATATTGTGTTCGTTGGAATGTGCGTAACAGGCAGAAGGAAGCATCTCCGACCACATAAAGTATATATATTCTTGATCAGCATCAACAGCCGAGTCGATATAGCCATGTCCGTCTGTCCGTCCGTCTGTCCGTCTGTGTGAGCGCCGAGATCTCAGAGACCATAAGAGATAGAGTAACCAATCTTTCACACGCAGATCACAAAGACGTTGGAGCAGGTCAAGCTTGCTTTAAATTTTTGACCCGTCTCCTTCCACGCCAGCAACTCGCGAGAAACCGGTCGTCCGTCTGTATAAACACACGGATCTCAGAGACTATAAGAGATGGAGTAACCAAATTTGGCACACAGATTTCCATATACCTCACGCAGATCAAGTTTGTTTCAAATTTAAGTCACGCCCCCCTCCGCCCCCGCAAATAGCGAAAAACCACCTCACCCACAATTTTTCATATAATACGTATTTTTTGGTAATAACCGATGTCTGTTATTATTATCTATTATCCCACTGAATCGCAACAAGATCGGACAAGTATAACAGCAGTTATTGCGTGCCTAAGTTGTTGAAGCAACATGTGCCCCCTAGAGTATGCAACAGTTTTTGTATTGTTAAAAATTATTAGAATGCTTAAAATGCTCAAGTAGTTCTGGCCACACAAGTATGACATTAGGATTGAATCGCTAATGTATTGAAATAAGTAACGGGTATCCTATGGTCGGGATCTTGACTATAACCTTTCCCACTTGTTTTTATTATATAACTTATAATGATTACGGTCCCTGAAAATAACTGCATTGAACAATTGTGAACATGAAGCAGATGAAGCCAATATCAATTTTTAACCTGAAGAAGCTTGCAATAATCAAATTTAGAGAAAAGCCTTCCTATTTATTTATACAAAGTTTTAGATTTAAACTAATAGTTTAAGAGACATCAATTCTTGAATTAAGAAATTGATGAATTTTTTTAATCTTTTTTTTAAGCTTTTTTTACTTTAAAATTCGTGGAAAAGTCGAAAAAAATGTATTACATTTTGTCTTTAATTTTATTTGCATAGCTGCATTAATTACGCGTCTTTTAAGATATGTCTAATCAAAATCTGTGGAGAGACGGCGATAAAATATTTTTTTGTGTCTAGGCATATTTTTGTCGACTTTTTTGACTTCCTTGTAGAGCGGCATGACCTTTAGTATGAACATTTTTTGTGATTTTTAAGATATCTTAACCAATCTCACACAATATCAAATTGTTGTTATTTTACACATTTTGACCATATTTGGTTTAAATCGGTCTACTATATCATATAGCTGCCATAGGAACGATCGTTCGAAAATCAAGGTTTAGTATGAAAAAGTTTTTTGTTTTTTAAGATATATCATCCAATCTCGCTGGTTATGTATTTAGTAATGTGGTATGTATCCCTACCAGATTTGGTTCAAATCGGATCACCATTCCGAAAATTCACCTTTAGTATGAAAAACTTTTTTATTTTCTAAGATATTTTAATCGAACTCACAAATTGTTGTCCTTTACATCTTTATTAATTTTGGTTCGAATCTGTCTACTATATCATACAGCTGCCATAGGACCGATCGGTCTAAAAACAAGTTTTAGTATGAAAAACTTATATGTTTTTTGAGAAATCTTAATTAAACTGATATAATATGCATATAAGTTGGTCTTATGCATCCTGACCAAAGTTGGTTTAAATAGGTCCACTATATCATATAGCTGTTATAGGACCGATCGGTATAAAATCATGTTTTAGTATAAAAAACTTTTTTGTTTTTGGAGAAATCTCAATAAAACTCATAAATTGCGTATCTTTAATTGCCCATTACATCCTTACCAAATTTGGTAGAAATCGGACCACTAAATCATATAGCTGCCATAGGAACAATCAATACGAACGGTCGATAAGCAACCTTTAGTATGAACAACTTTTTTTGTTTTTTAAGTTATCTGTACCAAACTTACAAGTTATAAGCCTTCTATTGCCTTATACAACCTTTCCCAATTTGGTTGGAATCGGATCACTATAACATATAGCTTTCATGGGACCGATCAGTCGAAAATCTACCTTTGCGTAAAAATTGATTCATTGTTAATATACTAATTACTTAGCCGTCCTTCCATAGATTTTAATGGTAAACAAATATAACGATTGGTAATAAATATAGCTATATATATATAAACAAATTTAATAGTTCAGATGACCATCTTAAATGCATATTCTGTCAGATTGGTTAAAAAATTGGTTAAAATATCGTATATGCATCGATATATTTAAGAAATTAATGAATAAAAAAAAATTATTTTGTTGCATATCACTTAAGAAATGGAATAGAAAAAAATTCAAAAAAAATGTCGGGCCGGGCCGGGATATTTTGAAAATTTGACCGGGCCGGGGCGGTCCGGGCCTTAAAATTTTATTTCGGGCCTGGGCCGAGCCGGGCCTCGAAAATGAGGCCCGTGCCCATCTCTAGTTGCTACAGTCGAGCATACTTGACTGTCGGAGAACCCGAACTTACTATGGAAAATAAAGTTTTTCATACAAAGACTTGATTTTCGTCCGATCGGTCCTATGACAGCTATATGATATAGTGGTCCGATTTGAACCAATTTTCGATCAGGATGTATAAAACTAATTTAAATGCATTTCTATGAATTTGGTTATAAGATATCTCATAAAACAAAATTTTTTTTCATACTAAGACCTAATTCTCGTCCGATCGGTCCTATGACAGCTATATATAAAACTATGTTGAATGCATATTTTATCAGTTTGAATGAGAAATCTCATAAAACCAAAAAGTTTTTCGTACAAAAACGTGATTTTCGACCGATACAAAAATGCATATATTCAGTTAATAGGTAATATTTTCCAAGCCGATCACCCAAAATTTATGAATCATATACGAAAAATCGAGAAACGTTACGTTTTACATTTATTGAAAATAAATAAAAGTCGTTAGAGCCGTTTTGTCATAATTCGCCAAAAAGTTAGCTACAAAAAATTATTTAACCTGTTAATTGTTACCTGTGTACTTTAGAAAAAAGACCGCGTACTTACTATCCAAAGGCAGCCACTTCTAAAAATTAAATAATATTTAAAATAATCTTAAACTCTTATATATAAACCTACATAAATTTGTAGCCGCTCGAATAGGCTTCCGATATTAAAAATTTTATCGGTACCCAGGGAACACTACGAGGAGGCCAATATATATAATAAATATTAATATAATAGAAAATGTAGCAAATGTAGAAATTAAATAATAATTTAAAAATAGCCAAAAAAAAAATCAGGTGAATTAAAGTTGTCACAGACTGGAATCAAACCCGCAAAAAAAAACTCTTCTTCTTCCGCCGACGGCAGCGTTCGAACCCACGAACACTGTATGACTTCCCTCCTCTCAGCACACTACGCCACAGTAACCCACGATCGTCCAGGCGTCAATTTGTGATATAATATGTAATTAAATTTTCATGCTATCAAGTTATTCAAGATTTAATTACTTGCCAACGCTCCTTAATCGAATGAACAGAATTTATTATTTTAATATCTTGACTATTTATTGTTTGATCAGAATGAAATTTTCAGCAAACATCTAGGACACTTTCAGATTAAAATGGAATCTCCAGATCTTAAATTGCTCTTATAATTTGGATATGAAATTTTCTATGTCTATTTTTGGGTGGTAAAGGGGGCGGGGCCGAAATCTGAAACAAACTTGATCTGCTTGCAATATAGAGGAACCTACATACCAATTTTGGTGTCTCTAGCATTTAAAGTGCTCTTTTAATATGGATATAAAATTTGTTATGTCGATTTATGGGCGGTAAAGGGGGCGTGGCCGATTTCTGAAATAAACTTGATCTGCTTGCAATATAGACAAAGCTGCATACCAAATTTGGTGTCTTTAGCTCTTATAGTCTCTGAGATCTAGGTGTTCATACAGACGTCAGGACAGCACGACGTCAGGACAGACGGACATTGCTATATCGACTCGGCTATTGATGCTGATCAAGAATATATATACTTTATGGGGTCTGCCACGCCTCCTTCTGCCTGTAACGCACATTTGCGTTAAAACAAACCCAATAGACCCCTGTACTTTTTAGACCCCGTACTTAAAAAAAAGTTCAAGTTTGTTTCAGAAATCGGCCACGCCCCCTTTACCGCCCAAAAATCGACATAGAAAGTATTTAAGTTTATTTTAAATATTATTTAATTTTTAGAAGTGGCTGCTTTTGGATAGTAAGTACGGGGTCTTCGACAGACGAGTACGCTCGACTGCAGCACCGTCCGATTAGTATTTTATAAGTAACGGGTATAAAAACAATACCTGAAAATTGGAATTCGGCACTGCGCAAAAAGTAATTTTTATGTACAAAAAAGCTCACCCTTTTTGCGCAGGTATTGTTTGTTTTATATTTATTTAATATTTCTGTTTATTATTATTAAGATGGGGATAAGCCCTCTGGATATATTGTGCCCTCTTCAGAGCTTACAGCTCTTCCATCAACCCTATTTCTCTCACAAAGTCGAGAATTTTTGACGGATTGAGATCTGCAATATCCGCCGCCGGTAGGACATATTTCCCAATAAATTTACATCTACGTCTAGCTAGAGCAGTGCATTCTGCCAGACTATGCCTTGAGGATTCCTTCTCGAAGTCGCAGAAACGGCAGATTCCACTGCTTACAATTCCTGTCAGCAGACTGGTAAGTATCCTGAGTCTTTTCTTCCCCAATGAGATTATTTTCTTGAATCTCTTTAGGTTGTAGTTGCTTATGGGGTGTTTGGCTTGTCTGAGGCCTGTGGTCTCCGCTTTTCGTCCTTACGCAGGTACTTCTGATATGTGTGTTTTCCTATTCCACAAAACGGATCGGGACCTATCAGGGGCTTGCCTACTCCCATTCTGGCTAACTTGTCAGCTGCTTCATTCCCTGGTTTCTCCTTGTGACCTGGGACCCAACTTAGGGTTAGCCTATTGCATGATCCCAGCTGGCTTAGCTTCCTTCAAACTTCGTGTTCAACTTTAGACGTTACTTTCGCCTTATTGAATGCATTCAGAGCTGCTTGGCTATCCGAGAGAATGGCTATTTCTCTATTCTGATAGTTACGTTTGAGGTTAATGTCAACACACCTCCCTATCACTGCGAACGGCAGTTCGCTCTAGTGACGAAAGCAGCACGAAGGGTGCGAAAGGCGACTAGCAATATATACAGCTAATTTGGAAAATTTGCTACGACTGTCCGATCAGATCGAGTTATATACCGATCGAAAGGTTGAGTCCTAACTTACAAAATGGCATACTAAAGTTCTAACTCGCCTGGTTCATGAGATACGGGTGTGTAAGTGGGAGGGGAAAAATTTAAGCAATCGCAGCTAATGGGGCCGTTGGGGCCTTTTTGTAAAATTTTTTATTTTTTAAAAATCCTAATCAAAAATACGCGTCGATTGATACCTCGATCACCCAAATCCGATAACTGGTTCAAAAGATAATAAAATTTGAAATTTTTAGTTGACTTTTCAAATTAAGATGAAAAGTCGGTTTGTTTGTCGGTTCGTTTGTCCGTATCAAAGCACTAAAAAAGCTTAGATGTAATGATGAGGATTTGTTTCCTTTCAAAAATATAGAAATGTCTGTTCTACGACTTTTTGAATTTCCCGCTAGTTTAGCGGGAAAACGCTATTTCCCGCTAAAATTGAAACCCCAATAGTTTGCAAACCATAGAAGCTACAGATATGCGATATATATCATTGGAAAGGTGAATTTGAGGCTTTTTGACGTACAGTCAAACTTTTTTTCTAAAGTACTCAGGTAACATTTTACAGGTGAAATAAGGTTTTTTAGCTTATATTTTGGCGATTTCTGACAAAACGGCTCTAACGATTTTTATTAAATTTAAGTATATTGTAGTACATAAAATTCTTCGTTTTTTGGTATATAACACATAAATTTTAATTGAGGGGTTTGGAAGATATTGCCTGTTAACTGAATATATACATTTTTCCATCGGTCGAAAATCACGTTTTAGTTCGAAAATCACGTTTTAGTACTAAAAATTTTTTGGTTTTATGAGATATCTCAACCAAACTAATAAAATACGCATTTTCCATAGTTTTATATATCCTGACCAAAGTTGGTACAAATCGGACCACTATATCATATAGCTGTCATAGGACCGATCGGGTCAAAATTAGGTTTTAGTATGAAAAACTTTTTTGTTTTATGAGATATTTTAACCAAACTGATAGAATATGCATTTAAGTTAGTTTTATACATCCTGACCGAAATTGGTTCATATCTAGAAAAAGGCAGAAAAATTAATGGAGAATACTATTCTAACCTTTTGGGACAGTTCGATTCAGAACTAAAGAAAAAAAGGCCGCACATGGCGAAGAAAAAAGTTCTGTTTCACCAGGACAACGCTCCGGCTCACAAGAGCGTTGTTGCCATGATGAAATTGTGTGAACTACACTATGAAATTCTTCCACATCCCCCTATTCTCCAGATTTAGCACCATGTGACTATTATCTATTTCCAAACTTAAAGAAATGGCTTGGTGGAAAGAAATTTCAGTCGAATGAACAGGTGATCTGTGAAACAAACGCCTATTTTGAGGACCTGGACCAGTCATATTTTATGGAAGGTATAAAAAAATTGGAGGACCGTTGGACTAAGTGCATACGTCTAAAAGGAGATTATGTTGAAAAATAAAAAAGAAAAATAAAAAAAAACCGTGTTTTCTTTGGTAGGCCGACTATTTATCAACCCACCCTCGTAGTTTGGTTGAGATATCTCACAAAACAAAAAAGTTTTCCATTTGATTTTCGCCCGATCGGTCCCATGCCAGCTATATGATATAGTGGTCCGATTTGAACCAACTTTGGACAGGATATATAAAACTAAATCTTATGCATATTGTATCAATTTGGTTGATATATCTCATAAAACAAAAAAGTTTTTCATACTTAACTTCATTTTCGACCGATTGTTCCTATGGGCGCTATATGATATAGTGGTCCGATCCAAAAAATAAATGGGCTTAGTATGCCTGCAATACAGAGGAACCTACATACTAAGTTTGGGGTCACTAGTTTTTAAATTGTTCTTATAATTTGGATATGAAATTTTTGTTTTCGATTTGTGGGCGATAAAGGGGGCGTGGCCAAATTTTGAAACAAACTTGATCTGCTTGCAATATAGGCAAACCTACATACCAAGTTTGGTGTCTCTAGCTCTTATAGTCTCTGAGATCTAGGTGTTCATACAGACGTCAGGACAGACGGACAGACGGACATTGCTATATAGACTCGGCTATTGATGCTGATCAAGAATATATATACTTTATGGGGTCTACCACGCCTCCTTCTGCCTGTTACGCACATTTTCGTTAAAACAAACCCAATAGACCCCTGTACTTTTTTTAAGTACGGGGTCTAAAAAACATTCAACATGGCGGGAAGATAAAATAAGCTTCACCTTGATTGAAAATCGTGAGAGAAATAATTTAGAAACAAAAACAGTTGGACGTCCAAGAGTAATGTTTGTGCTTAATCGAGCAAGGACACAGAGAAAGCAAGCAGCCGACCTGTCCAAGTCTCAGAAACATAATGTTCGATTGCTGGTTCAAGCAGCAAGCATAGCTGTTCGTAAGCGTGGGCTTAAAAATCTCTCAGCCGTTCCTCGATTACTTGTCATTAACCCTGAAAAAGCCTCACAGGTGAGAAAAATAATGACGAAGCCAATTCAAAAGCTTGTACGCTCGACTCCAGAGGACGCTCTAGCATTGATTTTGGACCAAGGCTTAACAAAGGAGCAGTATTGTTCATTTCGGGAGGAATCCAAGAAAAGAAAAGCCGATATATTTCCACGCTATAGGGAAGTGGCTGAAAAAAAATATGCTGCCGACCCCAAAACATTGAAATATCCGACACTGTTGCTAAGGTTTCTCTGCAAGAGCTTTTAAACCACACCCCAGCTCGGATAGTTGCTTTGCAAGAAGAAAATATTAGAATGGCAATGCATAATCAGCAAACTGACTTTGTATCTGCTGAGCTGATATTGAGCTATGATTTCGATGGGAGCACAGGACAGGCGAATTACAATCAAGCATACACAGATAATCATTCTCAAAATGCTGATTCAAGTTTATTTGCGACGACTGTCATGCCACTTCGCCTTATTGATTCATCCAGAAATATTTTATGGAACAATCGTACTCCCCAATCAATAAGATTTTGTCGACCTTTGAAATTGGAATTTCTTAAGGAAACTAAATCTATTATCTTAAGAGAGAAATCTTTTAAACAACAGGCAATGAATTTATATAAGGTTTAGTCTATAATTAACAGTAATAGATGGCAAAGTGCTTAATGCCTCAACAGGAACAAAATCATTCATAGCTTGCCCGATTTGCAATGCAACTCCCAAAGGTTTCTTTGGAAATAAACAATTTAAGTGCTCTAAATTTATTCCATTATTGGACAACCTAAAATATGGAGTGAGCCCACTACATTGTTGGATTAAATTTTTTGGATTCAAAAATGGAAAGTTATATACTTAGCCGATAAAATTGTCTTACATAGAAGAAAAAAACAATTCAGCGTAAGTTTTGGGATATGCTATCATTAAGAGTTGATTATGCAAAACAAGACGGATTTGGAAGTACAAATGTTGGGAACACTGCGCGTCGCGCTTTTAACAACTACAAAATGTTTTCCGAAATTACTGGAATTGATGAACAAATTATTTTAAACATGAGGACAATTCTTATATGTTTAACATTGTCAACTGCCAATTAATTTGGAAAAAAGGAAGAGCTTTGCCATAAAACTGGAGAGTTGATTATTGACATGTATCCATGGCTGCCAATCACAGCGACAGTTTTTTTCTAAAGTACTCAGGTAACATTTTACAGGTGAAATAAGGTTTTTTAGCTTATATTTTGGCGATTTCTGACAAAACGGCTCTAACGATTTTTATTAAATTTAAGTATATTGTAGTACATAAAATTCTTCGTTTTTTGGTATATAACACATAAATTTTAATTGAGGGGTTTGGAAGATATTGCCTGTTAACTGAATATATACATTTTTCCATCGGTCGAAAATCACGTTTTAGTTCGAAAATCACGTTTTAGTACTAAAAATTTTTTGGTTTTATGAGATATCTCAACCAAACTAATAAAATACGCATTTTCCATAGTTTTATATATCCTGACCAAAGTTGGTACAAATCGGACCACTATATCATATAGCTGTCATAGGACCGATCGGGTCAAAATTAGGTTTTAGTATGAAAAACTTTGTTTTATGAGATATTTTAACCAAACTGATAGAATATGCATTTAAGTTAGTTTTATACATCCTGACCGAAATTGGTTCATATCGGACCACTATATCATATAGCTGTCATAGGACCGATCGGGTCAAAATTAGGTTTTAGTATGAAAAACTTTTTTGTTATATGAGATATTTTAACCAAACTGATAGAATATGCATTTAAGATAGTTTTATACATCCTGACCGAAATTATTAACCGGTAATCAAACCACTATATCAAATAGCTAACATAGGACCGATCGGGCGAAATCCAAGTCTTAGTATGAAAAGTAGACAGTAGTAACGCGAGCGAAGCAAACAGGGGCGGAATCTCTTAGTTATATATTTTACTATCTCCTAGCATTAATGATAAAGTTAAAATGTCAAAAGCAAAAGCAATTGCAAAAATTTCTGATATCCAACAAAAAAAACCTCTACACGAGGTAAAAGTCTAGTGACGAAAGCAATTTTTAGCCCCAAAATTTCTGATATCCAATTGTGTGACGAGCAAAATTCAGTTTATTATAACAATTTTCAATAAAAATAAAAATTATTAAAAAAAAAAAACACAAAAATTGGTATTCGGCACTGTGCAAAAAGTAATTTTTATGTACAAAGAAGCTCGCCCTTTTTGAGCACAGTGCACAATGCCAATTTTCGTGTTTTTTTTTTTAATAATTTTTATTTTTATTTAAAATTGTTATAATAAACTGAATTTTGCTCGTCACACAATTGGATATCAGAAATTTTGGGGTTTAAAATTTAAAAAGGCTTGTGCCTTGGTCTGTGAGATATCCATCAGTATAACATTTTATAGTGTGCTGACCCATCGGTCCAGTTCTTATATCTTCTAGTGAAGAGAATGATGACTGTTTTGGTGGGATTGAGATTGATGCCCACCTCTCCACACCACTCACTCGATATCCGTAGACCTAGCTGAACAATATCGCAGAGTGTTTCTTTGAATTTGCCTCGTGCTATGATGACAATATCATCGGCATATCCTTGACATTGAATTCCATAGCTGGCAAGTCTCCTAAGTAGTTCATCTACTAACAGACTCCAAAGTAGTGGAGACAAAACACCCCCTTGAGGACAACCCTTTGTGGTTGTGACTGTAACAGTACTATCTTGAACTGTTGCCATGGCTTGTCTAGACGCAAGCAGTGAGGAAATCCATCTGCTTGTCGTTGCGTCTAGGCCCCTCCTGGTCAGGGCAGCCTGGACAGCGTCATGGAACGTGTTCACTACACCTGTTTTTTTTTGGCATAAACTAATTTTTGACAAGTATTCAAATCACTGAGTTTTTGATGCCAATACATCATAAATACATCCAACTGTTATGTTACATACCAAAAATGTTAACATAACAGTCCACTGTAAAAATAAAAATAAAATAACAGCTGTTAAAGTCAGCTGTTGCAGCCAAAGGCCACGTGCTTTAGTAAAGTGCAAGCTTGCAGTGCATTTTAAAAGATTTCATTTGTTAAGAAAATCGCTTTAACAAATCAAAAGTGGCAATGGATAATAGCAAATCGGGTTTATACTTAATATTGCAACTTATATTTGGTTGTTTTTGTGCGTGCTTTATTAATAATTGTTGTATTTAGCAAGTGATGTCTTTAGATGCTTTTTGACACAAAAGTTTAACTTTGCAAAGAGTTACAAAAAAATGTTAACACTTGTTGAGTATATCCATGTTGTAGATTCATTAATTTTCTATTCAGAAAAGTAAGTCTCAATGTGCGCTTTTCTGAGCTTTTTGCAAAATTTTATTTTTTAGAGCGTAACCTCACAATTGCAAATGAAGATTTGTTCGTCTGGCGCAGAAGTCCCGTCTTGAGCAAGAAAATGTTGTGTTTAATTTTATTAGTGGACATGTAGATCCAAGCATTATTGACGTTAATGAAAACATTTTAATGCAAAAATCTCGCATGTTTTGCGTTAATTTATCCAAAAAATGGCAAAAATGCAACAGAAAAATACAAAATTTTGCAAGACTGCTCGCTTCGCTTGCCAACCCCCCGCTCGCGGTGCTACAGTCGACCATACTCGACTGTCGGAGACCCCGTACTTACTATAGAAATAGAAATCTCATAAAACATACAATTTTTTCATACTAAAACTTGATTTTCGACCGATTGTTCCTATGGGCGCTATATGATATAGTGGTCCGATTTAAACCAACTTTGGACAGGATATATAAAACCAAGCTATTTGCATACTGTATTACGAGGGCGGGCTGATAAGTAATCGGCCTTACCAAAAAAAAAACATCTTAAACAACCCATAAATATTTTATTCGATTAGTGTTTTCTATCGGCTGATTGCTGAAAAAGTTTTAGGCGTTTTTCTCAACACTGGTAATTTTGGCGGGAGTTTTAGCATGGTCACTTTTGCATTGTCCCCAAAATGAGTAAAATAGAATATCGAGCTGTCATTAGATTTCTGTTTTTAAAAAAGAAATCCAACGATGAAATAAAAAATGAGTTAATCGAAGTTTATGGGGAATCAGCTCCATCGATTTCGACCATTAAATATTGGACTGCTGAGTATAGGCGCGGGCGGACAAGCATTTTTGACGAGGACCGTCCGGGACGTCCCAGAGAGGTGACAACCCCAGAAATGGTAGATAAAGTCCACGGAATGATATTGGATGATCGCCGAATAAAGCTGAGAGAGATTGCTAAGGCCCTAAACATTTCTCGTGAACGTGTTGGAAACGTCTTACACGAATATTTAAATATGAGTAAGCTTTCGTCAAGGTGGGTGCCGCGATTGCTCTCAGCGGAACACAAACGCAACCGCTTGGTCATTGCGAAGGAGAGTTTGGCATTGTTAAACGCAAATAAGAATGAATTTTTGCGTCGTTTTGTGACTGTCGACGAAACTTGGATACATCACCATACACCAGAAAGCAAGGAACAGTCAAAGCAGTGGATTTCAACCGGAGAAACGGCGCCGAAAAAGGCAAAGATTGGTTTGTCGGCCAACAAGGTAATGGCAACGGTTTTCTGGGATGCCCGAGGCGTAATTCATGTGGATTATCTAGAAAAAGGCAGAACAATTAATGGAGAATACTATTCTAACCTTTTGGGACAGTTCGATTCAGAACTAAAGAAAAAAAGGCCGCACATGGCGAAGAAAAAAGTTCTGTTTCACCAGGACAACGCTCCGGCTCACAAGAGCGTTGTTGCCATGATGAAATTGTGTGAACTACACTATGAAATTCTTCCACATCCCCCTATTCTCCAGATTTAGCACCATGTGACTATTATCTATTTCCAAACTTAAAGAAATGGCTTGGTGGAAAGAAATTTCAGTCGAATGAACAGGTGATCTGTGAAACAAACGCCTATTTTGAGGACCTGGACCAGTCATATTTTATGGAAGGTATAAAAAAATTGGAGGACCGTTGGACTAAGTGCATACGTCTAAAAGGAGATTATGTTGAAAAATAAAAAAGAAAAATAAAAAAAAACCGTGTTTTCTTTGGTAGGCCGACTATTTATCAACCCACCCTCGTAGTTTGGTTGAGATATCTCACAAAACAAAAAAGTTTTCCATTTGATTTTCGCCCGATCGGTCCCATGCCAGCTATATGATATAGTGGTCCGATTTGAACCAACTTTGGACAGGATATATAAAACTAAATCTTATGCATATTGTATCAATTTGGTTGATATATCTCATAAAACAAAAAAGTTTTTCATACTTAACTTCATTTTCGACCGATTGTTCCTATGGGCGCTATATGATATAGTGGTCCGATCCAAAAAATAAATGGGCTTAGTATGCCTGCAATACAGAGGAACCTACATACTAAGTTTGGGGTCACTAGTTTTTAAATTGTTCTTATAATTTGGATATGAAATTTTTGTTTTCGATTTGTGGGCGATAAAGGGGGCGTGGCCAAATTTTGAAACAAACTTGATCTGCTTGCAATATAGGCAAACCTACATACCAAGTTTGGTGTCTCTAGCTCTTATAGTCTCTGAGATCTAGGTGTTCATACAGACGTCAGGACAGACGGACAGACGGACATTGCTATATAGACTCGGCTATTGATGCTGATCAAGAATATATATACTTTATGGGGTCTACCACGCCTCCTTCTGCCTGTTACGCACATTTTCGTTAAAACAAACCCAATAGACCCCTGTACTTTTTTTAAGTACGGGGTCTAAAAAACATTCAACATGGCGGGAAGATAAAATAAGCTTCACCTTGATTGAAAATCGTGAGAGAAATAATTTAGAAACAAAAACAGTTGGACGTCCAAGAGTAATGTTTGTGCTTAATCGAGCAAGGACACAGAGAAAGCAAGCAGCCGACCTGTCCAAGTCTCAGGAACATAATGTTCGATTGCTGGTTCAAGCAGCAAGCATAGCTGTTCGTAAGCGTGGGCTTAAAGATCTCTCAGCCGTTCTTCGATTACTTGTCATTAACCCTGAAAAAGCCTCACAGGTGAGAAAAATAATGACGAAGCCAATTCAAAAGCTTGTACGCTCGACTCCAGAGGACGCTCTAGCATTGATTTTGGACCAAGGCTTAACAAAGGAGCAGTATTGTTCATTTCGGGAGGAATCCAAGAAAAGAAAAGCCGATATATTTCCACGCTATAGGGAAGTGGCTGAAAAAAAATATGCTGCCGACCCCAAAACATTGAAATATCCGACACTGTTGCTAAGGTTTCTCTGCAAGAGCTTTTAAACCACACCCCAGCTCGGATAGTTGCTTTGCAAGAAGAAAATATTAGAATGGCAATGCATAATCAGCAAACTGACTTTGTATCTGCTGAGCTGATATTGAGCTATGATTTCGATGGGAGCACAGGACAGGCGAATTACAATCAAGCATACACAGATAATCATTCTCAAAATGCTGATTCAAGTTTATTTGCGACGACTGTCATGCCACTTCGCCTTATTGATTCATCCAGAAATATTTTATGGAACAATCGTACTCCCCAATCAATAAGATTTTGTCGACCTTTGAAATTGGAATTTCTTAAGGAAACTAAATCTATTATCTTAAGAGAGAAATCTTTTAAACAACAGGCAATGAATTTATATAAGGTTTAGTCTATAATTAACAGTAATAGATGGCAAAGTGCTTAATGCCTCAACAGGAACAAAATCATTCATAGCTTGCCCGATTTGCAATGCAACTCCCAAAGGTTTCTTTGGAAATAAACATTTTAAGTGCTCTAAATTTATTCCATTATTGGACAACCTAAAATATGGAGTGAGCCCACTACATTGTTGGATTAAATTTTTTGGATTCAAAAATGGAAAGTTATATACTTAGCCGATAAAATTGTCTTACATAGAAGAAAAAAACAATTCAGCGTAAGTTTTGGGATATGCTATCATTAAGAGTTGATTATGCAAAACAAGACGGATTTGGAAGTACAAATGTTGGGAACACTGCGCGTCGCGCTTTTAACAACTACAAAATGTTTTCCGAAATTACTGGAATTGATGAACAAATTATTTTAAACATGAGGACAATTCTTATATGTTTAACATTGTCAACTGCCAATTAATTTGGAAAAAAGGAAGAGCTTTGCCATAAAACTGGAGAGTTGATTATTGACATGTATCCATGGCTGCCAATCACAGCGACAGTTCACAAGACTC